>VYXB01003968.1:59849-70376 GCA_013397135.1 Pachyramphus minor | reverse complement strand
GCCCATTCCTGCCCCCCCGCCGTGCCCACCCCGCCCCCACCCGGCCCGCCGCAGGCTCGGACCCGCGGCCACTTCTCGGGCATCTCCCGGGGCACGGTCATGACACGGCCCCGGCCCGGCCCGGCCCGGCCCGCGCTGCCGCGTTACCGGGCAACGGCGGCACCGGGGCCTACTGGGGCCCGATTGGGCCCNTGCGGGGGGTGGGCGCGGGGGAGCGGCCGAGCGCGGCCCCGGAGGGTCTCGGAGCACAACCCTGCGGGTGCCCCGGCCGGCGGGGCGGCTCCGGAGGGGCCCGGGGAGGCGAGTTGTTCCTGGAGGGCCAGAGGGAGCCACAGGGGGTACCAGGGCGCAGGCCCGGGTCCCAATGGGACACCCCCCCATTAGCAGCGTGTGTCACCCAGGCTGGGGTCCCTCTGCAGCCAGGCCTGTCTGGCCTGCCCGCTGGGGGACTGGGGGCCACTGCCTCCTCCATACCCCTGCCCACCCACGTCTAGAGACAAGACGCCCCATGACCTCAGGACTCGTTTAATAGCGTGACAGAGGTGGCAGTGGGAACCATGCTGCTGGGGTGGGGTGGGGGGGGGTACCCGGCAGGCACTGTCCCCCCAGTGTCCTCCTTGGATGACACCATAGTGTCTAGGTCAATGTTTTTGTTCACCAGGACGATGGAGCCCTGCTCTTCTAGGGCATCGGCGTCCTCCTCCGGGTAGTGGAAAGCCACGAAGAGCTGGTACAGGTACGTGCCCACGGCGGCCCCCAGCAGCGGTGCCACCATGGGCACCCACCACCACCCATTGCCCCTGCTGGGGATGGGGCAGGGTGAGCAGGGGGTCACCCCTGCCACCCCCCCCTCCCCGCCTTCCCTCCACCTACCTGAAGACCTCCGGGCCCCAACCTGCCAGGTAGGTGAAGAGCCGGGGCCCGATGTCCCGTGCGGGGTTCAAGGGGCAGCCGCAGTTGGCGCCCATGGACACTTCGATGGAGAGCACCAGCATGGCCACGACCACTGGTTCTAGGCCCTTGGGGACACCCTTATTGCGGTTGTCCATGATGCCCATAACGCCCACAATCAGCACCCCTGTGCCAATCACCTGCAGGGGTGACATGGCAGCTCAGCACCATGGGGACTGGCACTGTTGGAGAGGGCTGGGGGAGCAGACAGTGGCACCCACCTGGTCCACGAAGCCATTGGCGACAGACACATAGTCTGCTGGATAGGTGGCAAAGATGGAGGCAGTTTCCCGGGGGCCAGACACAGTAAGGGTGCCATTGCTGTAGTGCCAGATGGCATCTGTGGGGCAGAGGAAGAGCCTGGCCGTGAGCCTGGCCAGCCTGGCACCACTGTGGGGTTCCCCAGCCCAGTGCTGCCCTCCCATACCATAGTAGAGGATGTATACAACTCCAGAAGATAGGAAAGATGCCAAGGTCTCCACGAGCGTGAAGATGGGAAACTTCCACCAGGGGAACTGCTCCGTCAGGCACATGGCGAAGGAGAATGCCGGGTTCATGTGGGCCCCTACAACCAAGTGGGGAGAGGGGCTGGGAGGAAGGGGTCCTGGGGGACTCATAGCTGGGGGATGGCAGGAGCTGGTACCCCCTCCTCAGCCTCACCAGAGATTCCCCCTGCTATGTAGATGCCCACCATGACAGCCAGGGCACCTGCCAAGTAGCTGGTGAGGAGGTTCCCCTTTGTCTCTTCACTGGTGATCTTCTGTGCAGAACCGCTCAGGGTGATTATCTGGAGAAGAGGGATGTGCCCACCTCAGCCCCACCAGCCCTGTGCTGAGACACCCCCTCTTCTGACACCACAGGGCAGTGAGGTGAGGGCCGTGCCAGTGCTGCCTCCATGGTTTTGCTCCCCATCCTTGGAGACTGGACAGCTACTGGCAGGGAGGCGGTTACCGCTCTCACTTGTGGTTTTGACAGCAAAGCAATCAAATTATTAGCAATTAAGTGAACTGCTTCCCTAGGGAGGTGGTGGGGAAGAGGTGCCACAGCACAGCCATGGGGACACCATTTGCCATTAATAGGATGCAGCCCAAATGCCAAGAGCAGCTCCCGGGCCCCAGTCTCTGCCTACTCCAAGACAGGAGGAATCACGGCACGTGCTGCATGGTGCCACACCCTGATTGCAGTGGAGCCACGGCAGAGGGCAGGCCATGCCATGGGAACAGGGTCAAAGTGGAAGGACAGGCAGCGCCGAGTCGCACATTTGAGAGTGGCGCAGCCCTGAACACCCCTGACCCCAGCAAGGGGCAGGCAGTGGAGCTCTGGGACCCCTGGCACCTGCCAGCACCCCACCATCAGTCCCATCCCACCCACACGACCCCCCCATCAGCCCCCCACAGCCAAGCCCAGCCCTGCTCACAATGAGGACGAAGGTGGACAGCAGCTCAGCCAGGCATTCCCGCACCAGCTGGTTCCGGATGCGGAGTAGACCCCGGGCCCTTGTCAAGAAGGAAGCAGAGCCCATGGTGCTGGCCTGGAAGGGGCAGCAGTGGCAGCAGTGACAGCTGTGACAGCGGTGGCAATAGTGACAGTGGTGTCTCGATCCCAATGGATTTTATGAGCCCTGGGGCCAGGTGGATGATAATGTGTAGACTTTAAACCCATCAGGGCCACACCAAGGGAGACACTCATCAGGGACCAGAGTCCCATGTGGGGCTGGGGAACCCTGGGACACCTCGTGATGATGCTGCATCCCAGCAGGGCCAGGTCAGATCCCCAGCCAGACACGGGGAGCCCAGACCTCACTCAGGTGAGTGGACAGAGGCGTTTCCCAGCCAGCAGCCCCCCTTCTCCTGCCACATCCTTGCCCAAGATGCAGCTGCAGTCAATGCTAATGAAGAGCTTGGCTCAGGCCCTTGAGAGTGGCTGGGGGGGGGGGCATTAGCTCAGCACCAGGCAGCAAAATGGGAGAGGGAGGTGAGCAGGGAGCAGAGCAGGCACAGGAGTCCAGCAAGCACCTGAATCCCTCAGGCAGCCCCCCCAAGAGCCATCGTGGCAGCCAGGGTGGATCTGCTTCCAAACCCACGAGATTCCAGCCTGAAGGAGCAGAGCAGGTCACTGTTTAGCATAGAGTTTATTGCTCTGTACACACACGTGCACTCGGGCCCCACGGGTGTTCCTGTGGCTCCACAGCATTCCTGAAGGAAGGCAGCCCTCAGCCCAGGTGCCAACCCCCAGCAGGATCTGACCCACCTACAACAAAACCAGGTGGTGAGAAGACGCTGCTGCCCAGTGCCCGCTTTGACAGCCCCAGCCCCTGAGCCGTCCCCATGACGCTGGGGAGCCCTGGGAGGGAGTCCGTCCCTCCTGCACGTGTCACACATACTGGGTGCTCAGCCAGGGCCGGGCACAGCTACCAGCTGGAGAACCAGTGTCGGAGGAAGCTGCCCAGCACAGAGGACGGGTCGCTCGGATTGGGAGGCTGGCGCTCGTCCTGCCACGGCCACGAGCCTGCAAACTGCGCCAGCTCCCCTGGAGAGGCAGGGAGAGCCCTCTCAGCGGGGCGTCTGCCGCCCCCCGCGCCCTCCCCCGCCCCCACTCACGGTCATCCATGTTGAGCACCTCCTCCCGGTAGTCCTTGCCCTGCCCGTCCTCCTTGGTGGTGGTGATGAAGGCCTGGTCTCCCCTCCGGCGTGTCACCGTGGTCTCCCGGCGGCCCTGGCTGTCCTGCACGGTGCGGCGCTCCTCCACCGCCTGAACGGAGCGCCGAGCCCTCAGAACCTCTCCCCGGCCCTCCCAGGGCACCCCCGGCCGCGCCGCCGTCGCGGGGACACTCACCCCGTCAGGCAGAGTCACTTTGGTGACAGAGACGCTCTGGAAGTAGGAGCGGGACTTGCGTTCGTCGGGTGTCAGGATGGTCCCCAGCCCCGCGGAGGAGACCTGGGAGTCCAGGTCTGGGGGGAGATGTGACACGGTGGCCGCGGGTGTGGGGACACGGCCCCGGCGGCCGCGGCAGCGCACAAAACCCCGGGCCCTACTCCCAGCACACACCTTGGTCTTCCTTGAGGCCAGGAGGAGCCGGGCGAGCACCTTCCAGCTGCAAGGCAAAGCCACGCGCCGGTGACACGAGAGGCAAACCCTAACACCGGGGCAACGCCGCGGCAAGCACCGAGCGGCACCAGCAGGGTGCGACCGCTGCCGCGGCTGAGGCGGACCCCAAACCCGTCACCCACCCCCAGGAAGGGTCTCCAGGGACGGGCGGGCTCTCCGGCGCCCTCGGGGCCCGCCGGGGCCGCGCTGGCCGGGGGGCTGTCCGGATGTTTCAGCATAGAGTCCCGCAGGGGCCGCCCCTCGCCGGGGCCGGGCAGGGCCGGCGCTGCGGAGCAGAAGGAGGTCGGTCAGGCCGAGGGGCTCCGAGCGGCCCTCACAGCCCCGCTGAGCCGCGGCCCGTCCCCGTGCCCACCGAAGGGCTGCGGAGGCCCGGCCCAGACCCCACCGAGGGCCCCCAGGAGCTCGCCCATGTCCCGGAACAGCTCCTCGAAGGTGCCGCGGGACGCGCCGGGGCTGAACCCGAAGCCGAAGTCCTGTGGGGGCTGTGCCAGGCACGGGCCGTCATCCTCCTCCTCCTCCTCGTCCCACGCCGCGCCGCCGAACAGCGGGTCCCGGGGCCTGCGGGAGCGCGGTACTGAGACACTGGGACGGGGGCTTTGTGGGCAGCGCCGGGCGGGGTCGCGGTACCTGCGCCGCCCCGGGAACCCGAAGAAGCCGCGAAAGGCGTCGTAGAAGCTCATCCCGCCCCCAGGTCCTGCCGGTGCCACCGGCCCCGGGGTCGCGCTGCCGCAAAGCGCCGCGGCCGCAAAGCGCCGCCGGGTGCCGTGAGGCGCCGCGGAGCTGGTCCCGCCCTGCGCCCCCGGGGTCCGGCGCTGAGTCCCCCCTGAGCTCCCCCGGCCCAGCCCGCAGCCCTCCCTCTGCCCCAGCAGCACCCACAGCAGGGGGGCTCCAGCTTCGCCCCCCGCCCCGCCCTCGGCACTTAACCTGCCCCCCCTCACTGCCCTCCCGACCGCCTGAGACCCCTCTCCGTGACAGGCGAGTCTGTCCCGAGCACCCTCCTGGGGACACGGGGCTGGGGTGGAGCCCCTAAGCTCCGAGGAGAGCAGTGAAAGGAAGAAGGGGAAGGTGGCAATCTCGGGGAGAAGGACTCTGACATTGTCCCTGTGCTGGGATCCTGCTGCTGGAAGAGGAAAAAGTCCACACAACGAGGGGACCAAAAAACAAACAAACAAAAAAACCCAACCAGCAAGACGGTGGGGAGAGGTGGGGGAAGCACTGCCACCCCTGCCCATCCAGGGCCTCCCACCCCCTGTACCAAAAATAGGGGAATCAGGCTGAAAGGTGGAAAAAATACACACATCACTTTGTGATCTTTATTCTCTTCAGTAAATCCCCGCTTGGGGCTGCAGCTGAAGGGACCAGGGGGAACTGAAAAATACAAGATCTGGACTGCATAGAAAACCCCCCCTCAAAAACAAAAAAAACAAACAAAAAAACCCAAAAAAACCCCAACCAAACAAAAAAATCCAATAAAACCCCCCAACCCAAAAGCAGAAGATACTTACAGCGTGCAAGGGGAGCAGGACCTGCACTCAGGGCTTGTGAGGAGGGAGGGGCGCAGATGGAGAATGTAAAATACAGAGGGGGGGCCCTCTGTCAGACGACAGTGGAGGGGGGAGGAAATGAGAGAACTAGAGGACGGCATGGGGTTTTTGTTTTTATATACAAGACACATTTATCCATTAAATTTAGAACACAGTACAAAAAAAACACTTCAACTAATTAATCTTACAATGCTGCTCATATCAATTACTGGTCTTATTCCTAATAATAAGGGGGGTTTGCTGTAGGCGACTCGCAGCTTCCACTCCTTTGGATCTGAGAGGTTCTGGGGCAGCAGGAGGGGAGAGGGGACAGAAAGGAGTAAAAACCAAAAAAGGCCCCTACGGCAAACGGTTCAGATCTGAATGCAGAGAGAAAAAAAAAAGGAAAAAAAAATACAAATTCTATATTACATACAACAGGAAAGTGGCTGAAGACAGACAACGCAGAGGCGCCTGCGGCCTGCCCTGCGGGACCCTGCTGGGGTTGGGGGCCTGGGCGCTCCCCACCACAGGGTTCTCTCCTCCCTGGGATCCTTCAGCATCATCGGGGTAGCTGGGATTCTCTTCCGGAAGCAAAGTGGTGGTGGGGGGGCCCAGCCTCAGTTGGCGCCCCAGCTGTAGCTGTTGTAGGCGGATTTGTTGGCCTGGGATTTCTGGGGGATGGAGCTGCCTTGGCTGCGCTGCCCAGAGCCACTCTGCAGGAAGGGGCAGAAGGAGAAGCGGGTGGTGAGTGTGGGGGGGAACTGGCCCCAGCCCACTGTGCAGGACGATGCCTCAGCCCTGCCAGGCACTGTGGCCACAGCTCCTCGGCGTCCGCTGCTCCGCCTCTGCCCAGCCGAGCTCCCAGCGCTGGGGTACTGGAGCTGTCCTGTCTGTGCCCCAGCAGCCCCAGCACCCTCCCTCTGCTCTGTGCCTTCCTCCAGGGCAGCGGCACACGGGGCCAGGGGCAGCAGGGAGCAGGGAAGGGTCAGCGCAGGAATGTGTGTGTCTGCACGCGGGTGTGTGTGTGTGTGTGTGTGTGTGTGTGTGTGTGCACATACCGACTGAGGGCCTCTCTCCTCACCTTGTGCGGCCATGGGGGAGAAGGAAGAGGCTACTTGAGCCTGGGCAGCCTTAGGGGCAGGGGGAAGACCCCAGGGCAAGTGTAATGCATTATCAGAGAGTTCATTACCTGATCTTCCTGCTGGCGTTGGCAGCACAGTATCATCTGCAAATATGGAAGCTGTTGCAGTACCAGGATATGTAAAATAAAGGGACAAACTATGACAGTAGAAATCCACGGTTAGACCTGAAAGCTCCAGCAGGGTGGCGAGTGACTCCTTTGCTGCTTGGCCTGCAGAGCTGCCCCTCTGAGGACAGGGGGAGATCGGGAGGCTCCGGGTGTGTCTGTGTGTGGGGGCACTACCTGGCCATTCCTAGTGCAGCCTGGCAGCATGGAGGGTTGTGCCAAGTACCCCCCAGCAGAGCGCACCCCAGGTGTGTCCTCACCTCATCCTCTCACCTCTCTGTGTGTATGTGTGTGTGTGTGTCACCGTGTGTGTCCGCCACAGGACATTAGGGAGAGAGGGAGGGGGGACTGGGGGTGCAAGGGGAGGAAGATCCCTAGGAGATACCCCAGCGAGGGGCTGGAGCACCAGGGGCATCGCTCACCTGCCCATCCTGCTGCAGGTGGTGATGGAGGATCTGCGAGTGCGGCTGCTGATGCGGGGTCAGGATGTGCATGAAGGGGGTCGGGGGATACGCTGCCGCCGTTGCAGGGTTGATGGGGCCACCGCTGCCCAGCGCCGAAGGCAGGTTGAAGGAGGCTGCTGGGGTTCCAGTGTGAAATCCCTGCTTCTCGAAGGATTGCTGAGGAGAGGATGCCAACAATGGAGTAAGGGCTGGGAGCCAGCCTGGCAGAGTGCCCCGTCCCAGCTCTACACGTCATGGGCCCAGAGTCAGTGTGTGATGCAGAGAACGGACAGAGTCTCTTCCTATGGCTCTTTCTGGGCTTAGAATTGCTCTAAACTGGGGAAGGTCAAGCATTTCCTTTCTCCCTGGCTGACCAATCCAAGGGGAAGAGACCTTTACTGCACAGAGAGGCTGTCTCAGGGCTCAGCCACCCCTCTGCAGCCACGCAGGGAGCACTCACAGACACTTACCTGAGTTTTGGAGTAGACAGAGCCTGAGATGTCCGGCACGCCTGTATTACTGGATGTCACGGATACACCTGGGGAGGAGAGAGAGGCAGGAGAGCGTTAGGCAGCAGCCACCAGCTCAGCAGGAGCTGCTGACAACCAGCAGCACCTGGTGGAGAGCTCTAGTGGCCAGGGAAGGTCTGTAGACCAGCCCGGGGAGCAGGGTCCTGGCAGGGCCATGAGCAAAGTGCCCATAAGAGTTTAAGTTCTGCTCTGGACACAAGTCCAGAAGCCAAGCAAGGGCTGGAAAAACACATAGAAAACAGCAGCTCTGAGGAGACCTGGGGAACGCAGCACAGAGATACAGAAACAAATCCCCAGCATAGAACATGGCAGCAAGAACAACCCAAGAGCTCCTCGTGTGTAAAACAGGCAACTGCATGTAAAGGCAACTCAGCTGTGGGCTGGGATAGTTTGTGCAGTGACTGCCAACACAACCTGCACAGAGCTGTCTGTAAAACAGGGTGGTCCAGAGGAGAACTCAGTGACTGTTTAAGGTGCAGAAAAAGTGCTGAAATCAGAGGTTTGAAGGACTCAGCACAAGATGACCTGGTACAAAGCTGAAGGACCTTCACAAAGAGAAAACAGTATCTTGAAGGGCTCTAGTGTAGAGAAAAGGAGGACAAGGGGAATTTAAAGGCTGGAAGAGGGACCCAAATGCACCCCCATGTAAGTCAGTTGGACATCAATCAGTGAAATTAGTACCAAGACAGGCAGCAGGTTCACAACATTCCTGCATCTTTGAATCAAGGATACCTCCCTAGAAAGTGTCTGCCAAACACTGGTGGGAAATGAATTCAAATCCAGAATAACTGCTGTTTTATTGATCACATAGAGGCAGTTAAAAACCAACAAATCAAATAAAACCAAACAATGTAGCTTCTCACAGGGGTCCAAGGCCCCAGCCACTTGACTGTGGGGCACAGAGGAGGGCATGAAGTGCTCTATACCTAAACCTGCTCCAGATGTGGATGCAGAACAATCCTGGGCCTTTCCCAGGATAATCGAATGACATGACAGTGGCACCCCGGGCATTCTCCCTTACTGCTGGAAGACCGCAGTCCCCATCATGTCCAGTGAGACTGGGAGCAAGCCCTGCTACTGTGGAAGGTGCTCCAACAGGTCTCTTACCAGTGCTGTACCCATGAGAGCCGTAGCCACTGGGCTGTTGGAAAGGGGTTGCTGATGCATTGACGCTGACATTCACACCATGCTGCTTGGAAGAGGTAGGAGCAACCTACAGAACAGAGAGGAGCAGAGTGAGGACAGGCTTTGCTGTGCCACCCCCTGCCCAAATCCCACCCCCTGCCTCCAGGAAACTCACAGGGAACACGGCGGGCCCATACTGGAAGGTGCTTGGGAGCCCTGGTACCCCTGTGTAGTACGGCAGACTGGTGTAACTGTAGCCAGGAGGCAGCGCCGGGTTCAGGAACGTCTGCTGCGTGGTGTGATGGGTCTGGGTCTGGCTCTGCTGAGGCTGTGCCAGAGTTGTTGCAGGAGCAGGGGAAGAGGCATCACCTCGGCCAAATTTTGTTAAGTCACCTGAAATAGAGGAGGCAAGAGTGAAGAACACACGTGCCAGATCCTGGCCTGTTCCAGCTCAGTCCAAAGCTGACCCAGCCTTTTGATAAACAGCTACTTGAACCAGTTCCCCCTCCTGCCACTGCAAAAGTCTGCTGTCCTCACAAGCCCTCAGACCTTTGCACACTGATAAGGCAAAGCTGTTAATTACTCCTTGTCCCTGAGAGGACTACAGAGGGGAAGGGAAGCCCACAGTAGCTCAGCTACTGTGCTGCACTGCCTGACCTCAGCCCACAGTCCAGCACTGGATTAATCTGCTGCTGGCTGCCTGTGCAGCAGAGCCTGGTGCTACAGCTCTCCCTCATCCCTCTCTGTGCACCAGCAGCAGGACTGAACACAATCCAGTTCCTTGCCTGGGCTGTGGAGGTCTTGGCTGCAGGGTTGGGGGAAGCTCCCTGCTCTTCATGAGCACCTGCTTGGTTTTTCCATGCAAAAACTCTCCAGTTCAGAGCTCACATGGGGCCACACTCTAAGCTTGGCATTTCAGTTTCAGCTGGGCAAAAGCACTTCCACACAACCTGGCTCTTGCTGAAGCCAGGGAGAATCAGTGCTGAAAAAACAGCAAACCTCAAAGTGCAACAATTCCTAAAGCATGCAAAGGCTCAGCACAGTTACTGCCCACTGCAGGTTGGCAGTGCATAAATCATAGAATAATAGAATCAGATGGGTTGGAAAGGACCTCTGAGATCATCAAGTCCAACCCTTGATCCACTACCACCACATGTACTATACTATGGCACTAAGTGCCACATCCAGTCACTTCTTAAATACCTCCAGGGACAGAATCCACCATCTCCCTGAGCAGCCCATTCTAGTGCCTGACCACCCTCTCTGTAAAGAATTTCTTCCTGATATCTAATCTAAACCTCCCCTGGCAGAGCTTTAGACTGTGCCCTCTTGTCTTACTGTTGTTTGCCTGGGAGAAGAGACCAACCCCCACCTGGCTACAGCCTCCTTTCAGGCAGTTGTAGAGAGGGATGAGGTCTCCCCTGAGCCTTCTCCAGGCTAAACAACCCCAGCTCCCTCAGCCTCTCCTCACAGCACTTGTGCTCCAGTCCCTTCCCCAGCCTTGTTGCTCTTCTCTGCACCTGCTCCAGCCCCTCCATGTCCTTCCTGCACTGAGGGGCCCAGAGCTGGACACAGCACTCCAGGGGTGGCCTCACCAG
>VYXB01003968.1:34274-59643 GCA_013397135.1 Pachyramphus minor | reverse complement strand
GGCCCAGCACTGACCCCTGGGGACACCACTGGTGACCGGCTGCCAGCTGGATGCAGCCCCGTTCCCCAGCACTCTCTGGGCCCTGCAGCCAGTTCCTAACCCAGCACAGAGTGCCCCTGTCCAAGCCCTGGGCTGCAGCTTTTCCAGGACTGTGCTGTGGGGGATGGTGACAAAGGCTTTGCTGAAGTCCAGATGGACACATCCACACCTGCCCCTCATCCACCAGGTGGGTCACCTGATCATAGAAGGAGATCAGGTTGGTCAGACAGGACCTGCCCCTCCTAAACCCGTGCTGGCTGGGTCTGATCCCTTGTCCACCCTGTAGGTGCTGTGTGATTGCACTCAGGGATGATCTGCTCCATAACCTTGCCAGGCACTGAGGTCAGACTGACAGGTTTGTAGTTTCCCAGGTCTTCCTTCCGGTCCTTTCTGTGGATTGGCGTGACATTCGCCAACTTCCAATCATGAATCCAATCCATCTACCAAGCTCAGGGAGTGGTCAGGCACCCACTGAGTGCTTGGTTCAAGTTTGACAGGTCCCAAATGTCCCACTGGTCTTCTCGATAAGACTGTCCCATAGATAAACTTAATTTCTCCATATTTTGTGTTTCTTTGTATTTTCACTCGCAGTGCTTGAGTGCTGGCCTCACCACCACCTGGAAAGCAGTTCCCCAGCTGTACTCCTCGCAGAATCTTTCAGCCCCTTCCTCACTCCCTTTCCAACTGCCACACTAACTCCTACTCGCCCACTTCTTCCCTGTAACATGCCTTGACAAAACCAGATGTCCAAGGGGAAGACAAGAATTTAGCTGTGAGACATGCTCCAAACCAAAGGCAGTGCAGGAGGCTGGTGCAGACGTAGCTCCAGCAGACAAAGGCACAGGACACCAGTAGCAGCAGCACAAACCCTGATGGAATGGGATTTAGAGGAGACTTTTTCCCTACCAGAGTATGGATTGCTGCTCAGGCTGCCATCTCTTCCAGTCAGCGGGGTGGTGGGTGTAGGGAATGGGATGCTGTAGTAATCCTGATGAATACAAACAAAAGCAGATATTTTATCAGCTCCGTCTAAAGGCGCAAAGCAGTATCTTCTGGGACAGAGGAATTTCTGTCCTGCAGCTTCAAGATATGTCAGGGTATCACAGTTCAACCAGCCACATCCAGGCTGATCACGACCTGCAGCAGCCCCAGGTTTTTGTAGCATGCACCATCCCCCTGATCTGGCTATTAGAAGAACCAGATAAGGTCTACTGGTATGCAGTCCTTAAACTGCCTGGACTTTCCCCTCTGCCTCAGAAGAAAATGGACATGTCTTATCACTAAGTAAAGCCTATTCTAATAAATATTTAGTCACTGCCTCTGTTAAGGATCAGAGGTGAGTCTGTACAACGCCCTGCTGTTGTAGTTCTTATGCTCCCCAGCCCCACAAGGGATACTGCTGATGAGTAACTCATGCACCCAACTTCCCATGTGTCAAGGAGCAACTGATTAACTCTGATGGCTGTCACAGAGAGGTGCACCCCATTTTTGCAGCTCTTCAGGACTACCCACAGCCTGACTTGTCTATACTCCCACAGCACTCAGAGCCAGCAGAAGTGGTGTGTCCCTGTCACTCTGCACTACTCACCAATGGAAATCTCGTCTGGAGCATTTGCAAGTCATCGTATCCATACACCTGTGGCTAGAAAAAGAGCAGCAGATGATGTTAGGGACATGGACTAGATAAAGACACTTATCTAATTTTAGATTAAACATTTAGATAAACATGAGATAAAGCCAGAAGCAGCTGGTCAGCAGCCACACGATCCCCCAAGTGCAGGCAGTGAGTCCCTATGCAGGCTGATGCTGCTGGGGGTTCCTGTGAGCTGCTCACAGGACAGTGCTCCAGACCACACAGCCCCTGAGCAGTTTTTCCTCAAAATCTATTCTCACCTTCAGGAGAGGGCTGTGACACACCCCTGGACTTTGTGGGAGTTGCCACCCTTGCCCTGACTGTGCTTGCCCTTTGTTACACCACATTTCTAACACAGCTCCATGCTTCCCACGCACCATGCTCTGCCCAAGGGCTGCTGCTCCCCAAAGACTGGGGAGGCTGTTGAGAACAGGTACAGAGACTCTGCTCTGGGGTCATAAGGACAGACATTTACCCCCACTGGCACATGAATTTCACGGAAAACAGAAGGTTCAAACTCCACCTGTCCAAGGCAGCCCAACCGAGCTATGTTAGTTTTTGGTCTCCCCACTATCCTGCAACCCACCCTGCTGCAGAGGGAGCTGGGAGGGATCTTGTGGCATGACATTACCACAAAGCCATTGTTCTACTCACTGGATAGGCATGTAGCAACCCTGGAGCCATGATGTATGGATTAGGCAACAACGGTGGGACTCCAGGAGGGAGATTAGGAGGGGCTTTTCCTGCAAAAGGAAGAGAAAGGAAAAGTTCCACAGTGAAGCAATTAGCAGAAGCTCACTCTCTTAGCTCCTGTACAGCAGGACCCAGGAAAGTACCTGATGTTGTTGCAACGGAGCTGCGAGTGGAGGCTGTCACTGTGGAGTTGCTGCTGAGGCTGAGGCCCAGACTGCTGACGCTGCTGAGGCTGGATGAAACGCTGACCACCGGCGGCGCGGCCGACACCGTGCTGGAGGAGGTGGAGAAAGTGCTAGCAGAAGAATGGAGGCTCGCTTCACTCTCCACACTCGTGTGCTAGGGAAGGAAGGAAAGAGAGTCAGGAGACCAGGCAGGTGGAACAGAGTGCACAGGTACCACAGGACACTGTCCAAACAAAATACATGCTGTGTCTGCACCTTGGTGTTCCTGCGGTGAAGTGCTGCAGGCTACAAGGAAACCTGCTCTGCACCTGGCTTATGTCCAAAGTCCTGACAACAGCCAACCCCTAATGTTTTCAAGTCTCTCCTGTGGCTGTGTCCCAACACATCTCTCTGCTGGGGGGAGCAGGGCAAGACACCACATTTGTGGCAGGGAGATTTATTCTGCTGCACAAGCTGATACCCAGGGACAGCATACTGTGAGAGCTCCGGCAGTAGAGACATTTGGTAGCACTGCATCAGCTACCAGTTTGCTCTGATGTGGTTGCAACTCCATAGCACTTTCAAGGACTGCTACACACCCAAAAGAGCCACTGCTCAGTCAGAGACAAGCAGGGTGTCAACAGCCTCAAGCCACTGGTGCATAGAGAGTGTTCTGCCATAACCCCCTGTCCTCTCTCCATACAGTATCCAAAATTCAGCAGGACAGCCAGCAGCCTGGCAGGTCCTGTCACAACCACAGCCCCAAGGTCAGGTACCCCCAGGGAACCTGGCAAACCCCTGGGAACAGGGCACAGAGCACAAGAGCAACCCCCCGACTCACCAGGAGAGTTGAAGTTGACGTTCGCCCAGAGGATGTGGATGAGGACAGACTGTTCTGCTGGGTGGGTAATGCACTGAGGGAGGAGAAATAAAAGGCTGTCAAACCATGGTAAGAGAGTCACTGTTGGTGGCACTGTCCCGTTCCCCATCTACTCAGAAGGGATGGAGTCATCTCAGTCTTCCTCCGCACGACATGGCCTCTGATGTCTAGTATGGATTCCTGCTTCTAGTTCTGCTTCTCCAGAAATCCACCCCCAATGCTCCTCACCTGCTGAGCTGGGCAGTGGTTGTACTGGGGAGCTCCTCGCTGTGGCTCAGGCTGCTCAGAGCTGTCGAGTGTTGGCTGGCTGTTGTCAGCAAGGATGACGCAGACACCCCATCATTGAGAGGTGTGATACTGGGAGCAGAGGGGGAATCAGATTTCACTGTGGGGCCTGTAGCACCTGAAAACAAAAGCTTTGGGTTAGGGGCAGCTACTGGCAACTTCCAGAGGGATCAGCAAATGCTCAGCCAAAGGAGTCAGGAGATCTGGGGGTTCCCTCACTGCTGCCAACCAGTTACACACTTGTGATTGTGTTGTATGTCTCACTTTACACTGCCATTGGATCTACAAAGAGCTTCAAGACCTACAGATGCCTTCTTACAAACAAAGTGGAATACATTATTGTCATTGGTGACTCATCAAGGTTCTCATGGATCCATCAACAGAAAGCTGCATGTTTCGAGGCAAGCAAACAATCTAAATGGCAGCAATGAGTGCAGCAGGGAAAGGACTTGCTATTAGCACAGATAAAGTTTCTCATTCCTAGCAGAGAACATGAGCAGTACAAGAGACACAGGTCACCTGCTGTGCCTGCAGACACTTACCTTCAACAGCCTGTGTGGTTTGTAATGGCGTGGGCTGTACAGAACTGAAACCATTCTGAGGAAGAAGAGAAAAAAGGAGTACTGGGCATCACAGCTGTGCATTTCCAGAGGCAGAGCTCGTGTCAGCTCCCTCCCACACTCCCTACTCAGAAAAGGTCCTGCTACCAACACGTGTCACCAGACTGTGTTGGGGTCAGTTCCAAGGTCAACTAGCCCCATGTCAGCACGACCCCCATGTGTATATTTGAGAAATTAGTCCAAGAAATTTCTCTGCCACTGGTAGTTAAGACTACCTCAACCTCCTCAACCCACATTCATTAGCCAAACCTGATGTTACTGAACTGGTGTACAGCATGCAAGACCCAAATCCTTAAGAGGAAATGAAATCCTTCCCCAGCACACCTCTCTCTAGCAGGGTAACTGTGTGAGACACAACACACACCTTGCACTCAACTTGTCACCACTGGCCCGGTCCCAGGTACGTATAACAGCCGAGGGCACTGGGAGCAGCCAGATGAGAGCTCTCACAAGAGCTCATGAGCCACACAGTGAGCCTGGAGAACCACTTGATAAACCACTCAGCTTCCCCTGAGACACTGCTTCACACACAAGGCTCACTCAGCACAACAAGTGATAAAAGCTGTTCTCTTACCTTAGCCTGGGTCAGATCTTTCTGGGGCGAGGAGGAGATGGAATTTGGGTATCGCCTCGTCTGGGTGGATCTCTGTTCATACAGTGGTCCCTGAGCGCTGTTCTGGGAGGTAAATGTTGCTGTCTGTATTGTGCCGCTCTGGTAACCAGACTCCTGGCTTTGATTGGACGAAATCGTGGATGAAGATTCACTAAAAAGGGGGAGGGAAAAACATTCAAGACAAAGAGCCCCAAGCATCAGCATAAAGGTACCACATGAAGCAGCCAAACCAAGAAACATGCCCAGAGAGCACCCAGCCACAGCCTTGCCTCACACACTGCCTTAGGTAACACTTCATGAGCTGCCACCACTCAGGTCCTAGCACTTAAGAGACTGGACAGTGACTGAGGGTCAGCCCAAGAGAAGACAGAAACATATCGCTTTGGCAAGGCACTGTCACTGTAGACACACCTACCCCACTGTGTCCCGGTCTGCCAGGCAAAAAGCAGGACAAAGCACTCAATGTGTTCACCAGGGACACAAAGTAGTTGCGCTGGGGATTCCCCTCCTGTGTTTCCAGCAACACAGTTTAAGGGCAGCAGGAAAACTCCACTTTCTGTGCAAGTGCTGCAGGCCGAAACAGCCACCGAGCTGTCCGTTGAGTCTGCTGGCCACTTATGCTTTGCTGTCGCATACATTGTCCCCCCTTTGTGACCACAGCACAGTCAGAAAGGGTCTACTAGTATGCAGCACAACTCAAGTCCATGGGATCAGCTGCCTGCTTGCATTAATGGTTCCTGGTGCTCACCTGGCCGTGCTGGTGTACAGGCCGCTCTGAGACTGGCTAACGGCGGCACTGGTTGTGGGCGTCGACTCGTACTCGGCGAGAACAGGCTCCGAACCAAACTGCAATGCCCCAAACTGCAGGTTTAGCCCTGAGATATCCGCTGAGCCAGGCATTTCCACTGCAAGTGCAGGAATCTGCAAGGGAGGAACAACAGTCACTCCCTGGAATCAGCACAGAGAACTGCTTTAGTGCCCATGTCTCCCAGCACGCGATGGCGGTTACAGGCTTGCAGCCTCTGAATTACACTGTTCAACCCAAGCTGGCACGTAACTCCATCACCCCCACAAATACCCCACACTAACAGCAGGAAAGGCAACCCCAGACCTTCCCTCACCAGCCCAAACAGATGCTTCTGTAGCTCTAACACAGTCTGACACCTCCTTCCCCACCATCAATCCGCACCTTTGATGTTAATGATGCTTTTTTCTTCTGCTGCTTCAGCTTCTGCTGCGCTGGCTGGGGACTTGAGGACTGGTTATCCGAGGACCCCGGGGACATCTGGGGCACAGGATTGGTTTTGCTGGGCAGCGGAGAGGATGGGGGTGCCGGTGTGGTTGTGGAGGCTGTCACCACAGGTTGTTTCTCCTGCATAAACACTTCTATCATGGTCGAAGTTGACGTGAAGGCCTGACGCTTTGTGAAGGGACTATGCACAGAAGAGTCTGTTGGGTTCTTGAGATCTACGGGATGAGACAGAGGTGAGTTAGCAGGGTATGTTGCCTTAAAACTAAATCAAGTTCTGGCACTTCGCAAGAAAAATAAATTCATTTCCTACTATGAGTTGTCCTGGAGCCTGTTAAAATCAGAGAGCAGAGATCCCCAGCATCTCCACTACCTTGTGCTCTCCCTGCCATCAGTGCCGAGCCTTTTTAAGCTCTTCTCCCCTCACTCATTCCACCATCTCTACAGGACAAAGCCAGCTTGCATGGCAGAAGTCCTCCTTTCTCCAAGAAAAGCTGGACTCCAGAGTCCCTTGCCCTGCACCAGCCTGATGTCACTTCCTCCTCCGTTTCTACCAGTATTCCATTGCCTGCTCCTTCCCCTGCAGGGACTGGGTATCACCACGCAGCATCACTGCTCAGGGCTGCCACCCTCAGGTCTTTGCACCACCTTCCTCCTTCCACTAAGCCTTAACACAGCTTATTAAAAATCAGCTTCTATTCTCTCCAACTCTCCTCTGTAGCTTCTTGTCTGAGAAGATCAGAAGCTGCCAACACTCACTGTCACTAGGACAGGGCTCAATTTTTCTTCAGCTCAGATTTCAACCAGAGCCATTTCCCTGCAACTAGCACAAGCTGAAGGAACTGACAATAGCACTTGACCACAGTAGAGCTCTGCACCTCATCTGAAAAGAGCCTCCCAATCCTTGTTTATTCCCTCAGGCCAGCCTGAAGATAGAGTTACTTTTTGGCATTTAACAGCAAGTCGAATTCCCTTAGAAGATAACAACAGATCAGCAGAGGAGAGGAGACTGACAAGTGTTGGTATTCAGAACCTATTCTCCAGAGATGCCCTTTCAGATCTTTTTCTGGCACAACTTTACCTCGCGAGGTAGTTCTGCACACTGTGAGAGGCTCAGAAGTGCCAGATGCCTGGCCTTGAAGCATGCTGGAATGATGGATTCAACTGCTCCAAGTATAAAAGGAACAGGGAGAGCCTCACACACACTATTACATTTTAGCCTCACAGACCTGCTCCCACAGTTCTTTTAATTTCTCTAGCTCAGCTGCCTTGGTTGCGAACTTGTGATCGGCCCCCTCTGCTGAGTCCCTCCCCGTGGTGCCTCTGCAGTTCTGGGCAGGAACACACTCTCCCCACTCTGGGGGGCCACGCTGCTTTTCCTTTTCCTTACCGTACTGCACCAAAGATGAGGTCTGTGTGGTGGATCCCATGTCCCAGGATGCAGCAGTGGTGCTCCCAGTAGGCTGGGTGTGCTGAGCTGCCAGCTGAGCCAACGCCTGGGCTGTCTTGAACTGCTCCAGAAACTGAGACCCTGTGGTACTGCTGCCTTTGGCCTCCCCGACATCTCCAAACCCTTTCCCCAGCATGCTCACCTGCAATTTCAACAAGGAGATAACAAAGTCAATGTCTCCCATGGCTTGGAACTTGGCTCAGAGGACAGGTACATCTCTTAACATAAACCTGAATGCACTGTACCCTGCTGCTTCTCGCCGGCTGCCTCAGTTTAACACTCCTGAGCTCCAAACACACATACACTGCTGGCAGAAAGGGCTCATACTTCTCTCCCAGCTTTCCATCATGTGTAAGTACAGGCATGATCATCTCTCACCCACCCCATAGCATGGTACAGCCATAGAAGGTTACAAAGAAAGCTAACAGACAGAATCTTAAAAATGTACTCAATTATTCTCATGCATTTGGTTGCACTAAAAAAGAAACACCTGGAGAACTTGGCTTTATGTTAAGGTGGTTTTGAAAATCCTTCCTCAACTATTTCACCATTAAGTACAAAATTTTTATTTCTTTTTGCTTAAGTTACACAAAGCAACATCTGCCCAGGTCCCTGCACATCTCCGACTCTGACTCAATGCCTCCTTCCCCCTCCTGCCAGTAGATGCCAGCATTCCATCCCCCAGTTCCATCCAACACCAGTTCCCAACCACTTCCACTTCTCAAATTGTTGAAATTGCAAGCCCTGGACCATAGGAGTTTTTCCCTTCCTCTGTGCACAAAAGAAGCATGTGTTGCAAATCAGGCAAGGGAAACAGGGGGGAATTACCCCAATTATTTCAAGTTGAGCAATAAACTTCAGGCCTCTGCATTTGAAGCAGACTGGCAAATTATCTGGCTCTGCCAGTCCCAAGCAGCAAGCAGGTGTCAGGACTGCATTTCCCACATTACCCAAACAGACAGAGAACGTCAGGGAATCAGCAACCCCCATCAAACCTCTGCTGGCAGAGACCAGCATTTCCTTACCATGCTGTGGTGAGAGAAGGAGTTTCCAGAGGCAGGCTGGGACAGAGCAGTCTGCTTGGAATTGCTGAACACCAGTGGCTGGGCCAGAGAAGGAGTCTGGGATGACTCCAGGTTTGTTGACTCATTCTCCATAGAAGAAGGTGTCTTTCCTAGCAGGACTGCGAGATCGATTCTGTGAAGAGAAAGAGGATAACCCACCAAGGTTACCATGAGCTCCTGCTTCCATTACAGCAGAATTCCCCCTCCAGCCTCTCACCTTTAACTTTACAAATTGAAGGAATCTTCAGAATATTAACTCACAACTGCCACTAGCAACCTCAAAAGGAGAGAGGGAGATCAAGCAAGACTCTGCATAGCCTTTGATTTTAAATCATGTTTTTCATTAATTTAACACAGCAAAATGCCCCCAAACCTGAAGAAACAGCAGCAGAGCCTAGGAAAACTCTAATCCAAGATTGGGACCCAGAAATTCCTAACTCAACTTCTCCATTTAAATCCACCTCATCTCATTGAGAGCTGCTACATTTTAGCTAGTGGCAAGGTTTAGTCAGAGAAGGCAAATTGCTCCAGGACTTGTGTGCCACTTTTCCCAGGTAAACAGCATCACCATGGGCACTCACCTTTGTCCAGCTGTGATTGTCACATTTTCAGCAGGCAGAGGCACTGAAGACACGTTGGAGGCAGTGAAGATCTTTGTCTCTGACAGCTGAAAGAGAAAAAAGAGAAAAAGAATTCAAAAGTGAGAACAGTGCCTTGTAACAGTGCCTGTGACTTAAAGCACACGAATGTTTGAGACAAACGACCACAGAAAAAAAAATCAAGAAATTCAAGTGTTTAGACTTAAACTTCCCTAGCATTTGGCTCCCATCAGAATCAGCTTTTATTTTTTTCTTCTGGGGCAAGTGCACAAATCACCTGCCAGTGAAAAAAACCCCCAAACACTAAAATCCTTCCAAAAATTTCCCACAGTCCACAGACCCACTGGGGCTCCTGGGACCCTGGGCTGGTGCTCTGAGTCGATGGCACACAGTGAGGATCTGCCAAATCCCCTGCACAGATAGGTGCAAGCAGAGGTAGAGAAGCCAAAGGAAGAAACTTTGGACCCACACTTAAGCTTCCAATGATCCAGGCTCACCTGGATGATTTGACTAACAGATCTACTTCAACTACAGAAGGGAAAATAACATTGCTCAAGAATGGGAAAAGAGAAGGGCTAGTGACCACCTGTGATTTAGTCTGGAACATATCTGAATATGAACAGCTTCTATTCCTGAAGGAATAGAAGGCTGAGGAACCACCAGAAACTAAAGTGCCAGAGTTAAAAAACTAAATCCAGAACTCCTGGGAGCATCTCACACACAGTGAGGGCAAGAAGGGCTTTCAAAGGCTCCCTTATAGTAGAGACCTGACTGAACAAAGAGAAACTGCTCCTGGCTCCAAACACAGCAGGAGCACTTCCCTCAGAAACTACCTGGAAAGCAAAGGCTTCCCCCTCCTCGCCCAGTCTGTTGGCTAAGCCAAAATGAGCATGCAAAAGTAACAATCACACTAAAAAAGCTCAACCCTGCTCCCGTCTGCAGTAACAGAAGTCCTCTGGATTTGGAGAGGGACTAAAGCCCACTTCAGAAAAAAATGATATAGAAGCACTAAAAGCTGGTGCTAACAGCATCCATTCTCCCCTGAAGGAGACATCAAGTAGAGAACAAAAGGTGGAAAGACACACCAAAGAGCACGTCAGAAAGTCAAGTCAAGAGCTTCTGTTCCATCCAAGCCACAAGGACAAGCAGAGGCACATGAGATGCAGGAAACCACTGCTGCCTCCTCCACAGCACGTGGTGGGATCAAAGGCAAACCTTCCCCAACTGCCACTCCACCAGAGGGACGGAGCAAGAGTCCTCTGTGGAGTCAGGTCAGTTTTTGGAAGGATTCCATCACACAGGAAATGAAAGGACCAGCCTCAAGGCCCTAGGAGATCCCTTCCTGTCTTGGGTTCCTATGGCAAGCTCTACTACACATATCTTTTATAAGCTGTGATGATTACTTATTCCTCATAGCTCCTGGAACTGGGAGCCTGGCTGGGGTTCAGCCCATAGTCTGGGGAGGATGAGCTCTGTGTACAGACAGGACAGCAGCCTGCTGGCAGATGCACGGAGGAGAGGGGTTTGGAGAGTACCTACATCTTCATTCCAGTCCTCCGTGCCCCATTCTTCTGTCGCTGCCCTCCACGCACCTACAAGGACAACAACAGGTACAGAAGTTATGCATTCATCAAAGCTCTGCCTCCAAGAGCTCGTGAAGCACTGGGGAGCTTTGCAGGTAGCCAGGAGGATTTCTATTTGCCAACCAAGGAAGTTAAAGCAGTTGACCCCAACCCATGCTTCCTGGGCAAGGGACCATGACAGGGTTACCTCCACCTTGCTGCCACAGGCTGAGCTGAAAGAAAGGGACTGCTGGGCGGCCAGATAGGACAACACACACCTCCCAACACCCAACAGGGGAGCTGAGCTTAGCAAGGAAGCCCCAGCACCATCCCCAGCCTCCTTGTACCATTTTTTTGACTTCCCCTTGTACTGCAGTAGCTACAGCTTTGTGCACCTGGGAACAGTCAGTGTTACCGCAGCAGCTTGGACAGAGCACCTCCCTCATGGGTTTCCTACCAGCTCTGGCACAGGATCTCACCACCCAGGTAAACCTTAAATTTCCATACAACCCAGGGACAACTGAGCCATTCCTGTGATTCATCTTCTCCCCCCAGCCAAAAAAAGTCTTGAAACCTCAGTGCACCAGGACCTCCTATGCACAGGCAAATGGGATTCAGAAGGGAAAATCTGACGGACTAAGCAATTCCTGCGTTCTGTGACCAGCTGCAGAGATATGCTCAAAGCGCCAGGGAGAAAAGCTAGAGACCTCAGCCACAATTCACAGCACAATTTAAGCAAGCAAGATTTACCAGAAAATAAGAAGTTTTGCCTGGTTGCATCTTCAACTTGTTCCAACCCTCACTTGCATCACAGAGTTTAACCTCTGTACTTCAAACATTATGTAGCAACTTCTGAATCCATTTAACAACTGAAATTTGGTTTGGGAGGAGAGCAGAAGATTTCACATCTGCAAAAACGTCAGAGAATAAAGCCAACCCTGTTTTGCACAATTTGTTTCCAGTCTACGCAAACCAGACCAACAAAACATGACAGGGCCAACAGGGTTAATCTTGAAGACACTTTCAGGGATGGAACAAGTTGGCATCAGCCTTTTTATAAGCTGAAAGCCTTTTAGAGCATAAAACATAGCATGTGGGGAAGAAGAACATTGTGGATTCTTCTGCAGGACACATTTTAACTGTATATTTAAACCACTGCCTGTCTAGAATTAGGGAATTTAGTGCAAGAAATAAGTATTTATCAGTGAGTTATTATTTTTTTCATTGTTGTTTTGTTTTGCTTGACAAGTCGAGCCAATTCAAGAAGCCTTCCAGGATTTATTTTCTTTTATATTCAAGTCTGAAGTACAGATAAAACATGACTTTCCACAGTGCCAGGAATCTCAAGGCATGCTAGTCTACCCCTTCCTCCCCAGCCAGAAGCATCAGAAGCCCAATGCAGTCAATGCAAAACACATCTGGGGTTCAAAAACCCAGATTCCCCCATTCCTCAGATTTTCTGTGCCCTCATAGCAGTAGCAGTTGCTTTCCAGGTTTTCATGGATCAGAAAGACCCTTCCAGCTCAAACCTTATCCGAGAGATGGATGTACCTGCAGCTGGCCAACAGAGCAGGAAGCCAAGAGAGTTGCCTCAAGAAGATTTTGTGCATGCAAGAGCACAGCACAGGGCTCTTAAGTCTTGCTTGTTTGGGGAAAATGAGAAGAAAAGCAAAGCAACACAATAAGCAGAAGGAAACCCTGCAGATGAAGAGCAGCCATTGACAGGGCTTTCCTGGCAAGTCTACTCCAGTACTGGACATCAACTGAGCACAGCCTGTGCTCCCTGCATACAAAGGGGCAGATGGAAAAACAAAGACCTGCCATGTACAACCAGGAATGCTCCAGAAAGCTCCCAACCAGCACACAGTGGGAAGGTTTTTTAAAGAAACCATGCATATTGCTCTCCATCGAGCTCTTCCAAAGGGGAGAACTGCAACACAAGCAATATTCTGACCCCTCTAGTACCATTTCAGAAGAGTTGTCTTCTGAACAGCAAGCCCTCCTCTCTGCTTTCATAAAGCCCTTCAAAAGCTGCTGGTCTTTAAGGTTCTCAAACCAGGAAGAGAGCAAAAAATACAATTAAGCCAACAACATGTGCCAATATGATTGTGGTGAAGGAAAAAAATCCCTCCAAGATGCCCACATCCCTCCTCAAACACAGTCTCTTCATTTTAAACTGGGAGATGAACAGCCAGCTTGCTCCTCCCATAGCCCATGAGGCAGTCTGCTGCCTCTCAAGAACTGGATGCAGGCACATTGCCTCAGCCTGGAAGGGCAACAGACTCAAAGGCCCCCAGTCTGCACCTCAAAGGAATGGAAATCCAAACAAAGCCAAAGGGCAGCAAAACCACAATGGCAGCTCTGGAGCAGATGGCCTTGTGCTGCCTGTGGAAGTTAAAGATTAATCCTGAGTTGAGAACCAAGAGACACTGTCTGCCTACCAGTTGGGCCCCTGCAAAAGAGACTCCTCAGCCTCAACACTCCTCCTCGTGCCCTGACCTTCGAGAGTCAAGTGGCAAGCTCCTCTGGAAGGTTCTTTAGCCTCAGCTTCAAGACCTCAGGTTAGACAGAGGAGACAGTCAAACATAATGCTGGCCTTGTTATGGACACCAATGGGATTCAGCAAACTGGATCATCTCATGGGTGTCTCTTGGCTTCATAAGGCAAGAAAAGGAAAAAAAGTGGCCAGGCACGGAGTAGCTTTAACATCAAGCATCTCTGTCACCTCAAAATCCACCATCATCTTCAACTGCAGGGAGGCGAGGAGAAGCAGCTGGGCAGCAGGAACATGCCAGAGCAGCCACTGGGCACTGCTCACCCAGTGGTGGCTGTGAGCAGAGGCAAAGCACGGAGAGAGTTTAACCAGACCCATTCTCCTTGCAGCAGTTGTGACCTCGAGCAGGAACAGCAGGGACGCAGCAGGAATGGCATGGGGGCAACAGCAAGTCACAGCTTTCAGGATGCAAAGGGAATATGACTGAGCTGCCTCAAGCCTCCTGCCCCCGGGTGGGATGCTCTGTCACCAGCACTGTGCACACGGAGCTGCTCTGGGCACCAAGAAGCAGTGGCTGAAGCTAAAATTTGGAGTTGGGGTTAGCCTCTCCCAATTTATATTCAAGGTGTCAGCATTAGTAAAAGCACAGTCAGAACAAATGTCAAGTATTCATTAAAATGAAAAAATTAAGAGAGAAGAATTACATATCCACAGATATTTCAGGGTTTTTTTAAAAAGCTGTAAAGTAAAGGTATCCGGGGCAGTTAGTGCGCCTGGATGTATCGTACCAGGAGCAGTGTCAAATTTTCGGGGATAATTTGACCCCTCACCCCCAATGAAATCAAGTCCTGAAACAAAACAAAAAGAAAAGAAAGACAAGCAGTGAAATTTTGACTTAAAGAAGTGAAGGTGAGTTTCATTGCCCCCACATACACCAGTCACATCGTACCTGTGGATATTGTTAATTTAAAGAGATGCTTGTGGCTACTAAATTGCAAAAAAAATGACCATGCACAACACAGGTGACCAGCGGTGTTGCATGATAAACTTTACAGCTGCATTGTTTGTAGTACTGGAGCAAATTTGACTTGTTCTGTCAGAAGAATCTTCAATCCCCCCCAACTACACTCTAATCCACTTTGTTCCANAAAAAAAAATGACCATGCACAACACAGGTGACCAGCGGTGTTGCATGATAAACTTTACAGCTGCATTGTAGTACTGGAGCAAATTTGACTTGTTCTGTCAGAAGAATCTTCAATTCCCCCCAACTACACTCTAATCCACTTTGTTCCACAAGTCCACAAAACACCAACACAGAAAAAAAGAAAACCATCCACAGAGAAGCCTGTTCCCACTAGACAGTTAAACTTCCAGCACGTAGAGCTTGTCCACTCCCATCCCTTTTCCTGCGGAGCCAAGTGCACCCACTGCCCTTAACACATGCCCACACTATTCCCTCTGGTATTTAAAACCCTTTTTCAACTGCCAAGATGATCACTCAATCTGCTGGTGTTTTACAAAAAACAGGCTTATTTTTTCCCCCCTTCCAAAGCTCTCTGTTTTGTGGAAAAAACCCAAACAAACAAAAAAACCAAAAACCCAAACAAAACCCACCAAAATACACACAAACAAGCTCCCACCCCCTCCTGACACTAACAGTGTTCAGTAAAAGGTATCCCAGTTTACAGGACTTTAATTCTCTCTTTCCAAAGCTATCAGTTTTTCAGCTAATGCAAGCAATATAGAGGTGGCCAAAAGCACCATCAACAGGGGTGTGAATGCTTCTTACACCCAAGTATGTGGCATTTACTTGAATACTCAGAAATTATGGAAAAACAGTTTGACTTCAAAGTGCTGCAAGAGTGCTCCATAAAAAAGCCAACCAAACCACCACTCTGAAACTCACTCCACAAACAGGCTACTCATGGTCAAGGACTGTACCCTGCAACTGCCCTATTCTCACACTGCAAAATCTGAGTTTGCTGTATCTCACAATACTGTGTGTATGTGAAACAAACCCCAGGGCACCAGTTTTCCAATGCAGGAAAACGTGCAGGGGCAGCTGGGTGTTCAGAGCTGCCCACTGAACACATCCTGGCTTCAAACAGGGAAGGAGGATGGATTCCTTTCAGGTTGTTTCTATAACGAAGTCTCGCCCCACCGCAGTTTGAGCAAGATGACCATGACAGAGAGAATGCTCCCAAGTATCAAAATCAAGAGCAAGACATCTGACTCCAAGTAATATTCTCTGGAGGAGGCACCTAACATCAGCAGAACTTGGACCTGTTTAAAACACTACAGTTTATAAAAAACCACTTTTCCAAACAGTAGCATGGTTTCTACTGGAAAACAGAGGTGAGTATTCCTGTGCCTCTGTCGTGCACCCGACAGCAATCATCCACCTCCCCATCTCCAGGGCAATCACCCAAACATGTGCAAAGGGTGAAAAGAATTAGGGTCACTGAAATTCATCTCCGAACTAACAACCCATTCCTCCACCCCTGAGCCTAAGACCTGCCCAGGACTTCCTCAATGCAACTGGATGGATACAAAATCCACTCACCCTCTCAACACAAACCGGCACACGTGCGCTTGACACTTACTTGTGCCATCGTCCGGCTCAAAGCTCCCAGTGTTGTTCCACGTGTTGTTGTTGCTATTCCCGTAGTTCTCATCCGTGCTGGCTGGCTCAGCATAGTCAGCAGGATTGAAAGTTCTGTAAGAAATACAAGGATGGAAATGTTCACTCTCTCTCTGGCGAAACATTTTGAAAGCAACTGATTTTATTCAGACCATGAAACATCTGAGTCTCACAAGGCAGTTCTGTCAGCAGAGGGATGCTTCAGCTACAGCAGCCATCCCAAATTTAAGTTAGCATGATGCAGTTTGGGCCTTATTAACAAAAAAAGAAAATGGGAACACAAACGACTGACATAAATAGTACTATTCATGCACAGACTTATCTTTGCTGTGGTTTGTGCCAGTGAAACTTACCCCATGCCTTGGGCAGAAAATCTTCCCCCTCGCCGTCCAGAGCCACCTGTAAATACACAGACATAGGCACTTCTGAGCATCTCTTGGCTCTGTGTCACTGGAAAAAGAAACACTTGAACAACATATGGAGTTCTGATGCCCAGAATATGAAAGTGGAGAGGATCTTCCTGAGTTGATGGCATTTCCAGCAGCGTCTTTAGATAGATGGGAATGACCTCAGCTGGCTGGCAGCATGATTAGCAATGCATGATTCCAGGCTCAGATGAGGTTTCCAGCTGGCACAAACCATAAGTACTGAATCCCAGGTTCTGATTTCTGCAAGATGTGACCTCAGCAACAATTTCTGAGCAGTAGATTTTGTAGAAAAATTAATTTCTACACCAAGTATTTAAAGCCCAAGCCAGTGATGGCGCTCAGACACACATATAAGAACAAGGATGCAGGTTCTGTTGCTAACAAGCCATTGGCCCACCTGCTAAACAGTCATCTTGGGTTTTTTAACTTCCCACCTTTGTAAAAAAACTCGATTTTTGCTCTAACTCCACAGATGGGATGCTGTTCCTAGCATGCTTAAGATGGGGAAGCAATGTGTAGACACTCATGGTAAGCATGAGAACAGAAAAATTAAGAGTGTATTTTCAGTTGGCAACTCCTCCCATAAAACAGGCTTTGGAACCCCATGGGAGATAGATACACTGCTGTCATTCTTCTCCTCCCACCCCCTCGGACCCCAAACCCCACAGGTACCTCGGCCTCGGCCACGTCCCCGCCTCCCTCTCTCCGTGCCTCTTCCAGAAGATCCTCCACTCTTCCCACCGTCCAGTCCATTCTCCTGGCCCCGAACTGAAAGACAGAACAACGCAATGACAATTTCAAGACTCATCCTGCTTTAGCGGGGATACAAGACCAGACCTCAAACCCTAAGTGCAGTGGCTGCACGGGCAACCACTTCACCACAGGCTCCCAGAACTGTTGATTTAATCTGATGGTAGTGAGGACATCTCCAAGAGGGGAGCATTAAATCCACACACACACATGCAAGTGATTTTCCTCACAGATGTGTCTGCTTGAGAAGCTTTACAGACAGCTGTTACACAGCAGTAAGTGCTTCAGTGGGAGAGTTTTGGGGGCTATGAAAGGGCAGGTCCATACACTCTCTTCCACGGCTGGCACCTCGCCCCCGCCTTGGTGGCCCGCCACGTCGTCTGCTGAAATCCCGCTCCCGCTCCCGGTTTTCTTTGCTTTCTTCACTGGGCTCTGTCTGTCCACTCTCCTTCTGTCCTGAGACACCCTTCTTCTTCCCGACCATTTCCCAGGAATGCTGAAGGTTTGCAGAGGGGAAAGAAATTAATCATAGCTTGATCAATGCAAGATGCAAATACACAGAGATTTAAACATGCTACAGAGTATATAACAAGGGTCCCTGAAGAAATGGTTTCCAGACCAATTTTTTATTTGAGGAGTCTATCAGACTACACACAGCACAGCTTCTTCCTTCAAGGAAAGTTTTCTCACAGCTGACTGGCATGCAGTTTGAAGTAACAGGAGATGACTTATTTTATTTCTGCACTAAAATTCTTTAATAGAGAGGGCATGATACTTCCAGAGTTCAAAGCATGGAAAAATACCTTGTTTAGGGGAATAAACCCTGTCATTTCACACAGATGACCAAGAACTCTCAGAATAACTCAGGTAAATGTTCCATAGTGTTCTGCAGTCAACATTTGGGAGTCAGTTCCCTCACAAGCAGAGTGATTAATGAAACCCCTCCCTAAATAGCAGCTCAGATACAGAGAAGCATCACAGAATTTATCCAACAATTCAACTCATCCCAAGTTCAACTGTAAAAAGTTAAGTCTCCAGCTCCCTGACATGGGCCTGCACCCATTTATTTTATGACAGTCTGCAGTGGTTTCATACTCTTAAACTGATGCTGCATGCTGGTGAAACAATTAGAAACAGTCACAAGTCATTGACACTCACCTGAAAACACAACTGACAGGCAAGTCAACAGTTGGTTTTGGATGGCAGCATGCAGGGACAATGACAAAATACCCAACAACATAGTGGCACAAACTGCCATCAAACCCAAGGCTCCTGAAGTCTCTCTCCATAGGTGTCTTGCTCCAAAGAAAACTTATAAAAATGTTTACTTGGGAAATCTTTACCTGGATACTGTAATTTAAACCAAATTGAATCCAATTCTAAGGTAACACCTGTTTCTTTACTGTTTCAAATACATTACAGGTAACTAGCTCAGCAGGTGAGCTGTCCTCATCAGCACTGGTGCACCCAAGCAATTTGCAGGGCTGTTTCCTATCCAAAAATCCCCTTTCCAGGATTGCTGCACAAGCTGAATCCAGAAGCAACTCCAAGCCTTGACCCATGGCTGTCTGTGCTCAGAGATGTGCAGCTGCAGGGCCACAGGGCTGGTGCAGTGGCAGCCTAGGGCTTCCTCCACCAGCTCCCTGCCTGCCTCTCCACACCCTGCCCTGCACACCTTGTGCTGCTGGGCCTCTCAGCTGCTCCCAGAAACGAAGTGCTGCTCCATGGCACTGGGTGCTGCACCCTGTCCTGGATGCTGCTCTCCTGGGCAATGTGTTTCTCTAGGAAACTAAATCACTGTGATGGCAGAGGCTTGTTCTCTGACTAGAAGTGACTGGTTACAAGAGATCTGGAGAAAAATACAATCATGGCAGAACTGTGCCTCAGCAATGCACATCCATATTATTCCCCTTCCTATAAAACTTTTCTAATAGGTCTTTTGGTCAATGGCAAGGGCTCTCTAAAGACAAGGAGGAATGGGTACATGTGCTGTATGGAACTTGGCCAGTGCCAAAGCAGAGCACCTGACACTGGAGAGCAGCTGCAATACACACAACATAGTCTGGGGAATCCAGCTCACCCCAAAGGTTCATCATGGGGGAAAAAATGCACTAATAGATAATATTGAGAACTGATATTTAGAGCCTCAGCTCTACAAAGAGTTGAGTCTGCTCCAGCCAAACCAGGGTGCCAGGAGGTGCCACTGTGATCAGTGGCAGTCTGGGAGGATCTGATACTCATAGGCTTTTTTCTGGGCTGTAAAGAACTTGCCAATCTGCCATCTATATCACAAAATCAATGACACCCCACACACAGGCAGAAGGTTTCCCTTAAACAAGCGCTCGCTTGTTCTTGGAACTGACCTCGGCTTGCCTGAGAGTGGCATCTGTGTGAGGGGCAGCAGCCAAGCCCAACTCCACAGAAAATGAACAAAAAAAGATCCTCAAACTCGTGGCATGGGCAGCAGCACACAAACCGGTCAGGACATCACTGAGAAGTGTTTAGGGCCAGAGACAAAAAAAACTATATTACTCTGGCAGAAAGGAACCACAGCTGACACATACCTGCATTTCAACACAGGTCACTCAGCCCTGGTGGGGAAAGGTAAGTTCCTTCACACTCAGTGGTGTGAAAGCACACACAGATGCCACTGCACTGTTGTCAAACTGCTTGGATTCAAAATGAATATGAAGCAAACGACTTCTTGCATTTCCCCCTCTATCCCTTCGAGCCTAGGGCCAAGCTCACAGTCCGTGCAAGCCCACGGAGGGCAGTGTTCAGCAGTCAGGTCACAGCCATGCTTTGCATGCTCCTGTGGAACTAGTCAGTCATTGTGGCTCTCCTTATGTTGACATACTGCAAATATGCAGTGACACTGAGGTAGGCCTCACCAGATTTACAGGCCCCAATCCTACCGTGTCCGGATTGCCCTCCAGCAGCACATTGATGGCTCTGTTGACATCCCCATTGCAGTCATGCAGAGCAATCACACACTCGTCCTGGTTCTTGCCTGTGATGTCAATCAGCTGTGGAAAAGACAACACCACAGTCAACATGTTCCAAACTAAGATGGCACCAGAATCTCTATGGGTCTCTTGGGAGGCAAGTTGAATCCCAAACCAGAAATCCTTAAAAAAACCCAAAACAACTCAGGGCTTGGGAGTCTCCCCAGCCTTCTCAGCTTAACTAAGTCCCTCAATGAGGAGTAACTGAGGGTGTGAATTTCTGAGTTACCATTGTTTCACCACGACCCAACCTATAACCCCCTTTTCTCAGGACAACATTGTCACCTGTGGGAACAAACAAGAAATTCAGCAAGGCAAAAGGTGCTGCTCCTGCATCGGGGTAACCCCAAGCACAAACACAAGCTGTGGAAGAATGGATGGAGAGCAGCCCAGAGGAGAAGGACTCGGGTGTGGGTTAACATGACCTGGCCACATGCACTTGAAGCCCAGAAAGCCTGGCTCATCCCCACAGTGTGAGCACATGAGGGGGGGATTCTGCCCCTCTGCTTTGCTCAGGTAAGACCCCACTTGCAAGTGCTGCCTCCAGCTCTGGGCCCCCCCAGCACAGGAAGGACGTGGAGCTGCTGGGGCAAGACCAGAAGCCACAGAGGTGCTCCAAGGGCTGGAGCCTCTCGGTTCTGGACACAGGCTGGGAGAGCCATGGGTGTTCAGCCTGGAGAAGGCTCCAGGGAGACCTTGGAGCCCCTTCCAGTGCTGCAAGGGGCTCCAAGAGAGCTGGACAGGGACTTTGGACAAGGCCCTGGAGTGACAGGAAAGGGGAAATGGCTTCCCACTGCCAGAGGGCAGACATAGGTTGGATATTGGGAAGGAATTCTTCCCTGTGAGGAAGATGCACTGGCACAGGTTGCCCAGAGAAGCTGTGCCTGCCCCATCCCTGGAAGTGTTCAAGGCCAGGTTGCACAGGCCTTGGAGCAACTTGGTCTAGTGGAAGGTGTCCCTATGGCATGAAGGTAGAACTGTATAGTCTTTAAGGTCCCTTCTGACCCAAAACTGTTCTATAACACAACTCTATGAAGCCAGTCCAAGGAAACTCAGAGAGCAGCCAGATGTGTCCTCCCACCCCCCTGGCATTCACAGTCCTCCCAGTATTGATCTCGCCTCCCTGTCAGGGCTCATCTTGACTTTTCACACTCACTTGTTTCACCTTCTCCTCAAATTCAGCATCGTTGTGGTCCGAAATCATCTGTGCAAGTCGAATCTGTTCTGCAGTGGCCTAAAGAAATCAGATGGATAGAGAGAGCATGGTCAGAGCAGCCCATTTCCAAACTCTCCTCCAAAGGCCATTCCACTTCCCTGAGATCTCTGGAAAGAAATCAGTATGGTCAACAGAAGGTGCAAACAAGGGTCAGAAAAGGACAGATCCAGGCGGAAAGTGAAATGAAAAAGGAACAAGGGGAGTCTGAAAGAAAGGGATGTACTGCTGGTTGGCCTTATGACACCAGGGGAGCAGCAGCCACCTGAACCACTTCTGTTTTGGGGCAAACCTTAACACCACCAGAGCACCAAGATCCACTGCAAGCAGCTTCTCAGCCACCTGCATTCATTAAAGCAAGGAGGGAATAGTCAGATGGAAACAAAACCAAAACTCAGTGCCAGGTCCCACTTGGAGACACCAACACAGAAACCCCAGTGTCAGTGGCTGCCTGATTAACCTGGCTCTGGGAGTTCTTAGGCGAGCCAGCCAGTAGCACCAGCGCAAGCAGGAGCTCCAGGTCTCCACCTCCAAGCTACCTGGTTTCCATGGACACTGCCCTTACCTGCGGCCGCTGCTTGTGCTGCGTCTGGCTCTGTGTCTGTGTCTGCTCCCAGTTCCCCCGGGTTCGGTTAGTGCCCACCGATGTCATCATTTACAGTATATACAAATAACAGTATTTACAAGGTAGAACTCTGTGGTGGGTCAGGGGAGAAGAGAGAACAGACTGTTAGAAACCAAAACCAAAAGGCAGCACCAGGACTAAACAATCGTATTGGCAACACAGCCAGAACACTTGTTGCAGGCCCCCACCCTCCCCACCACTTCCTTAAAACCATGGCAGACCAGGCTGCCATCACCATGTGCTCCCAGCACAAAACAGCCACTTGCACTTCTGGAGGTTTCTCTGCCAATTCCACAGTAGATTGTTCCAAATGAAACCTTTCCTGCATCCAGGTGGAGCAATCAGGCCTCAGGAGCAGAAGAAGAATCAGAGTGGTTTGGGTTGAAAGGCACCTTAAAGCTCATCCAGCGCCACCCTCCTGCCATGGGCAGGGACACGTTCCATTAGCCCAGGTTGCTCCAAGCCCCATCCAGCCTGGCCTTGGACACTTCCAGGAATGGGACAGCCACAGCTTCTCTGGTCTCACCACCCTCATTGTAAAAAACCATTTTCCTGCACTAATCTAGATCAACCCTCCTTCAGTTTGAAGCCATTTCCCAGACTTGGGACAAAGGGTTTAACAACTTGCTGTCAAAACACATGTGTGAATGGGCACGGATTTGCCATGAGCTCATGTTGAGGCTGTGGCCATCAAATGGAGCAGGAATGCTTGAAGAAAGTGCCAAAGTAACTTCATTTGGAGACCAGAACATCTCAGAGCCTCAGACACATCAACTACTTCCCCTTCTCCTTTCTTGCCTTCAAAGTAAAGCAGGAAGAGCAAAAACACTCCAGGAATAAGTGGTGCTACAGGTCTATGGAATTTTTTTTTTTAAAGAAAACCTGCCCTTGCAGAACTGCCTATTTTTTCATGCTTCAGTTATTCCCCAAAACTGGAAATATTAAGTTTTCTTGTTCTGAATATTCTGGATTAAAAACATACCCAAAAAGTGAACTAGATGTCAACAAGGAACAGCCAGTAACATCATTAGAAAACCGCCTGAGGCAAAAAATCCCAGGAAGAGTTCAGGCACAGGAATGTCCAAAGCAAGTAGAGTTCTCTAACCTCACACAGGGCCTCAGGGCAGAGCCCAAGCTGGGGGTGGTTTAGAAGGGGATTGGCACTCAGTCATTTTACCCTGCCTAGCACCTTCCAGGCACAAGGGATTCCAGAGACAACCCACAGCACTTGGCAGGACTCACAACTTCCAAGCCCCCGAAATCTCAATAATCGCAGAACTCACAGTTTTGTATTTCATTACCAAGAGCGTGGAGCCTTCCCTCAAAGCAGCAGGGCCTGCTCCAGGCACCTGGGACAGGGGAAGGAGCCATGGATGGAGTGTAAGAGCAGGGAGGAAAACTGAGCAGGATAATCCAACCTGTGCACGTGGGCAGGGCAGCACAGGGAGAGACCCAGTGTGTCAGGCATGGAAGCTCAGCAGCATCATTAGTAAACACCCAAGGAAACACTGGGGAATCTCCTGTGGAAGTCTGCAAGTACTCAACTAGGTGAGAAATGCTTCCCAAGAGCAGTGAGACCCCAATATTGCCCTGCACTGGATGCATACCCCCCATGCGTGCTCCCACCTGTGCCCAGCCTTTCTCCATAGGCAAGTTTCTGTGCCATTGTTCCCACAGTTCCCCACAAAACTCCTCAAGTCCCCCACTTTGTGATCACCCACACCTCATAGCAACTTAATACCACAGTTTTCCTACTATACAATGCCAAGGTCTTATCAGGAAATGATCCAAGCTACCTCTGCAGCCACCAGGAGACCCCAAGGTGTGGGGCAAGGGCACCCCAAAGTGGAAGCAGGCAGCCTCCAGCCCCCAGCCATCCCTCCACGCAGGCTTCTTCCCCATGTCATTTATTTTTGCTCACCACCGCTATGTCTCCTCCAGCTCCAAGTTCCACGCACAATTTGTCATATTAAACCAACCTGGCAGCAGAACCACAGGCCCAGAGGGAAGCGATCCTGCATGTCCAAAGGAACCCAACCTGTAGCTCCCGTGGGCCACAGCTTCAGCAGGCTGAGTTCAAACCTTGTGCAACACCCAGGCATTTTGTTCAGCAGCTGCCACGCTCTGCTCTGCCCAGCTGCCTTCACTGCCATCAGTAACACCAGTGTTTGGGTCCTCTAACGTGCAAAAAACCCAGAAGAAAAACATCTACAATAGAAACCTCAGCCAGGCCCTGACCCTGATGAGGCTGTTGGGTGAGGGAGTACCCCCATGCAGACCCCACAGCTGCCCTGAGGAAAGAGAACTTGGCTAGTGATAATTTATTCCTCAGTGGGGGAATTTGAGCCTGGCTTAGGGGCAGCACTGAATCACAGAACATAGTTATCCTGACACCTGCACAGATAGTTCAAGTTTCCCAGTTTGGAGCTGCCCAGCCATAAAGCAAAAGCCAGTCCACACCAGAGCACTGGTATTAAAGGGGACAGCTACAGGCCAACAGGCCAGTGTTGCCCTCGAATAGGGCTTAGGGAAAACAAAACTACAGGCTACAACACTCTGCTCAAAGGCACTGCATCAAACGTGATGTGCTTGGCCGTTCCTTCTCAGACCACACTACTGCCCGCCTGCCAGGCCTAGGGAGGAGAGTCTCAGCTACACAAGTGAAGTGTGGAGTCTCCAGAAGAAGAGGGGATACAAAAATGTAACAAACTGTTCATTTTATTAGAAACATCAGGTAAGTTACAGTTTCAGAACCAGGATCTGCAGGTCCCATGGCTGTGCCAGATCTGCTGGCTGCCGCTGGGCGAGTCCTGGTACATCCCAGCCTCAGTCTCCCTTATCTGTTAAATACAGAAAAATTGGTATTTCCAGCCCATTCCAACAACGCTTAATTAATAACTGCAGAAGGCTCTGAAGCCCCAAAGAAAAGGACCAGAGAGGGCAAAGAGCATTTGGAAAGATTTTCCCACACTGTGAGGCAGAATAAGCCCCCAAAAGAGGGTTATCGGTGTGAGAGTTTTTTCCCCGGAGCAAAGACATGGCAGCTGCAGACCGAGTCACCCCGCGCCTGCAGAGCACGAACTTTTGGGGAGATGTCCCCGGATATGCCATCAAAGACCCCGTGGTGGCACCGATGGGCAGCGCTTTACTGGGGAGACTCTCCGGTCGGAGGGCGCAGGCAAAGCACCCCGGCCAGGATGGAGGGCCCTGGAGGTGGGGCCGCGCTCGCGGGTCGGGGCTCCTCCAGGACTCCCGGACCGGTGTCACCCGGGGATTTCCCGTGGGCCGCGGGGCCCACCCCGGCCACGGCCCCCGGAGCGCCACCGAGGAGCAGTGCCGGCAGCGGGCCCGGCGGCCCG
>VYXB01003968.1:11990-33651 GCA_013397135.1 Pachyramphus minor | reverse complement strand
TGTCCGCGGAGCCGGGCCATTCGTGTCCGTGAGGCCGCTCCCGGCGTGTCTGCGGGACTCCCGTGGAGTCCGTGACGCGCCCATGAGGCAGGTCCCAGGCTGTTCGTGGGGAACCCTCGGAGCCTGGCTCGGGGCCCTCAGGGGCCTGGGCTGGACCGCCCATGGGCTTCTGGCGTCGGTAGGGTGGGGGGCGGACGTGGGCGGGAGCCTTTATGGAGGCTGGGGGTGTGTGGGGCCGGGCCGGGTGTCCGCGAGGCTCCCGAAGGACTGAAAACGGGACCCTTGTGCTCGCTGAGGTCGGGGGGCTGAGAAGGGGGAGTCGGTGGGCTGGGCTGGCTGTGAGACCCCCGGCTCATGGCTGCTCCCCCGCCCCGCTGCGGCTCCTCAGGTGTTCGTGCTGCTGTTCATCTTCGTGAAGCGCCAGATCATGCGCTTTGCCATGAAGTCCCGCCGCGGCCCCCACGTGCCCGTGGGACAGCACGCGCCCAAGGTGGGTGCCCTCCATCCCCTGCACCCTGAGAGACGGGCAGAGGCTGCTCCAGCGGCAGAGCTGCCACCGCGCAGTAGCAGTGGGGAGGAAGCAGTTTGTGTAAGGCCCGTTCTCATCCTTGTGATCCCACAAACTAAATGAACCTGTTGGGTTTTTTCCTGCTGTGCAGGATTTAAAGGAGGAGATCGATATTCGGCTGTCAAGGGTGCAGGACATCAAGTATGAGCCCCGGCTGCTGGCTGAGGACGATGGCCGGCTCCTGCAGCTGGAGACGCCAGGTACTGTCCCACAGTTGTTGTTCCCGTGGGGCCAAGTTGCATCTTTGGCTGCTCATGTTGGTGTCCTGTCACACGAGATGGTGTCTCTGCTCCTGTTTTCCCTTTCCCCGCCACCCTCCAAGGTTTGCAGAGCTCTCAGTTTGTTCTTTCCCATTTGCTAGGCTGCTATAACTACCTGTACAGGATGAAGGCGCTGGATGCGATCAGGACATCAGGTAAGGGAGTTCGGAGCAGGAGGCTGCAGAGAGACCCTCAGTGGGGAGATGAGGGTGCCGACAGCCTTGTGGGGAGGCTCCAGGTCCTCACTGGGGAGTAGCAGTCACTTTTCATGCCCAGGGCTGGTGGCCTGAGGGTCAGCCTGCCCTGTGCTCTGGGGCATCCAGCAAACAGGGGCAGCAGCTGTGGAGGGAAGTTTATCCACCCAGCAGCTCCTGACTGCGGGGGTGAGCACAAGCATTTCCACCTGTGCTTCAGCCAGTTGTGATGTGCCTTTCTACAGAAATCCCATTTCAAGCAGAGGGCCGGTATCCAAAATCTTTAATAGGGAAGAACTTCTGTGCCTACCTGCTGGAACTGCGCAATTCCAGCGCTTCCTTCAAAGGCATCCGCAAAGCCTTGGTCGACACCTTGCTGGATGGGTACGAGAGTGCCCGCTATGGCACCGGGGTGAGTCCTGGTGTGGCATTGCCAGCCATGTGGGGTGTTCCTGTGCTCCAGCCTGGCTGCCAGGGCTGAGGTCACACTGTAACTTCAGCTGGGTTTTCCATGGTCTTTTCTGTTTGTATCCAGGTCTTTGGGAAAGCAGAATATCTGAAGTACCAGGAAGCTCTGAACGAGCTGGCGAACATGTAAGTGCTGCTGCCCAGGCGTGGTGGTGGGTTCGTGGGCCATATCAAGCCCATGGGGGAGCTGTGAACAGAGGCAGCCTTTGGGGCACATCCAGTGTCTGCGAGGGGGGCTGTTTGTGCCTCTCCATGCCTCTGGGTTCACTCTTTTCTTGTAATCTGCCTGTTAATGCAGTTTTGGGGTTTTTTTCCATGGTCAGAGTCCACATTCCTGCTTGTCCCTGGCACTGTGAGCCAGGGCTTTGTGCAGGACCACTGGCCTAAGATTTCAAGAACTCAGTGACCACTGTCACCCTGAGGGCAGAGTTGCCTTATGTTGGACAGAGGGACTTGCAGCTGAGCGGCTCCTCTGGGGCAGTGGCAGTGGTGACGATGCCTCTTCTCTGCCTGCAGCACCAAGGCCCGGGGGGGCAGCAGCCAGCGGCAGCACCAGTCAGCAGCAAAGGACCTCACCCTGTCCTCTGAAGTCTCCAGTCCCACCACCATCCAGGTCACCTACCTGCCTTCCAGTCAGAAGAGCAAACGTGCCAAACACTTCCTGGAGCTGAAGAGCTTCAAGGACAACTACAATACGCTGGAGAGCACCCTGTGAACGCATGGGGCCTGGTGCAGTGGGTGTGCAGGTGGCACTGGGAGGAAGCAGCTGCGCTCTCAGATCTCCCCCTCACACGACACTGGAGGTCGTCGCACAGCGAGGGCTCCATTCCAGCTGCTGGAACTCTGCCCTCACCAGAAGCCCATTCCAGAGCAGTGTACCTGCCTGCTGAGCCCAAGGGGATTGGCCCCACAGCTTCCTCTGCCACAGTCTTGTGACGCTCCAGGCTTTGAGTCCTGCACCATCTTGGACCCTGTGAATAAACTGATTAGCTTGATCTTATTTATAAAGACACGGATCCCAGCCAGCACTCCCCTCTGCCCATCCTTCCCTGCAGCAGCTGGCGGGAACTGATGTCAGTCCATTCTGTCCGTGTGGGTCTTGGGCTCTGGAGCCACCTGTCTGTGCTTTCTCAAGGGTGAAAACTTTTCCCTGTGTCCCCGTTGTTCCTGCTCTCAGCCCTGTGTGCCCAGCCAGGGTGTGTAAATAGTTTGGTGCCCGTTCACAGCACTGCAGCCAAGCTGCTGCTTCAGGCTGCAGTTTCTACTCATTCTACTGCAACTGGGCATTTGGGGACATCTTGAGAGGACAAACCAGCGTCAAGTGTCCTGTCTGTCCTGCCAAGGGAGCGTTTGCTCCCACTCTCACCAGCACCTCGCGTGCCAGGAGCTGCCGAGCCTCCAGGGCCGAGAGCTTGCAGCCCCACCTTGAGTCTGCATCTGCTAGGCCGAGGGCAGCACCAGCAGCTCACCCATCACCACGGCACGGGGGCACAGGGTGGAGGGCACAGACCTCACGTGGGCCTCAGCACTTTTTAATTACTGTTTAATAAAATGACAGTTTAGCCTGAGCAGGATGTGTGCCACCAGCCTCTGAGTGCAGGGTCCCTGCAGGATGCAGGCCTGTGTCCCTCCAGGGTGCTGCTGCTACAAGTGTAACCAGGATGCTGTTACTGGTGACCAGGTTGCTGCCATTGCAGCTGTGGTAGTTGGGGTGCCATTACCGTAACTGGAATGTAGTTATGGTAACCAGGATGACACCATTCCAGTAACTGGAATGCTGTAACAGGCTGCCGTTACTGCCATGGTATCCAATGGGTGTGGCCCGTGTAGAGGGCAGGTGCAAGGTCCCTGTGGCACCGGCCATGGCAGTGCCCAACAGCCAGAGCTGCTGCCTGCAGGGAGACAAGGTTGGACAGGGCAGGGGTTGGGAAGGTGGGAGCTGTTCTTGGGGACCTGGGAGCAGTTGGGGACAGTGGGGTGCAGTGTCCTTTTCTGCAGGTTCAACCCTAGGCCCTACCAACAGGCCCTTTGGTTGCAGGTCCAGGAGAAAGGGAGTGCTGGTACAGGGCTGCTGGAGAGGTAGAGCTGGCAAAAAGCCCTGAGGGCCAAACCCTTCATGCTGGGTGTCCCTGGGTGATGGGGACAGCCCCAGCCTGCCCACTCCGTTTCCACAGCTGTGGGCAGGGGCCCAGGGAGCACCCACGATGCTGGGCCTCAGCTCATGGGGTGCTGCAGTGGATCATGGAGTCGCGGCTGAAGCGGCACGTGGAGTTGGAGCTGCACCTTGCAGGCAGGGAGCAGGCAGTGGTGAGGCCTGGCGTTGGTTGGGTGCAACTGGGGCCTCCCAGCCCTGTGCTGCTGTGGATGCTTGGGTTGGGCCCCTTGTCCTGCTCTACCGCTTTCTGGAGGACAGTGTCCCGCAGCACTGGTGATCCATGGTGATGGGGAGGTTCAGCACAGCCTCTGTGCCCAGCAGATCCGCCAAGATGCCCTGTACCAGCTCTTCCAGCATGAGCGTCAGCAGCACCAGCAGGAGCTGAGCCAGCTGGGGAAAGCCTTCTATGTGGAGCGGCTCTGAGTGCTCGGCCCAGCGTGGCACCAGCCTGGCATCGCCTGGCTTCTGGCTGGGAATAAAACATGTTGAGCAAGACAGGGACTGTGTCTGTTGCGTGTGGGGCATGGGACAGCCTGGGGCAGTGGTGGGGGGAAGATGCAGCTCAGTACAATTCCTGTGGCTGGGATCCAGACATGTCGTCCACAACCCTCCACGTGCTGCACCCTGCACACTTGGTCCCGTCTGTGGCTGTGCCAGGAGATGGCAGCACGGCCAGCATGCCTTGCAAGCCCCAGTGCTCAGCGCTGGGTCCCACTCCTAGCACAGGTCCTGCCTTGCCCTATCGTGTGCCGCAGTGCTCCTGGCCATGTGGCATAGCCCTGCAGCAGCAGGGAGAGGAGCCTGGCTGGGCTGGGTGTGATGCTCCCTGTCCCCACTTGCCATCCAGGCACCCCCAGACCCCTGTCTGCTCCCCAGCCGGGGGGGACCTGTCCCTGGCCTCCTGTCCCTGCTGCCTGTGCCCGACCTTGGTGTCTCCCAGCCCCAGGGCCCATCAGTGCCTGCCCTGGCTCTGCTTATTGACAGGGCTGGGGGCCGCCGGCCTGGCACCCCCAACCCACAGTCCTTCATTAGCTCGGCTGTCGGGCTGCATCACATCAGCCACTGCCGCACGCGCGCCCCCGGCTCTGGCACTGCTGCCGCCACGTGTGTGTGTCCCTGCTGTCCCCACTGCCACCTCACCGTGTGGCCGCCCTGTGGGGCCAGAGCTCCTGACCCCCCAGCCCAGGCTGTGCCCCTGTCCTCCCCGTGGCACTCAGGGCTCTGGCTGCCCCACATCCTGGCCCACTGATCACCCCAAGCTTGGGCCCCCACAGAGCCTCCAACGTCATTCCTAAGTGTGGTGCATCCTGCTGCAGCAAAGCACTGCTGTGGTGTGAGGAGACACATGCCCCCAGCACCCCAAGACACCCCATGTGCCCTTGTGGTTGATCTTATTTATAAAGACACAGATCCCAGCCAGCACTCCCCCCAGGTCCCGCTTGCCACCCCAGTGTGGGGCAGGGTGCTGGCTCTGCCACACAGCATGAGAAGGGCCACATCCTCAATATGGATGGGGTGGGGTGACAGTCCCTCCAGGTGCCCCATGCAGGAGACGCTCCTATGGGTCCCAGCAGCTCTCCCAAAGCAAGGGGATGTGGGGCACAGCCGCCCTGTGCTGATGGGGCCCGACCTTGGGCAGGGTCATGCACAGCCCCTCAGTGTCACAGGGCCCCCAGGCCAGGGCTGGCCCCCTGGTATCGACAGCCCTGCTAATGACGGGGAGTGTGACCGGGGGCAGGAGCAGGCGGCGCGGGGCCATCGACCGCATCGACCGGCACCGCTCGGCTGCAAGGGCGCGGGGGTCCGCGGAGGGGGCAGGGGGACGTCAATGGGTGGTAATTAATGGGAACGAGGCCACGTGTGCAGGGCCAGGGCACTCGCTGGCCGCATCCCCCCGCCGGGTGCAGCCCAGTGCAGTTATAAACAGCAGCCAGGCGACCCCTGAGCCAGAGCACCGCGGAGCCCCCCAAGCCAGCCCAGGTAAGACGGTGATGGATGTGGGGTTCCCTTGGCCCCGGGTGGGCAGTGTGGCCTTCCATGTCATGGCATGGCTTGCCCTGACATGCTATTCCGGGAGATGGTGCCTGCACTGTCCTGCTTCGGCTTCATCCCAGCCACGGGACGCCTCCTGCTCTGGCAGTGCATCCCGAGCAGCCCAGTGCCGGTGCACCTTCCCGGCAGGCTCCAGGGACTGCGGTGAGGCCAGGTGCTGCCTCCACAGTGCCCCAGGGATTATGCCTGCATAGCACACCCCCCAGCTCTCAGCCTTTCCTTCTCTCTTTCTCTTGCAGGCAGCTGAGCTGTGGTTCCTTCCGCCTCCGTCTGCCCCTGCCTCTGTCTGATATGTTTGATATTAGGTTGTTTTATTAGAAAACCAACTAAATATCAAACATATTCTTACAGCGCCAGGGATGCCCAGCACTGACTTGGCCAGATGCTACCTGTGCCCTGCCCTGCACTGGGGGGTCCCTCTGCACCTCATCCTGCAGCCCCTGCCAGCCCTTTCACTGCTGCAATAAAACCTGTCTGCCCATCTCCATGGGGCTTGAGAGGGGGAGGCCGGAGTTGTCCTGGGGACTGGTGGAGGTTTGGGATGGCAGCAGAGTCAGCCCTTGCCACCTGTCCCCTTGCTCATGCTGGGGATGATGACAATACAAAGGCCCGTGGCCCCGTGCCCACTGCTGGCTCTGCTGCCCCAGCACGGGGGGTTATTTATGGAGGTGCAGCCACTGCTCGGGGCCCTTGGTGGGTGGGCACTGTTCCCCCAGTGCCCTGCCCAGGACGCTACAAACTGCCTCCAGGTCTCTGTCCCCCAGATCCCTGGGTGCTGACCCCCTTAGCCCCCAAAATCTGTCCTGGGGTGGGAGCAGTGAGTCTCTTCCATGGGAGATCCTACGCTGGCTTATGGGACCTCAGGGTCGGCACAAGGAGGCCATGAATTCCCCAGCTGTGGATGGATTGCTGCTGCTTGCCCTGAGAATTCCTCCCTGCGCCTCAGGAATCTGCTCCTCCAGCTGCCAATAGCATCCTCTGCCTCAACACCAAACACCAGCATGGCTGGAGCTGGGTTCAGGGCTCAGCAGACTCCTGGGGGGTTCTGCCCCTGGTGCCAGGCTCAGTTCATCCCACTGCTCCCTGCAAAGCCACTCTGGGCCAGGGGCTGCTGCCAAATAGCTGCTCCCAAAATAGCACCAGGCTCAGCTCGCCCTTTTCTATGCCACCCCCAGGCAGGGGTGAATGTCAGCCCAGGACCACCAAAATACCCTAAGCCCCTGGTGGAGGGCAAACGTGGCATGGTTCATGCTGGTGCTGCATGGACCCAGCTCAACATCCTGAGGGAGCACTGGGTGGGAGCACAGTGTCCTCGTGGCACCAGCCAGGGTGTCCTGTTGCATGGGGCATGGGGGGGGGCAGCTGGGACAATACAGGACCCCCTGCTCGCAGACCTGCCACTGCTTTTTATAACACTTCAGCTGTCCTCAGAAGCCCAAATAAGGCCATGGCCACCCAGACCCCCTGGGGCGGACAATGGGTCCCAAGCACAGACTTTTTGGGAAGGTGGGGAGGTGGCTCAGCCCGAGAAAGGCAAAGCCCTCAGGCTGGGCAGAGCTGATAAACAGGCAGTGGGGCACAGGCAGCACAACTGCCCTGCCCACCCCTTTCCAGTCCCGCATCCAGCTACCCGCTGCTGCCCGTGTCCCAGTGAGGATGGAGGCCATCAAGAAGAAGATGCAGATGCTGAAGCTGGACAAGGAGAATGCCCTGGACCGGGCGGAGCAGGCAGAGGCTGAGCAGAAGCAGGCAGAGGAGCGGAGCAAGCAGGTAGGACAGGTGGCAGCAGCCCCCAGCCCAGGGGTGTTGGGAGGCGGCTTCTATCCGTGTCAGCTCATGGCGAGCCCAGACCCAACATCCAACACAGACTCTGGCTGGGCTATGAGGGTGCCACAGCTGACACTGTCCCGCAGCTCCAGGGCACCCCGAGGGCTGCCTAGGGCTCAGCCCCTGCCAGTTAATGGGGTGTGGGAAAACAACAGACACTGTGGGGCAGTGCTGGTCCCAAGGACGGGACAGGACGGATACCGCAGGGCAGAGCTGAGCCTGGGATGGGGCAGGCAGGGCTCTCTCACAGTGCAGGGGTCCAAAATAGTGTCCACCTGTGGTGACATCACTGCCCTTCCAGCTGGAGGACGAGCTCGCTGCCATGCAGAAGAAGCTAAAGGGGACAGAAGATGAACTGGACAAATACTCTGAGGCCCTGAAAGATGCCCAGGAGAAGCTGGAGCTGGCAGAGAAGAAGGCAGCAGATGTACGTATGGGGTGCAAGGTGGAAGCTGAGGGCTGCCCTCCCCTTGTATCCTTCCTAATGGGACTGCAGCCCTTCCCTATGTCCTGGGAACATGGGAAGGTCCCTGTCTGGCTCAGTGCATTCCCAGCAAATTGTGTGGGTGTCTGGGAGCAGAGAGTGACCCTGTGAAGGACATGTCCCGAGGGCAGAGCCAGGCAGTGAGCAGCCCCTCGAGAGTGTCCCCTGGAAACTCTGAGTCACAGTTGTGGGCGGAAGAGGAGGAACAGGAGAAGGAGGAGGAAGACAGGTATGGCATGGCAATACCATGCCAGTGCATAAGGCAGTGTGATGATTGCAGAGCCCAGCTATTGTTGGCAACTGTTTCCAGGAAAACAATGGTACCAGCGGTGCAGGGTTTCACTCACCAGCCGCTCTCCAGCCATCATGAGGCATCTGGCCCTGCTCATCACTTGCCAGGACCTGGCAGCCACGAGCCACCTCCCCATAGGGCTGGAATGTCTCAGGGTCTGGTGCTGGGGCGATGTAGCTCTTCCCTCCTGCAGGAGCCAGGAGAAATCCTGCGGCTCCTCTCCCTCGATGGGCCCAGCTCTGATGCAGAGGAGGCAGGAACTGTCCTCTGCCACTGTGCCCATGGGGAAGTGCCTGAGCCCTGGCACAGCACCTGGGCTGCTCTCACTGGCACATTCTGGCTCCACACTGGGGGTCAGGGTGTTATTGGGAGCTCTGGAGCCCTTCTGGAACCCTGGGACGTTTGTCACCCTGCAGCTTTGCTTGCAGCCCCCTCTCCCGGCACGGTGGCAGTGCCATCCCTGGAGTCGCCACATGCTGAGTGCGGCATCGCAGAGCTCTGGGAGCCCTTTCCCTCCCTCACACCCTTCCTGCTTCCGTCTGTTTCCTGTTGGCATTTTCCTGCTGTCACTACAGCCCCACTTGCTTCTTTGTGGATCCCTCCCTGTGCATCTGGAGCCCCTTTTCCTGGCTGCTGCCACCTCAGAGTGGCCCTTGGGGCTGCCCTAGTTTCCCCCTGGTTCCAGGCAGTGGAGGGACTGGATGGGCAGAGCTGGCTCCCAGGTGCCTCCAGTTCCCACCTCATCCCTGGAAACGTGCTATGCTGCACATGCTGCACATGCCAGCCCAGGCAAATGTGGCCCTGCAGCATCCACTTGCCCAGCTGCTGAGGATGTCAGGAGGCAGCAGCCTGGAATCCTTCACTTCTATCCACGTGCCCAGAGCCCTGCCAAATGGGCTTTGTGGGGAGTGAGAGCAGCGATGGGGCTTGGTGGTGTGTTCACTGAGCTTTTGGGGGCTCCAAGAACCCTCACGGCACCAAGGGACACAGCTCCTGGCTCCAAGGAACACTGATCTTGGCAGCGTTGTCTGTACCATCGTCTGCCCTCAGACTGGAGGGTTCTCACAGGGGCTCAGGCCATCGAGATGTTGGGGTTTAGCACATGGGAGCAGAGCGGGAGCCCCGCAGTCACAGCCCCAGCCCTGGGTAGGAGGAGGGAGCATGATCTCTCAGCCCTGTGTGGGGTCCAGGCCACAACAGGATCCGGGGGTCTCTCCAGCAGGTGCAGTGCCCAAGCTCAGCCCCCATGGCTCAGCAGTTGCCAAATGTGGCCCGCAGAGCTGAGGGATGGGTGGCGCCAGGGGGTCCGACCCCATGGAGGGCCAGGCCTGGCTCCTCCGGGCCCTGCGCTCCCCGACATACGGGGCCGGACCCCACGCCCCCACGCCCATATGGGGCAGGTCCCTGTGGACCCAGGTGCCCGCGGTGCAGATCCCGGTGTCCCCCTCGGCCCGTTCCCAGTGCCCCTTCCCCAACCAGTCCCAGTCCCGGTCCGGGTGTCCCAAGTCCAGGTCCCAATGCCCCAGGCCCCAGTGTGTCCCGATTCCGGTGAGTCTGGTCCCGGTGCCTCAGTTCCCGGTGTGTCCCGATCCCGCTGTGTCCCATCCCGGTGTGTCAAGGTGCCGGTGTCCCAGGTCCAGGTCCCGGTGCCCCAGTTCCCGGTGTGTCCCGATCCCGGTGTGTCAAGGTCCCGGTGTCCCAAGGTCCAGGTCCCGGTGTGTCCCCGTCCCAGGGTGTCCCAGTGTGTCCCGGTCCCGGTGTGCCCCGGTGTCCCCCCCCCTCCCCGGTAACGCTCTCGCGGGGCGGGGCGGAAGTGCCGTCAGTTCCGGGCGGCGGGGCCGGGCGCGGTCCCGGGGGGTGCGGGGGCGGCGGCGGGGCTGGAGCGGACGGACCGAGCATGGCCGGGGCCACCACCATCGAGGCGGTCAAGCGCAAGATCCAGGTGCTCCAGCAGCAGGCGGACGATGCGGAGGAGCGGGCGGAGCGCCTGNGGCGGCGCGCCCGGGGCCGGGGGGTCCCGCTCCGAGCCGCGGGGAGCGCCCGCGGAGTCCCGCGGGGTCCGCTGCGCCCTGGGGGTCCCGCCCCGTGGACGGAGGTCTCTCTGGATCCCTGGGACCTGCCCGTGGTGCTGAGCGGGGACCGAAGCCGGGGGGGCCGGCAGGGCGTTGTTTCGCCGTTCCCCGTGTCCCGGAGCTGACCGCGGCTGGGGGAACCTGGCCGGCCCCGGCCGGGGGGAGGGGGAGGCCCCGGCCATCTTGTGCGGCCCCGAGCCCGGAGCTGCGCGGGTAAGATGGAAGTGAGGAGGGAGCGGGATCCCTCGGCTGCGGCCGGGCAGAAGCCCCTGGAGCATCTCCCGAGCCCCGCATCCTGCCCCCGGAACCGGCAGTCGCGGGGGCAGGCACGGGGCTTGGTTGGGATGGCCTGGAAAGAAGGAAGGAAGGACGAAGCATCCACAGCAGGATCTGAGCTGGCAGATCCGGGGGACGCTGGCAGGGCTCGGGACGGGGATGGGGTGACACGGGCAGCACCTCTTGGTGCCCGGCTCCCTTGGGCCGGGGGCGCAGGCAGGGCCGGTGTGTTGTGGGCACAGGGATGGGGTGACACGGGGCCGGTCCCAGCTTGAATCCGAGTGCGGCTCTTGGTGAATTTGCAGTGATTTTGCTGAAGCTGAGCTCTCCCCCCTCAGTGCCCGAGCTGCATGTCTGCGACAGTGCTGTGTGATCGGGTTCTGCTGCCCGGGCCCATGGCAAAAGCTCCTGGGCCTCATCTGGGCTCTTTTTTCAAAGCCACATAAGGAATTTTCCTTGTAATAGCACCGTTGTCATGGGAACACAAGTGCTTCTCCCAGCTCCTTGAGCCTCCTTCAGGGGAGCCAACCAGTGCTCCATGTTTGGCACTGATTCCGGGTCCTGGGGAGCCCTTTTGGATCTCTGTGGCCTGGGGATGCAATGGTGAGTCCTGAAGGCCTGGGTGAGCTCCTCCCTTGGCTTGCCGGGCTCCAGGTGCTCCCTGGTTCAGGGCTGCCTTCCTGAAGGAAGCACAGAGTAACAGGAATGTGCCACTTGCCGCCAGGCTGTCTGGAAGTCACCTGGAAGTCTGCCACGTGGTCCAGGAAAGCCTGACAGTTTTGGCTGCATCCAAAAGGATGCAGCAGAAGGGGAGGTTAAGGGCCCTTCTGCAGCGGGGGAGAGGCACTTCCTCAAAAGCAGCAGTGGTTTTTAGGTGGGTTAAGTACTGCCTGCAAGAAGTCAGGCCTAAGTGATGCAGTTCAGAGGGTGAAGAAGCAGAGGCCGGCTGTGCCGCTGAGTCCCCACCTCCTGGGAGAGAGAAGGAGGAGGTTCTCCACCTCAACAGCTCGTGTCCCCTTTAATAGGCAAAAGATATGTGTCAGGCAGTTTCCTTCCCAGTTCTGTTTAAGGTATTGTTGTGTTCCTCTTTGGCCAGACCACTTCCCCCTCAGGCGGGGCAGGTTCTGGCTCTGGGCACCCACAGGGGTGTGGGGTTCCTGGGTGAGGAGTGGGGTGTGCCTGCATGGGAGCTTCTCAGCTGCTTATGCTCTCCCAGCCTGGTCTTGGAATATGGCAGGAGGTTCCTCTGGCAGAAGTGGCAGGGAGAGCTTGGACAGCCCCTCTGGGAAGTGGATGCAACTGGTGTTGGGCTCCACTTAACACTGGAGCCTTTCATTGCTCTGCTCCTCTCTTCTCTGCACGGTGAGGAGCAGCGTGTCTGCATAGGCTGCTTTGTTACGTTCAGCTGGGGTATTTCATGTCTGTCTGACATGTGCCTGTGCCCAGGTCTCTGCAGAAGATGACAGTGCTGCCCTGGAATGACCACAACCCTGCCTGCCTTTGTCATTCTGTTGGGGAGCAGCATTCTGAACTCCTCAGGGTGCTCCAGTGGGGTGTCAGTGTCCCCAAAGCATCTGGGCTCCCCTGGTCTCTGTCTGGAGTTGGCATGGATGGGGCCGTGAGAAGGGACCTTGTGGCTGATCATAGTAACTGGGGGGTGGGACAGCCCCTGATCTCTGCTGGTCATTTCTGTGGTCACATTTCTGGCAAATGCCTGAGGGCTGTCAGCAGTTTCACCAGCTCCTGGTGCCCATGGCTGAACTGAGGTGGCTGTTGCTGGGGAACAGCCTCCTCAACCTGTCTCAGGACTGGAGGAGGCTTTTGCTCCTTCTCTGGATTGTTAGTGACTCACTGGGAGGAAGGAGGCCTCGAGCAGTTCAGGCTCTCTTCTGGGGCTGTGGGCACTGCAGCAATGAGCTCCTGAGTTGGGCAGCACTGGTGGCCCACCCAGCCTGCCAGCACCTGACATAACTTGGCACATCCCTGAACCTGTTAATCCTTCTCGCCTTGCTGGTGAGAGGGTTTGCCTCAAGCAATGCTCGCTGGTGTCCAGATCCTGTGAGTAAACTGACTCTGTGCTAAGTGGCAGCTGTCACCACGCTCTGGCGTGGTGAATAAACAGCTGTGATGGATGGCCTGGCAGGATCCCAGCAGCTGCAGAGGCACCCCTTGGCGCAAGTCATCTCCTTAGTGTTTATGGCTTAAACTGTCAGGGCAGCTCATGCTGGCAGGGAGAAGGCTGCAGGAGGGCTGCAGTGTGGACAAAGCATGCAGGAAGTGTTGTTAAGCTAAATGTGCTGCAGGCCTCTGGGAGAGGGGCTGAAGGTTTGCTTAGGGCTCCCATGTTGACCTGATGGCAGAACTCAGCTGCCCTGCCCGAGCTGTTAAACCTGCACAGGCTGAGTCCCCCCATCTGCTTCCTCCAGGCTGAGGCAGAAGTGGCATCTTTGAATCGCCGTATCCAGCTGGTAGAGGAGGAGTTGGACCGAGCTCAGGAGCGCCTTGCCACGGCTCTGCAGAAGCTGGAAGAGGCAGAGAAGGCAGCAGATGAGAGCGAAAGGTGAGCAAGGGCTCCTGCTCAAGCTGTGTCAAACATCTTGGATATGTTTCTGACTGAGGGCCCAGTGCCATCCAACCTTTCGGGCTTCCCAGAGTCGGGGAAGGAGATCCCACATCAAGGCTGGATGTGGGAGTCGGTGCCTGCTTATGCAGAGCAGCTGAAACAATGCTGGTGGCCTTGAATGTCTTGGAACCTGAAGCTAAGGAGCAAGGCATTGCTGTGTGCTACCATACATTCCTGCCTCCAAGGGAGGAGAAATAAGTGGGTTTGGAGACACCATTGCCTTGTGAAGGTGGGGCAGCCTCTCTTTCTGCAGCCTCTGCCAGCATCCTTGCTGCTGGCAGATGTCCCCTGACCTGACCTCTGATTCAGAGTAGTAGTAGTGGTTCTCTTACAGCTGGCTGATGTGCTTCCTCGGTTGCACACACCATGGTGAGCAGCCTGACCCAGCTGGTGACCTGCCATGGAGATGGACTTGGCTCTTCCTGTATTTCAGATAGAGAGGTGCTTGACTTGGCTTTGCTGAGTCCCTAAGACAGCCAGGCTTGTTTGTCTCAGCAGCACCGCACTTCCCTTGAGCCAGGAGCCCAGTGAGCTGCTGGAGGAATGTTCCAAGGAACAGTTAATTCTGAGCAATTGAGGTTCACATCAGCCCAGCAGTGTCTGCCTTCCTGTGCCACCCTCTGCACTCAGGGGAGTCATGGCTTGTCAGGAAGCACTGTGGTTCCAAGGGAGCGCTGTTAATGGTCTGAAACTCATCGCAGCGCTGGCTCGTCAAGGGTTGTTTTACACACCCCCTTTCCCTTCTTACTTCTGGACAGAGGTATGAAAGTCATTGAAAACAGAGCACTTAAAGATGAGGAGAAGATGGAACTGCAGGAGATCCAGCTCAAGGAAGCCAAGCACATCGCAGAGGAGGCGGACAGGAAGTATGAGGAGGTGAGACTCTTGGGTGCTCTAGTACAACTGACCTCGGCCAGGAGAGGCAATTCCTCTTCCTGCTGACAGGGCTTTCCTCAGCAAAGCTTGGTGCAGAGCCTGGCTCTCAGCAGAGCTACATTAGTGCTCTGCGTGGCCAAAAACCTCTAGCAGCTTCAGTGGCTCTTGCAGGCATTCATTCCCTTCACTGCTGTGCACAACCTACAAGTGCAAAACCATCCTCCTTCCTCTTGATTCTGATTCTTCCTTCCAGGTTGCTCGGAAACTGGTGATCATAGAGGGAGATCTGGAGCGTACTGAAGAGAGAGCTGAGCTCGCAGAGTCGTGAGTAGTCCACTGGCATGTAACTGGCACGTCTGCCTCTGCATGGGAACTAACACTGCATTGCTAACCTTGTTACACAAGGCCTGAAGCACTGGGTGGGTTTAGGTGCTCATAGGAAAGGGCTGGAAGCACTCTCCTCCTTGAAACAGGATTGGCTCCACTCAGGACAAGGAGTTTGTGATGTGATTTGCCTTGGGTGGAGTTGCTCTGCCCATTCGCATGGAGACGCTCCCCAGTCACAGAGGCCAGAGAGCCCTTCTCCCCACAGCATTCACCAGCACTGCTTTGTGTGTGCAGTCACAAGATCCTTCACGTAGCCACAGGGCACAGTGCTTGCCCTAAAGCAGCAGAGGCCTCCTGGACTGGGGGCTGAAGCAGCACACAGGATGGCTGAGGGCAGAGCTGTGGCTGAGGCTGGTCTCTGGCTTCTGCAAGTATTTGCAGTAAGCACTCCAGGCTCCTGCACTGCTGAGCAGCAAGCTGGACTTCCTCTGCTCAGAGCAGAGGCACAAATCCCCTGGTCTTCTTTCACATGTCCAGATGCTTTAGCTGATCCTTGAGGAGCTGGTCAGGACCTTTCCGTGCTCTGGGCCTATCCGAACGCAGTTGGTGTGTACACAGCAGCAGCAGCAGCACTGTGCTTCCTGTCCAGACGTGCATGTTGTGACCATGACTTTTTTGTGTTTCCCCCCATCCCCTTTTTTGCTCTATGGTGTTGTGGTTTTGGTGCTCCTTTTGACCTTGCCCCCACCTGGCTTGTGCCATTGTGTGACCGTCACTAACAGTCATTGCCGGGAGCTGCAGGAGCAGATCAGAGTGATGGACCAGAACTTGAAGTGTCTGTCTGTTGCTGAAGAAAAGGTACTAACCTTTCCCTTCTTGAACCATTAAACCAGAACTCTTGTGGTCTCCTCACTACGCTCCTCCCGTCAGCTTAACTGCGTCTTTCTCTCTCCTGGAACGTTCTGTGCTCTCTGCCCATGAATATCCCTGTTTTGAGTGATGGTGTCCGTTGGAACAGCTTCCTACTGTACAGTACACTAAACATGCAGCTTCTCCTTGGAGACTCCAGGTCTGGCAGAAGCCTGTGTCCACATCTTGCTGCTCGGCTTCGTGCCCTGTACATGTGCTGGCAGAATACTTAAAACATGAGCTCAGAGGCAAAAAGGGAACTTGCTTTCTGCACAAGTGCCTCAAAGCAGGATTCCATCCTGTCTGATCTCAGACAGTTTCCTAAAGAACTTCCTGGTCTTCCCTGCATGTGGATTCACTTCTTGTCTCCTGTCTTTCCCTCCCATTTCTCCTTTTCCTTTTTCCCCCCTTTTCTTTACAAAACCCCACAGTAAATGTTCCGAGCTGGAGGAGGAGCTGAAGAATGTCACCAACAATCTCAAGTCTCTTGAGGCTCAGGCTGAGAAGGTAGGGCTGCCTGTCCCAGGGCCAGAAATATTGCTGTTGTGCTAAGAGGGTGTGTGAACAGCAGAGCACCCACTGGGACGGAAATGATGCAACTGCAGTCTTAAGCAAGCCAGGAGAGCGGTGCTTGTTCTCCTGGGAGGGCTAATGGATTTCAGTGGAGTGCTGTGGAAGCTGGGGTGCAGGAAGCTTGGTTGCCCTTCCCTGCCTTGGGGCAGACTCCATCAGCCAGGATGTTTAAGCTGCTAGGATGTTAAGATGAGAATTTTTCTGTGCCCAGGTTTGTATTCTGTGCATGATGTGGGACTTGCTGCCTGACCCAGTCCTGTTGGACACGGGCAGGGATGTGAACAATTCCCAGTTGGAAGTTTCTGTGGGCATATGTGCTGCAGTGAGGAGTTTGTCTCCCTCTGTAGCTGTGAGCTCTCTGGAGTGGGAGGTATCTGGGGCTGCTGATTGCTGATTTCTTTTCCACAGTACTCTCAAAAAGAGGATAAATATGAAGAAGAGATCAAGATCCTGACTGATAAACTCAAAGAGGTGAGTGACCATGTCAGGATGGCCCAGCTGGGTGATCTGGCCTCAGCTTGACGGGGAAGAGACGTGGAGGATGGGAAACTCCATGTCCTCAAGCTGATGCCCTTTGCTGTAGAGCTGTTGCACTAACTGGCACGTTTCCATCTGGCAGGCAGAGACCCGTGCTGAATTTGCTGAACGCTCTGTAGCCAAGCTGGAGAAGACCATTGATGATTTGGAAGGTACATTTTGGTGATAGGAAACCAAGGAATATGTGGTGAGGAGTGAGGAGCTAAGTAAGGCTGTCTCCCAGGTATCTGGAGAGTGCAGAGGCTGCTGTACTCCTCAGTACTTGGATTATGACCTGGCTTGGCCTCCAAGGTGAGGCTTGCAAGAGTGTATGTGCTCTGAAAACAGCTCCCCAGCTGTACTGCAGCACATCTCAAGCTCCTTTTCCAGACACCTGCCTTATCTAACTGAGAGCTGGTGTGTTTTGGTGGTGATGTCCTCAGGAATGTAACTAGATCCCTATGCTCCAGCTTAATCCAATTTAGGGAGTGGCATAGGAAAGAAACACCCAAACTTGCAGGAATTAGTCACAATAACATCCCTGCATGTGGAAGGTCATGCACATGCTGGCTGCTGCAGACAATGTCCTGCCAGTCAACCACAGGAGTCAGTGAGTCTTGAAACAGCCCCCGTGAAGACTCAGACTCCCCAGTGTTGGTCCTGGATCAAGGTTAAATCACCAGCAGCCCCATCCACAAAGTGTGGTGGTCAGCCAGTGCCAAGAATGGGTTCCTTTCCTCCTGCCATTCCTTCACACAATCCTTCAGGAGCGCTCCTGAGATCAGCCATTGCAGAACCTTGCCCCAAGCCATGGAAGAAGATTCCAGCTGCCTCCCTTAAATCTGAGGCTGTGGCCAGATTTTCCTGTGGATTGCTGTGTCTGGAGTGGTGGTGCTGGTAAACCAAATCCCTTACAGGCCTTCTGCCTTGACCACGGGTGTGCCTTTGTGGTCTTGTAGCGCCAGGTCTTGGAGATACAAAGCCCCATCCTGTTGTTTGGAGCTTTATTATCTAGAAATAGCAGTGGTGTCAGCTGAGCTGTTCCAGAACTGCAGCCAAGCAGCAGTCTGAGCTACCTCATGATCCAGGACAAGCTTTTATGGGGAACTGCAAAACCTCCTCCACATCCTTTCATACTCCCCTTGAACCCTGTTGATTGAGAATTGGCTCTGGTCTCCAGCCTTGCTGCTGAAGTGACCTAGTTTGTGACACCTGACAGAGCTCCCCAGGCTCTGTGAGGCTGTTAACAGCATGACCAGCTGTACTGTAGCCCCAGCAGCCGGAGCTGGAGCAGCTTGTGCCAGCTCTGCAGGGCTCAGGAGTGCATCAGCACAGCTCCAGGCCTGCCCCTCCCTGGAGGCCATGAGCTGCCTGTCTGCTCCATTATCTGATGGAGAACACCGGTGTGGCTGGTCTCTTCCACTTGCCCTGCCTCACTACCTCCTGCAGGATGGGAATTCCTTCTGATGCCCAGCTCTATTACATGACTGACTTCTCCCAAGCCAGTCTTTGCATTGAGATACAAGGTGAGAACAAAGCACCTCGATTGATCAGTGCCCTCCCTAGGGTGTAGCAAGCTTCTCCCTAAGCGGATGAAGTTGCCCTTCCCTGCTGCTCCTCCTGTCACTGGTTCCTGCTGACCTAGCTGGACAGCTTGTTTTTACAAGCTAATGTGATTTGAGTGCTTGGCTCTGCTCCCCTCGGAGCTGGATTGTAATCCTGGAAGGCACTTGCTGGTCAGATCGTCCTCAGGCTGTGGAGTCCTCCTGTTTATTGTTGGGGATGAGCACGGAGTCCTGAGAGCTCCACATTTAACTTAATTTTCTTCTATTCTTGAGTCCCATCCTGCTTTTCCTGCCCCAGAGTGTTGGAAGAACTCCTCTGCCTTCCCTCATTGTTTCCCTTTTGTTCTCCTCCTAAACCTCTTCTAGATGAGCTCTATGCCCAGAAACTGAAGTACAAAGCAATTAGTGAGGAACTGGACCACGCCCTGAATGACATGACTTCCATGTAAATATGAGCTGGCTGGCGTTTGCCTCTCGCTTCAGCAGCCTGGGCCGCCAGTGCTTGCTTGGTTTGCTGTGGTTTCTGTAGTTGGAGAGTCGGCGGCGCTTGTGCCGTCCCAGGTTACTTCTACAGATCTGCCCAAGGCGCCCCAGCATGCTGTCCTCTAACTCTAGGTCCTTGTGATCTGCATGTGTAACCAAGTGCTGTGCTGGCCTGAAAGGGTTCTCACTTGAACTCCTGGAGTGCAATTCCCAGTCCTACTGGGAAAGGCTTCCTGAGATAAAGCGGCTTAGTTGTCTGCTGGAGCCACTGGACTATGGTCTCGGGGTTCCTTCAGGAAGAGGCTGTGGATAGTGCTCAAGTGGATTCCTTAGGAATTGCCACAACAGGCTTGAGATGGCCTGGATCATGAACTGATCTGTGGAAGTAGCTGAACTCGTGTGTTTCTGCAACTTTGCTCCTCAGCTTTGTGTTCAGATCTGCAGTGGGTTCTGCTCTAACAGCTGCTCCGTGTGGTCCTTGCACTAACCCAGGAGAGGCCGGGTCCTCACCCCTCAGAGAAGAGCCTTAACATGAGTGTCCCAAAGCTGCCTAAGCAGAGTTTGCTGTGCACAAACACCGAAGCTTCTCTTAAAATTAGTGTCTCCTTCTGTCTCACACAGATAAGTCTTGCGATTCCAAACTCCACTTTGGATTTGTCTCTCTGCTTGGTGGCTTGATCTGCATCTGTGCTCTGCATTCACGCTCTCGTCATCTCACTTTGAATTCCAGTACCTTTTTCCAGTTACTGTGCACAGGGCATCCCTGGGAAAGGGTGCTGTAAAGACACTGAAGCTTGACAGCAGCAGCAGCCCCCCAGTTCTGCTGCTCTTGCTCCCAAACAAAGCTCCCTCTGTGCGACCTGATGTGCCAGACACGGCCTGTTCTGAGGGGCTGCCCTTTCTGTGTCGGGGGAGCTGGGAGGTTGTTGTTCTCATCTGCATATCTTGTGTGCAGCCATAAAGCTCCTTTTGTATTTCTCTTGCCTCTTGCTCGAGCATGATGTCACCTTTTTTAAGGAAAACAGTTCTTGTATAAATGGAACAGAATGGCTGGTGCATTTGAGAAGTGGAATTCTAGTGACCACTCACTGCTTCAAAGTAACTGTTTCAGCATTGCCTTCAAACTAGTGTCACCCTCAGTGGAATACAGATCTCACTAGCATGCTGGATTTTCCCTTGGATTGTGTTGCTGGCTCACAGATGCGATGGCAGCGCTGCAGACGGGGCCTGTGGGGTCAGACGGGAGGGTGGGGGTTGCAGCAGGAGGCCCTGGAGCTGTGCCTGACTGAAGACACTCCTCATTTGTGCCTGCTCTGGAGTGTTCACCAGCACCAGTTGCCAAACACTGGCTCGCAGTGGGAGATCACACACCTGGTAGTCACTAGGGCAAGGTGTGGAAGCCAGTAAATATCGCATGAGCTCTGGCTGGTCTCCCATGGGGCAGGGCTGGTTTGTGTGTGAGGCTCTGCCTGTGCTGCAGGGAGGGATGTGAGGCCCCTGGCTTCAGGAATGAGGAGGCACCGCAGCAGGGCTGTGAGCACCTGAGCCAGGGAACCCATGGTTTGCAGAACCCAACCCTCACTGTGCAGGGCCTGAGGGCAGCAGGATCTTTCTGGGAGTGTGGCATGAAGCTCTCCACTGGGCACTGCCACTGGGCTGTGAGCACCTGGCGCGTGTCACTGCTGCGCTGCTGCTCATTGTGTGGTATGATAAACACTGGTCAGCCTGTGGTAACGGTATGTGCTGCCTCGTGGGGGCTGCTCAGAATCTTTTTCCTTTCTGGATCCGTTCATCTGCCACAGTGCCCGAAGAGCCCTTCGTGAGGAGAGTTCTGGTGACATAGGACACCTCCCGTGGCTTCCTCAGGTTTGTGTCCCTGTGTTCTCCACATGACAGCAGCAGCAGTCAGGATAGTCCAGGCATGCCCCAACCTGTTCTCACTCTGTCTTTGGTGCCAGGTCTGGGTGAGGAGGGCGGGAGCATTGCTGTAATGAATTTCAAAGTGTGGTCTGACTCTCCTGGGATGTGGGGCAGTAACTGTGCCCTGTAAGCACAAAGCAAGAACCTAGGACTCAGTAACCCAACTGCAGCTGGAGTTGGGGGTCTGGGTCCTGTGTGAGGGGCAGGGCTTTTGTCAGTGTAGAGGCTTCCAGCCCGGTGTTCCACTGTCAGCTGTTGAGACAACGGGGCTTCATCTATGTCAGTCAGTCTCTGCAGGGAGAGTGTCAGATGATGGACCAGGCTCTGCTTGGTGGTGCCCAGCAATAGGACAAGAGGCAATGGGCAGGAACTGATGCCCAGGAAGTTCCACCTGAACATGAAGAAAAACTCCTTTCCTGTTTGGCTGACCGAGCACTGGCACAGGCTGTGCAGAGAGGGTTGTGGAGTCTCCCTCACTGGAGATACTCCACAACTGTCTGCATGCAATCCTGTGCCGTGGATGACTCTGCTGGAGTAGGGAGTTTAGACCAGATGACCCACTATGGTCCCTTCCAATCTCACCCATTCTGGGATTCTCACTGGATGGAAGGTGGCAGCCTGCCCTTGGGAAGTGCCTCTCTCCTCACAGGGAGGTCCTGTTGTGTTTGACTAGTGCTGTGAGGAGCTGGTNAGGTTTTGGAGGCATCTGGTCTGACTGGATTGCTGGGCTTGTACAGACTGGTTGCTGTGAGCTGGCTGTGGCTTGGGAGTGCTGCAAATGCAGATTAGCTGACCAGGAGGGCCAGGTCNGTTCCACCTGAACATGAAGAAAAACTCCTTTCCTGTTTGGCTGACCGAGCACTGGCACAGGCTGTGCAGAGAGGGTTGTGGAGTCTCCCTCACTGGAGATACTCCACAACTGTCTGCATGCAATCCTGTGCCGTGGATGACTCTGCTGGAGTAGGGAGTTTAGACCAGATGACCCACTATGGTCCCTTCCAATCTCACCCATTCTGGGATTCTCACTGGATGGAAGGTGGCAGCCTGCCCTTGGGAAGTGCCTCTCTCCTCACAGGGAGGTCCTGTTGTGTTTGACTAGTGCTGTGAGGAGCTGGTGGCTCTGCTCTGCACAGTGGTGTTCCAGGTGATGTTATCTGAGGCTGGGCTGCGGCAGGGCCTTTCCCTGCTCTCTGGATGGAATCCACACTGTGTGGCAGATGG
>VYXB01003968.1:0-11971 GCA_013397135.1 Pachyramphus minor | reverse complement strand
ATCTTCTGCCCTGGGAGGTTTTGGAGGCATCTGGTCTGACTGGATTGCTGGGCTTGTACAGACTGGTTGCTGTGAGCTGGCTGTGGCTTGGGAGTGCTGCAAATGCAGATTAGCTGACCAGGAGGGCCAGGTCCTGGGGCTACCTGAGTGGCAGGGATGGCTGGTGAGGCTGCCCTGGGGCTGGGCAGAGAGGAGAGCAGGCCTAACACGGGGTGAGGGTAGCAGCCTGGGCAAACATTCCATGTGGGAGAGCTGTTCCTGAGGTCTGGGAAAGGTCATGCATACCAAACACTCCAGTTTGCCCCCTTGTGTGGGTAGATCATCAGGTCCCTATCCACAGGCAGCAATGCTTGCTTTAAAGCTGTGAGCTCTTACACCAACTCACAGTGACTGGTCCTTCTGAGCACAGTTCGCTCCCATCCTCTGCTGCTCTGGAGACCCAGGACCAGCCCAGATCACCTGGGGCTGGGGACTGGCATCAGGGTGCCCAGCTGACCTGCTCAGAGCCAGCGTGGAGCCAGAGACCTTAGCAACAGTAGTAGCTGTTGTGGAAAGTGTGGGCCAGGATGGGGTGGGCGTACCCACAACTGCCCTCAACTTCTGATTGTGGTGGGACAGAAATCACTGGCTTCTCTGGCTGTGCCTTGGTCCCTTGGTGTCTTTAAAGAAGGGACAATCACTCAGCATTACTGCCCTCTCCTGCAGAGTGAGGTGCAGCTGGAGCCCTGAGAGCTGAGAGAAGCTGAGGGTGAGACTGAAGCTGAGCTTCCCCCTCTGTGTGTGGGTGTCACTCTGGAGGGACTGGGCTGAAACCCTGGGGAAGGTGATGTGCTTTGGCCATTCCATATGAATCAGTTGACTGTCTGGAATCTTACCCAGCTAGGTCTTGTTCAAGAGCAGAATATTCCCTGGTTGAAAGCAATGAGGAATGGTGTAGCTCCCCTTCAGAGGGTGCCCAGGACCTCCTAGTACAAGGATTTGAGGAGAAGCCCAAGGCCCAAGCCCAAGGCTGTGCTCTAGGCTCAGTCCTCAGGCACAGGCAGCACTCTGTGTATGTCACTGCAGTTGGTGCTGGTCAGTTCTGCTGGTCAGGCTGGAAGCTGTTGTGTAAGCATTTTTCACTGCCTGGAGTTCCCCTAAAAGCAGGAATTGGAGCTGTCAGGCTGGGAGGACCCTGCCTGTGCCAATGGGCAGAGAGAGATGCTGAACGGGTTCTCTGTGGTGGCCACTTGTGGCAGGACATTGGCCACACAGCTGTGAGAGGTGAAAGGTCCTGGGAGGGGACCAAACTGTTTCTCCCTTTCCTGGAACTGTTCATGAGCACTGGGCATGAGCCTCGAGGATGTGTGTGGCTGCTAGACCCCTGTAGGGCTGTAAACACAGGGACTGGAGAGCCATGGCTCTCCAGAGGCAGTGACAGCTTGTGTCCTGCTCATGTAGTTCTTCTGGGGCAGATCTGAAAGAGGAGCCTGCACTCCAGAACTTTCTCTGTCCTGTACTGGAAGCAGTTGCTGCCTTCAGTTCTGTCTGGNAGGACCTCCTAGTACAAGGATTTGAGGAGAAGCCCAAGGCCCAAGCCCAAGGCTGTGCTCTAGGCTCAGTCCTCAGGCACAGGCAGCACTCTGTGTATGTCACTGCAGTTGGTGCTGGTCAGCTCTGCTGGTCAGGCTGGAAGCTGTTGTGTAAGCATTTTTCACTGCCTGGAGTTCCCCTAAAAGCAGGAATTGGAGCTGTCAGGCTGGGAGGACCCTGCCTGTGCAGATGGGCAGAGAGAGATGCTGTTCTCTGTGGTGGCCACTTGTGGCAGGACATTGGCCACACAGCTGTGAGAGGTGAAAGGTCCTGGGAGGGGACCAAACTGTTTCTCCCTTTCCTGAAACTGTTCATGAGCACATGTGCTGGGCATGAGCCTCGAGGATGTGTGTGGCTGCTAGACCCCTGTAGGGCTGTAAACACAGGGACTGGAGAGCCATGGCTCTCCAGAGGCAGTGACAGCTTGTGTCCTGCTCATGTAGTTCTTCTGGGGCAGATCTGAAAGAGGAGCCTGCACTCCAGAACTTTCTCTGTCCTGTACTGGAAGCAGTTGCTGCCTTCAGTTCTGTCTGGTCTGGGTGGTTGGTGTGGTACCAGGTATGTTCTCAGAGGAGGGTCCTCCAGGGATGAGGTGCTGTCATCCTTGGTTCTCCTGATGTCCTTGTCCCACTGTGCAGACCCTGTCAATCCCACTACAATGTGGTGTGCCTCCCTCTGGAAGCTGCTCCTGGTTCAGCTGTGGCAGGACTTGTTTTTGCAATGTGCTCCACAGGCTTAAAGCACATCCCAGGTCTCTGTCCTTACTGGGGTCCAGCCCAGCCTGCAGGCTCATCTTCTGGTGTCTCCTTTTCTCTTTCTTTGCCTTTGCACATCCTTGGCAGCACTTCCACTTCTGCCCACATTTGGTTTCCTCTGTGATCTTCCTGAGCTGAAACACAAGTTAGAGAAAGAAGCTGTTCTTTCCAGCTTCACCTGGGAATAGCCCAGGCCATCCTTGGATGGAGACAAACTTGTTTGATGTGCTCATCCTGGTGCTCTACTAACCTTCCCTTTCTCTCTTTTTCTCTCTTCTTCTTGTTTCCCTCATCCTGTCACTGCTGCAGAGCGCCTGTACAGCCAGCTTGAGAAAAACCGCCTGCTCTCTAATGAGCTGAAGTTAACGCTGCATGATCTGTGTGACTGAGAAGGGGCTCACTAATCCCATAAATGAGCTTATTACGACCACCAGTGCTGTGGACCACAGTGAAATCTGATCATTAAGACTGGCAGACTTGCGAATTTTATGCAATTGCTGCTTTTTAATGGGGCACTTGAATTCATCCTATAATTTATTTAAGCATTTTTTAACATATAAAGGTAACCTCTATTCTTGGTGAAGTAATCCCCAGACTTGTCTGGTTTTGGAGCAGTCTTGTTTGCTTGGCCAGGGGGTCCTGCCTGGCTCCTCCATGGAACCAGAATGGCTGCACCCCTGAAATGAGGGGTGGGGTGCAGTTTAAGCAATGTCTGCTTGAAGCTGCTACAACTGAATTTATGATTAGGTAAATGACTGTAGGACTTCTTAATGCATGGAATGATGGCTTCTGCCAATAAATGACTGACCTTGTAGTCTGTGAGACACTGCACACCTGTAGTGTGTTCCTATCTAGGGGAGTCCAGCCAAGAAGGTTTGGGGGTAGCAGTCGTTTCCCAGGCCTGACCCCATTGCAGCTGCAGAACCCTGGAAGGGTTGGGAAGGCTCATGGATATCTTGGCAGCAGGTCCCAAAATGCACAGCCCGAAGCTGTGTCCTGAGTGCCTGCTGTGTTTAAACACTGCTATTGCTCATGCCCGAGGACGACTTGTTCTCTCTCTGTGCACAGTTTCTGACTCTGGGGAGGTTGGGAGTGGCTTTGGGAACCTGCCTGTACCTAAAGGACATTTTTCAACAGCCTGTCTATCCAGTGTCCCAGCGTGTGGATGTCTCCAGTGATATGGGTGGGCTCACCTTTGGAGTAAAGCCCACCTAGAGCACTAGCTGCTGATCTGCTCTCCTCCTGGCTTAAGGAACATGTGAGAATCGACTGCACAGCTGCCTGTAGTCTGAGGCAGGGTGCAGCTCCCTCGCTCCTTGCTCTCTGCCTGTCACTGCCCCAGCCCCTGCCCTGCTGCCCTCCAGGCCGGTGGTTTGCTCCCTGCTGCTGGGCTTGTCATCCCTGCCCTGTGCTGAGGGAAGGGGGGCACAACCACCTTCCAAGGGTGATTTCTAAGTGTGTGTTGCTCTTGGGGTGCCTTGCTGGGCCATGTGTGTCAGCTGTGGAGATGTGGAAGCCCTGGGGAGAGCTGGCTGCAGTCGGAGGCACCTGCATGTGAGGCACTGCCTAGAGCTCTGGCTAAAGGCACACCATGACTGTGCTGACTGGGAGCACCAGCAGTGTGAGAGGCAAGAGCTGCACACAAGCCAGGTAACCTCAGAGCTTCCAGCTGCACCCAGCCAGTCACCCTGGCCCGAGGATCGCTGCGGCAGTGTGCGGGGAAGGGGCTGGCACAAGCTCTCTGTAGCAAAGGAGGTTTGGTTGTCTGACACTGCTTTATAACTCTCAACTCTTGCTTCCTGCCAGATAAACTGAAATCCACCAAAGAGGAGCATCTCTGCACGCAAAGAATGCTGGACCAGACCCTGCTAGACCTGAATGAGATGTAATAGATCCCTGCCACCGCCTCCGCCACGCGATGCCGGGCGCTGGCCCAGCTCCTGCTGCCCTCTCATCCTGGGGACCAGAGTTTACTTTCTGTTGCCAACTTGACCAAACACAAATCTCCTTTGCCCCAGGGTTAAAGGCCACCAGGTTGGGCAGAGCTTCAAACAGCATCATTAAGGGAAATAAACAATGCAATAATGTTTGGGGAGCATGTTTGAGATGTACACATTTTGTAACTACCTTTTTTTGTAGCAACCATTGTAAACATTCCAAATATCGTGTGAGGCTGGTGAGCTACACTTCAAAGCTCTTGGCTTTAAAATTTGGTATTAACCTTCTTTTAATTGGCTCTGGGCCACCCTGCTTTGGCAGGACAGGAAAAGGGTGTGATGGTGCTCACTGTGAGTCAGAGTAGCCAGGCTAGGGATGGAAGCCTGTTGGGAAAACTTCCTTTCCAAGAGCTGTTTGCCAAAAGTGCAGTTCAGTTTCTCAGCTCTAAGGTAACTGTGTTGGGGAGGAGCAACTTGTGTCAAAGGTACTTTTTTTTTTTTTTTTCTTTTTTTTTTTTTTTAAGCCAAGCCAGTCATCTGAACTATTGAACCTTCACAAGGATTGTGTCCCTTCCACTCCACCAGTGGCCACTTCCTTTCCTGGTGGGCTTAGAGCAGCCACAGCCCCTCTAACCCATTGCTACCCTGGGGCTGACTTTGCCTTCACTAAGCGCTGATGCACCAAGCTTCACCGCTCATTGCTGGTTACACTTAACAGCTTAAGTACAACAGCCTTGTGTTCTTGGAGAAGTGTTTTTGCCTACCTGGAGGGAGGGAGCTGAGCCTTCCCTCTTGGCCAGGACTGCTCTTACTGTGTTAATTGGGTACAAGCCATCTCGCTGTGCATTGCTGGTGTTCCGTGGTTGTGAGGCGCGAGCGCGGCATCGCCACACTCGTGACGTGTAGCTTGTGGTTTGAGCATGCTGCTTGGTTGTAGCAGTTTTAGGGGCCAATCTGGAGACGAAAACCCTATCCAGTGTTTTGATACTAAATTGAAAAATTGTGTTACTGTCTTTTGAAATAAAAACCGATCCCTCCACACCACTGCTATCTGCAGAGCTTTACTGTGTGTGAGCTGCTCCACCTGGGCCTGTTGGGGATAAGGGTGGGGATGAAGGCCGGGGTATGTGCCCACCTCCTGGGCATGAGACCAGGCAGAGGGTAAAGGTGGGCTCGCCAGCATCTTCCTAGGGCTGGAGCACAAACGTGGGACTGTGCGGGTGAGTCCCTCAGTTTGGAGATGACAGTGAGTTGTGTGGGAGTGTTGATCTGCTGGAGGGCAGGAAGGCTCTGCAGGGGAATGTGTGCAGGCTGGATCAATGAGCCAAGGCCAATGGTGTGAGGTTCAACAAGGCCAAGGGCCAGGTGCTTTCCTTGGGTCACCACAATTCCCTGCAGAGCTCCAAGGCTTGCAGAAAAGTGACTGGAAAGCTGGAAAAAGATCTGGGGGTGCAGGTGACAACAGGTGGAGATGAGCTGGTGCGTGGCCACAGGCCTAGGGCAGTGACCATCTCCTGTGCTGGGCACTGCTGAGGCACCTCCAGTCCTGGGGGCACTTTTGGGCTCCTCAGACATTGATGGGCTGGAGTGATTCCAGGGAAGGGAGTGGGGCTGGAGAAGGGTCTGGAACACCAGGAGCGGCTGAGGGAGCTGGGGGGGCTCAGCCTGGAGAAAAGGAGGCTCTTTGTAACTTCCTGACTGGAGGGTGGAGCTGGGAGGGGTCAGATTCTGCTCCCAGGTAGTAAGCAACAGGATGAGAAGAAACATTCTCAAGTTATGTCAGAGGTTTAAATTGGGTATTAGGGAAAATTTCTTCACAGAAAGGGTTGTCCAGCTCTGGCACAGGCTGTCACATCCAACCTGGGCTTGGACACTTCCAGGGTTGGAGCAGGCGCAGCTGCTCTGGTTAATCTGTGCCAGGGCCTCCCCACCCTCACAGGGAAGAATTCCTTCCCCACATCCCATCTAAGCCTGCCCTCTGACAGTGGGAAGTCATTTCCTCTTGTCCTGTCACTCCAGGCCGTTGTTTGAAGTCCCTCTCCAGCTCTCTTGGAGTCCCTTTAGGCACTGGAAGGCTGCATTTTCTTGGGCTAGGGAAGGTTTGAAGAGCACAAGGGATCATCCTGGAAAAACCCAAACCCTGAGCTCAGGATCTTCCCGTGGGGAAAGGAGTGTAGCTGTGCCTGTGAAGTAGGAGGGTCTTGCCTGGTTTAGCAGCCCAGCAGTCCCAGGGGCTGCTGCAACCTGACAGGGAGCAGGGGTCGAGGGGCTGCTGTCCTGCCTGTGCTGGGTGGGGGTTGCAGGGTTGTGCAAGAGCAGGGGGGTTGTTTTCTGAACTCTTACTGGTGTCTACACCAGCACCTGGAGAAGAAGGACTGCCAGCTGAAGCCTGTGCACTCCAGGACCTGATGGGTGAGCTGCTGTAAGCAAGCTCTCCCCAGCACTGGGAGGATGCTCTGAAGCAGATAATTGCAGGAATAAACACTAGAAAAGGAATTGTTTGAGTTACAATATAAACCCACTTTTATTATGTGCTCTGCCACCTCTTAATGTCATTTAAAGATACATGTCTAAGTGGAGGGGAAAAGAAGTAACCCTCCCTCCCTTGTAGCTGTTGAGAAGGGTGTTGTTTGTTCCCCAAACCCTCTGGTGGCTGCTGTGTTGTGATGGCTGAAGAACATGGAAGGCAGAAAAGTGCAAATTCATTGAGGAGGGAATTGTGTGCAGAAACAAAAACTTTCAGAAAGAACAATTCAATGACTCTGTGAGAACCTACAGTTTGTGACAGTGCATTACCCAGGCTCTGTAGGGTAAGAAGCCACTGATTTGTTCTGTACTGTTTTCACTACTGCTAAGTTTTCACCAGTTTTGAAGCCAGTCTGAGCCTGTAGATGCTGAATTAAGGATTATTTATTCTCGTGTTGACAGGCTGTTTACTCCATTGTGATGTCCTTGTTGATAGGATAGCATTGAAATTGTCTTCCAAATTTGAGAACTTTCTGGACAATTCGCCCCAGGAGTTGGCTGTGAGAGCTCTGGATATCAAAAGATTTACCTGTGAGGTAAGCTCTCCCACTGTTAGTTCCATGATTTTAACTCTTCCTGCTGGGAAAGAAATGCTTCTTGTTGTCTTCATCTTTAATGGAAAAGGAGGCAAGCAAGAGTCCATGACATTTAGTCTCTGTGTGAGTTCTCCTTCCTGTAGAGGATTATCAGATTCCTTTAATTTGTCAAATGAGCTTTTTGTAGAATTAAAACTTGCCCTTGAACGTTGTGTCACCTTTGTGGGTATCACCTTCCTACAGCAGCTCAGCAGTGAGGACCAGTTGGACCTGATCTGCTGTGTGTCCCAGGCATCCCCCACCTGATTTGTAGTGAAAGAGACTGTGAAGGCAAACAGGACATTTTGGAGCCTGACTGTGAGTTTCTCTGAATGCTTTAACTTCACAGAGTAGTTACTTGCATATTCTCTTTCGATAAATTGAAAATCATGAGAGAATTCCTGTACAAGAGCAAAGATCTTCATGTGTGAGCCCCAACTACTCTTAATTGCACTGTAGAAACTGGATTTTTAGGTAGTAAGTAAATTAAAAGCTTGATTATAAAACCTTCATGTTTCCTTTTTTTTCCAGGAATATACTTTCCCTCTGTAACTGCATCCATCCTCCTGGCAGTGGGCAGCTCAATCTTAAGGCTACGTCTTTTCAAGTGTAGTGATTTGAAAACTGACACTGGCGTTTCTCCACTTGATGGGCTTCTCTCTAAATCAGACTAATTAACTCCACTGCAGACTACCAACAAGGAAATGGGCCCTGGAGCTTGGAAAGCACGTGTCAGAATTGCCTTCATGCCACTTCTCTGCTGCTTGTTTTTGTTATGGAGTGTTTGGATTCAGGGTACTTGGATACTTGGGAGGATGAAGAACGAGAACTCTTCTGCTTCAGTCCTGGGTTCCTGCCCACAGGAGTTTCACACTGACCCTGTGCCTGTTCTCTGTTCCCCACTAAAATCTGGTTTATGGCAGCGGGAAGATGTTTCTGTTACAGAAATCAGCATCAGTGGCACTCTTGTTGCTCTGGGACAAAGCCTAATGCAAACTTCAGGTTTCCAAGCCAATTTAGGAGTGGTCCTATTATTATTAATGCCCAGATTAATAACTTCCAATAATAGAGTTGCATTTCTTAATGAAAACCATGTTACCAAGTTACTGTTGATGGTTCTTGGGAGCCAACCTCATGTTTTATTTCAGGTTTCATCACCTGCTCAGGAGAAGGAGGACGCTGGAAGTGGAGCAAGAGTATGTGATGGCTGTGGAAGTTTATGACACCAAAGGGTATTTATGTGATGTGAATGTGTATTTACTTAACAACGAGCAGCTGCCAAAGGGAGTGCCATGGGGAATCATGCTACAGATTTTAGCACTAATAAGGAAATGAGAGAGTGAGAAGGGAATTAACCCTTGTTGTGTTATCTCAGTCTCTGCTTCACACACAATTCTATTCCCATATAATCTCCAAAAATCTTCTGTGTGACAAACCACTACAGAAATGCCAAATTCTGTGAGTGTTTTTGGAAAGTGCATTGGGGTTTCCTTGAAAGGGAACACACTTTTCACTGATTTCTGTTAATTCACAGGACCTGAGAATAACTCACCATAAGAAAACACAACTGGTTTCTGTTCTGTAGGTAAGAGCCAAAGGTGGTAATTTTCTTCACTTGTTTTTCTCTAGTATAATAGGTCATATAACAACACTCTTGTTCATACCTATGTGAAAGTAACTGCCCTGTGCTTGAAGTTATGCCATATTTCTTAGAAATCATAGACTCACCGACTGCTTTGGGTCAGGAGGGACCTTAAAGATCATCCCATTCCAATCCCCTGCCATGGATAGGGACACCTTCCACCAGCCCAGGTTGCTCCAAGGCCTGTCCAACCTGGCCTTGGACACTTCCAGGGATCCAGGGGTGGCCACAGCTTCTCTGGGCAACCTGGGCCAGGGTCTCCCCACCCTCATAGGGAAGAATTTCTTTCCAATATCCCATCTAACCCTGTCTCTGGCAGTGGGAAACCATTGCCCCTTGTTCTGTCACTCCAGGCCCTTGTCCCCAGTCCCTCTCCAGCTTTCTTGGAGCTCCTTTAGGCCCTGGAAGGGGCTCTCAGGTCTCCCCGGAGCCTTCTCTTCTCCAGGTGAACACCCCCAGCTCTCCCAGCCTGTCTCCAAGGTAGAGAGCTCTTGGAGTCTGGAGATCTCTGTGGCCTCCTCTGGACCTGCTCCAGCAGCTCCACGTCCTTCCTGTGCTGGGGACTCCAGGGCTGGAGGCAGCTCTGGAGGGGGGTCTCATCAGAGCAGGGGGCAGAATCCCCACCTCACGTGCTGCCCACACTGTGGGGGTGAGCCCAGGACAGTGGTGGCTTTCTGGGTTCCCAGTGCACATTCCCCATCAGTTTTCCCTGGGCAGTTCCTTCTGCAGTCCCTGCAGCTGTGAGCAGTCTCAGAAATGCAAGAAATCAGACACTTGGATAAAAGTCCATGCTGCACTGGGGGATGCAAGAGGGGGTCTCAGCTGCACTGGGGGATAGAAGCAGGGGTCTCCACTGTCCTGGCAGATGAAGGGGGGGATCCACGCTGTACTGGGGGGATAAGATTGGGTCCCTGACGTCCTGGGAGACAGAGACAGGAGTCTGCACTGCCCTGGAGGACAGAAGCTCCTAGGAGTCTCTGCTGCATGGGGGAATGGAGACAAAGGGTCTCTGCTGGACTTGGAGGGTCCCAGGCTACAGACTGGTGAAGGTGGGAGTCTGTGCAGTCTTGGACAATTGAGAAGGGGGTCTCTGCTGCTCTGGACAAGGGACACGAGGGGTCTCCATTGAGCCAAGGATGAAGGTGGCTCTTGGCTGCATGGGATGATGCAGGTGGAGGTCTCCTCTATCCTGGGGGCCAGGGCTGAGGAGCCTCCAGTGTCTCAGACAAGTGAGGTGAGGATCTTGGCTGTCCTGGACGACCCAGGAGGGGATCTCCATTGTCCTGGCAGATCAAGGCAGGGGTCACCACTGCATCTCTATTGGACTTGGGAGTCTCCAGTATAGAGGGTGGTGAAGGTGGGGGGTCTGCAGCACGGGGTATTGAAGCTGACTTCTCTACTGCCTTGGGGGATGGAGATGGGCCTCTGCTGTTGTGAGGATGGAGATGGGGCTCTGCACACTATGGGAGAATTGCTGTGGGGGTCTGTGCTGTCCTGTGGGGTGGAGGTGGGGGTCTCCCTTGTCCTGGCAGATCAACAAGGGGTGCTCTGCAGTCTTTCACCACTGAGGTGGGACGCGCCTGCCCTGCCACTCCTGCTACACCACTTCTTGTCTCCTCTTGGCCCTTAGAGCATCCAGCTCAAAAAGGGCACAGTGGTGGCTTCCAGGGTCCCTTTCCCCTGTAGCAGCTACAGAAGCACATGGCTGTGGCTTTGGCTCTCTGCCACAGGACATCCCTTAGCTTCAGGGGCTGGTCCTGCAGACCCCCACACCCAGGGGTTCTGCCCCTTTGCAGGGATGGAGATGGAGCTCTACACAGTGTGGGGTAATTGCTGCAAGAATCTGTGCTATCCTGAGGGAGGGAGGTGGGGGTCTCTGGTGTCCTGGGTGCTCCATGCTGGGATTTCTGCTTTCCAGGGAATTGGTGTCCAGGGGTCTCTGCTTTACTTGAAGGATGAATGTGGGGGTCTCTGCTGCACTGGAGGCAGGGAGGAGTCATGTTCACTGTCCTGGCAGACAAAGGCAGGGTGATGGAGAAGGGGATCTTTGCTACCCTGTGTGGAAAATGCAGGGAGACCTTCTAGCCCAACTGATAGCTCTGGGCTTCCTGAGGTGACAAACAGTATTGCTGAATTCTGGGTACCTGCCCGAGGGCTCAACTGGCCAACACTTCCTGGCATGGCTTTCAAATTCCAGACCCCCTCCTGGGTCTCTCTGGACCCACACTCCACTGCCCTCAGCCCTGGCACAGAGCAGGGGAGATGTGGGCATCCCTTCCTACACCTCTGGACAGACAGAACACTCAGCACAGACCTGGTCAGCCCCACAGTAAAAACACTGCAGTATTTCATCCCAACCTGACTTTCCCACCTTTCACTGGGGAAGGTTTGGGGAGGCTTTCACCCCTTTCCCAGCAGGTACACTGCTCTCCCCACAGACTGGCTCCACTGTGCTGCATCAATACCTCTGCTCCATGCTGATTTTGGGCATCAGAACCTGCTTTTTCACTTTAACATCCCTCCACTGCCCTGAAATCCACACAGTGTGGCATGAGGAACCCCGCTGCCCAAAGGTGGTGCTCTTTTCTCACCAGTCACCCCAACATGAGTCAGGCTGTAGCTGGGAGACCATCACTGAAGTTCCCAGTACCCCCACGTTCCCCTTCACTTCCCCTGTGCCAACCTGCTCATGGTCCCCAAGTTCCTGGACGAGGCAGCTCAACTTTGCCTTCTCTGTATTCACTGCCAGGTACCACGGTAGGGTCCCCCCGATGTCCCTGTGCCCCCCAGTGGGGTCTGGTGGGCTCTGAGCCACCCCTGCTTGTACCAGGGCCCGTGGCCAACCTCTGGCACAACCTGATGGAGGCGAAACGCTCGATGGACTGCGTGGTGGATCTTCAGGTCAACCACACCACCGGTCTCTGGCAGGTGTCGACGTCCCCCCTGCGCCGCGTCATGGAGGAG
>VYXB01003966.1:0-17470 GCA_013397135.1 Pachyramphus minor | reverse complement strand
GCGCCCCTGAGCGCAGCGATAATTGGGAACCGCTTCGCTCGCTCCCAGTCTAGACTGGCCCAGACACATCAATTAGAGGGGCTGGAGCTTTAAAGGGACAGAAGAGAGCGGCTCCGAGGGCGCGGGGGCGCTGGGAGAAGGTGTGGGGTGGGGGGGGGGCCCCAAAAGCCCCCCCCCCCAAAAAAAAAAAAAAAGGAAAAAAAAAAAAGAACACCCACAATTGGCGGGGATTAAAATAAGGAGGGAGAGCGGATTCTGAATTCCGCGCTGCTTTTCCAGTGGGAAAGGCGAGGTTCTTGCGGGAAGAAAAGCGGCTGGAATAGAATGCAGCCCCCCCCTTCCCTTTCCCAGCCTTCCAACTCCATAATTCCATGCACAGGGCAGGCAGGTTCAGGGGGATTCTCAGCTGAAGAAATGTCAGCGGTATTAAAGCTCAATTTCATTATAAATATCCAGCTGGAATAATTTCTTTTTAAGCGAACAGGAATCAATCCAGAAAGAATCCTGCAGCGTTTTTTTTTTTTTTTACCTCCTGCAGACAAAAGGGGGGATGTTGCAGTTTGGATTTATTTTTGCATTGTATCTATAGCTCTAAGGCTTCTTTTCCCTTAGTGTTACATAGTTGCTCTGATAATTATTTCATCCCATGTACTTTTTAACTGGAATAAAAGGAATCTGTGGGCAAAAAGACGTTTTTTTAATCTTACGATGAAAATGGAAGAGAAAATGAATGTTAGGCATTAATTTAATCAATAAACAGAATGAGTAAGTCAGGCTTAGTAAGGATTGAAGATCTTTTTCAGCACTAAAATAAAAACCACTAGGCTGGGACTAATTTCATTTAAAAGTATATTTAATATGCTACCATGATATTTAATATAACGTATTCCCAAGTATGCTGTGCAATATGTGCTGCAAATAATTAGGGAGAAAGATAAACAGAGGAGACTCTCTAAAAATTTTTTAATATAGGATTTTTTATATAAAAAAATCCCTTAGATTTCGCAAAACTCTGGCATCCAGGAGTTATGTCTGAGCAGCAACTGTAGCTCGGTGACTTTGACCTCGTTGTGGCTGAGTTGGAACTTGCTTTCCCAAGTTGAAAGGTACGGGCTTTGGTGGCAGTAAAAGGTAAAAAAGGTCCGAGGCATTCTGCAGTTTTCCATTGTTGCTCTTTTATTTCAAGGGTTTTAACAGGAGCTAAAGTTGCATAGTACCACAGCTGGGAAAAGAAAAAAGAAAAATGAAAAGAGGAGAGAATACTTTCCCTTCCTTTCTTCCCTGAATCATTTCCAAGGCACTTAAGGATTTATTGGGCCAGATACCAAATTATAGTTGAGATGCTGTGTAGTGGCTGGTGCTGATTAGATGATTGATTCATTTCTAATCGATTTCTAATTCAAAACTTGATTCCCATTATAAATGCTCGATATTAAAATGCAGTTTACGATGGAATCTGATTGCAGCCTCTTCACAAAGTCATATCAACCCGGCCAAAATGCCAGTTGAAAGTAACATCATAGACCTATTTTTTTGTTGAATTTGTTAACCCTTTAATTTCTCTGCAACGAAGGATTTGGCCATACTGCTTTAAAGTGGTGAAATGCTTATTCACAGCACGTTTGGGCACAATCCCTGTAATAATAGAAGGCACTGTAATACCCCGAGTATTAACTCGGTGTTAATCTGCCCCTCCGAGCGCTGCCAAGTGATTTTGAGGATTTTTTTTTACCGGCCACTTTTCCTTTTGTGCCACCCTGATTTTTTTGTTGTTGTTGTTCACTTCTCGGTGAGGGAGGTGGGAGGAAAGGCAGAGTTGAGGAGTTCAGGCCGTGGGTTTCCCAAAGGTGCAGTTGCAGCTCCTCACGAGGCTGGAGCTGGGAAGAGGAGCCTCTCTGCCAACTGTGCCGCATTCCTGCTGCCCTGCCTTTTTCCCAGGGCTCAGAAGGAAAGAGCATCCCAGTTCTTCTTCACTCTTGGGAACACACACATTGTTTCAATAATCCAGGCAATAAATGCTAATTAGTAATGCTTAAGGACCCTACCAGTCAGAGTAATTATCATAATTTACCTCTTCCTTGTTAAAAAACATTCCTTGCTGATTTTAATTTTTTTTCTTTTTTTTTTTGCCCCCAAAGTGATGGTTTCTCCCTTTTTTCTTCTGGAAAGCATTCCTGGTTGGATTAGTAAGAAGTGCATGGGTCTGCTGTAGCTTTGAAACCCGCTTTGGGTATTTTATAGGGAGCTGGAGCTGAAGATTTTCCCACACATAAAAATTTATTTAAAACCTGATATATTTTTGCCTTTTCCTCCCCTCTCTGCTCCCCCCTCCTCGTTCCCCAGCACCACCAAAAACCACTTGCAGAGGGAGAACAAAGGAAATCACTAACTATAAAGGCATCATTAAGTATGAGGAGCAACAGCAAGATAGAATGTGTGATATGACAACATATTTTATTGCACAAAAGTAGAGATAATTAAATAATTCAGTGGTATTCTTAGCTAATTAGCACAAAGATCTTTCAGAAGCCATCAAGAAAATGGATCTCATCAAATCTAATAATATGCTACGTTTCCCGAATTCCCTGTATTTCCCAATGTTGCTGCTGCTTCCCCACCTGATACAGTAACACCAAAGGTTGCAAATAGTTGTACATTTAATTGGGCTGTTCCTCAGGAGAATATTTTCCATATAAAGGGGATCAGGTATTTAGAGGAAATGAATATGCAGAGCTGGAATTTTCAATATTAGTCGATAACAGAGGAAAAGATCAGAGCTTCAGGAAAGGCAGCTTTGTTATAAGGGATCCATTTAAAATTGTCAGCCAGGAGCCTTTCTTGGGATGATTCTGTTGGGGCTGAATCATTGGGATTTGGAGCTGCTGAATGAATGCTGGAGTCCCAGATCTTTTTATAGAGTTAATTGGGGACCTGGATTGCCTGTTTCCAGGGTTTTTTTTGGAGGGGGGAGCATTGAGGAATGTGTGGCAGAGTCCAGGGGAGGTTTGGGACCTCTGGTTTGATGTGGGCTCTCATTTCAAGGCCAAAGCCTTTTCCCACTTGCCAGTGGATCAAACTGGGAAGAGCTCCTTTCCCACCAGTGGAGTGGGTTTAGGTCTTCAGTGGGACAGCTGTAGCTCTTGTGCCATGCACATCATTTCTCCTCTGGGTTCATGAGTTTTTTAGCTGGAATCAGTGACTGATTATGTTCCTGAGCTCAATCCATGTTGGCAATCTACAGATCCCATACAGGGGAACAGGGACAAGTACCTGCAGGGCATTGAAACTGCCACTGGAAAACTGGGAGGCATGTTCCCAGTAATGAGGTGCATCAAATATTACTCAGAATATCTCATTATGCTCCTTTGATCTAAATGTATCCACAAGTTCACGAAGTGCCTTTGAAAACTCTTAATTTACTGCCTCTCTATTGGGTATATTTAGGGTTACTTTTTCCTCTGCCAAACAAAGGAATTTGTCTGAAAATTTGACTTTGCCAGACAGTTAAAAATCTCCTGTTTTAAGCAAAATGTCAACATGCTGCCTTACCCTTTAAATAATGGAAGGGGATGTGCAACAGTCTTAGATCCAGCATTAGTTGTTGCTTTTACTCTGGCCCCAAACTGAACTTTACTCCTGTGTTGCAGTTGTGGTGCATTTGACTCCCTGGACTACCCAGACAAGTAAAGCTGTGGGGTAAGATGTTCCAGTTTGTGATTTTTTTGGTGGTGCATGGAAGGTAGAACTTAGAGGCTCACCCTGAAATTGCAGTATCCCAGTACATGGAGAGAGACTTTTCCCTGCTCAAAGAGAGATGGAGACTCATTTATTCCAGGTAGATGGAGGGAATAGGAGGGGAAAAGGCACCTAAAAGTGATTTGCCTGCCCAAAAGCACATTATTAGCAAAGCAGTAATTTGTGTCTCCTGGTTTACAGGGCTGTACTTAATGGCATATATTCTTCCTCTGTGGAGCTTTCCTGGTTGGGAATAAGGTTAATAACCTGAATATGGTTCCTGATATGCCAGGAGACCCTCTCATGTACCCCATGAAAGAATATGTTATTTCTGTGAGCAAGTCATGCCCTTTTTCTCTTCTGTTTTTCTGTCGTTCACTCATTGCTCTGGCAACTGTATTTGATATGAGAGGGCATTCAAACCAATTAAAGAAAAAAATCCAAGATGAAAGATGAGCCTCTGATTTACATGGTGACTGTGGAAGGCTGAGACTCCTGCAATTGTTTTTATTTAACAGCTCTTCCCACACTGTAGTCAATGAATCTCGAATCTCCTGGACTGAAATGTCTGACACTTTCAGAATCATTTATTTGCTGGCTCTTGTATCTGTCTTGTGCTCACAGAGCTCCACCCACAGCGGTGTCTCAGCAGTGGGTTGGTGGTATATTGGATATAAATGTATGTTCTTTAAGGGGGTGGGGGGATAAAAGGCTGAACATGGGCTTTGCTGTGCAATATGTGCCATCCTTTAAATAAGGGGTGTCTCCAGCAGCAAGTGTTGGAGGATGGCTTGGGCTTCTGAGAGACAAGGAGCAGATTAACCCTGGCAGGGTTTATTCCTTGCTGCTGACCCACAAACACCACCACTGACCACAACCTGGTGCTATTTGCTGTTGTGTTCCTCTGGAAGATGGACAGAAGGGATGCCCTTTGGTGTCCTGTGTGGCAAAGAGGAGGATAAGCTCAGTCAGCTCCTGAGAGAAGTCTCCAAACTGCTCCCTCTGGCTACTCCAAGAAGCTGAACCTCTGGCTTCTGTTCCCTGGAAGCTGTGTCTGGTGATCACAGCCCATTATCCACTTCTCACTTGACTGCCCTGCTGGTAACTTCACTTTTAAGATGAATTATGCAAGAAATGCTGTGAAGCATCAGAAATGCTGAGGATTGAGAAGAGTCCTCCCAGTGCATGAACTCATTTCTGAATCAAGTCCGAGACTCACCTGGATTCCAGCTCCTCCAGGAAGGAAAAAAAAAAAAGGGGAAAGGATCAAAAATCAATCAGTGGACTTTGGTTTTGCTGTGTTTGTATCATGTCTGAACCTGCAAAGAGTATCTTTGGTTATTCCCAAGGAATCCAGTAAATGGTGACTCTGTAAATCAGTTACTTGCAGTGTGTTTGTCTCATTTGCTCACCTCCTTCTCCCCTTTCCACCAGGGCTTTTAGAGCTCCTCATTCCCTGGGAGGAGAGGATGGAGTGGTTGGGACTGGGCTCTTCCTGGGGCTTGGAGGGGGTGGAAAAAAATGCCAGCTTGGGAAGAGGGTTGGTGGGCTCATGGAGCACCTCACACACAAAAGTTGCCTCTGAATTTAATTGTGTTTTCACTCCACTGATACCTACCTGATTTTAAAGATGTGTTGCCTCTTACTGTTGATGGCCCAAATAGGCTAAAAGCCCATGAAATGTGAATTTCTTTCTCCAATGTTTCACAGATAGTTTAGAAATAACAGTACAGCTTTTTAATTCCTGCTCTTCTTCATCCCCCTCTGCTCTTTTTCACGTGACCCAACGTGCCATGTGTAGATTTGGGGTGTAATGTGGATTTTGTAGGATGCTGCAGCATAATTGGAGCAGGAGGGAAGCCCTGGGCTTGAATTAGTGGTGTTCTGCTTGATGCCTTTACATCAGCATTCAGTTCCTTTTGGAATATATGAATAGGAGACTTAAAAATAGTGACCAAAACCCAGCAACACCACAACATTTTGGTTCAATTGCCAAAAGGATTCAATAAGGAACCAAAGTCCTCAAATTCCTCAGGCAGCCAAATGCTTTTTTTTTTTCTTACAGTAGTGGCATAAAAAACTGGTATTAAGAAGGAAAATGAAATTACTCCAGTCTTCTTTCCTCAGATAGGATATTTTAGGAAGAATTTTCCCCAAATTCCAGCCTCCTGCAGCACAACCTCTGGCTGTTGTACTTGCACTGAGGACTCTGCCTGAGGACATGTGGAGCTGGTGTGAATTCACTGGGAGCTGGAGGCAGCCAAGAGGAGACTCCAGAGGCAGAACCAAAGCTCCCAGCAGTTATTCCTCCTGAGGGATCTCTCCCAAGCCCAAACATGAAGCTGCAGTGGGACAGTGGGGGAGGTGTGTTTCCACATTTATCTTTTCAGCTGAGATATAAAACCCCAAGGTCTCCTCTGGTGTTCAGGGACAGATGTCCAGGGAGAAGTTTTGTTCCTTTGGCACATGCTGAGTGAAACCTTCCCTGCTTTCCCCACCACCACTCTTTAAAAAAAAATAAATTTAAAAATATCTCATTTTTTGTTTCAATACTCCCCCCCCAAAAAAAAAAAAAAGACAACAATGTTGCTGGAACCATCTCCTCACCTCCAAAATAAAGAGACAAAATATTCTGGGATGTGTTTGCTCCTCTGCAGGTTGGAATGTATGATTCTGTTGGAAAACAACACAAGGCTCGCTGTTATAAAATATATGGAACAATATCTGAGTGTTTTTTGCTCACATCTGATGGTACCTCATTATTTAGTAATGCATCACTTCTACAGCAACTTCCATCTGTGGATCTCAAGGCACTTTCTGCAGAGGCCTGAATTAACTCTCACAAGTCCCTTTGTGAGGTGGGTATGGAAACATTCCTGGTCCTTATTCACAGGAGGGGAGACCACAGGCAGAGAACCATGTCCCTCATTTTCAAGATTTTTAACCTCTGTGTCCTCCTTTCCACACTTTGATTTTCCTGGTAAGACAGAGTGAGACTATTCCTTTTCAACCCAGCTATTGAAAATATGTATCAAGCACAGTAATATCAAATATAATCTGATTCAGAGGGCTTTTTTGTTTGTTTTTAATGAGTTTATTTTTTCCTCCAGGACAGGGGAGGGGAGACTGGCTTTCCATCCTGAGGCTTTGCTTTGCAGAAGGCCAGAGATATGTTATTCTTGTGGGGTGGGGAGGTGCTTTAGCACCTCTGAAAACCAACCTGACCTAAAAGCACTGATTAGAAAGTTTGGCTTAGGCATTTTGCCTGAGATGGCAGGGCTGATAATTGGATTTCAGCTTTCTGAGACCCAGTCCATTACTGCAGCTATAAATCACAGGGCTGCAATCACTCCTCTAATGCACCCTGCGTTTGAAAACGTTTCCTTTCCAGCCTTTTCCATCTGTGCCTGTGGAGACACCTCCAATGTAGGTAACACAGCAGTGGGGGGACAAAGCTGTGCCTTCAGCAGCTCTGAGTGCACTTGTTGACTCCCACCCAGCACTACCTCTCCCCATAAAGCAGTTTGGGATATCTGGGGTGTGCTCAGCTTTTACTCCTGTAAAGATTTTCCATTTTTCTCTCTTAATTCACCTCAGCCTGAAGAAGAAAAGTCGCACAGAAAAGTTGCACAGGCAAAGCTTTGCTTAATCAAGGCTTTAACTTCTCGAGATGCTCAGTTTGTTTGGAAGTCAGGACTAAAGAGCTGCTTTCTAAAGCCCTGCCTTTTAATTATTTCTTTTTTTTTTTTTTTTTAATAAATCAGGATAAACCCCTCCGTGACTCTGCACATATTCTGTCCTTAAGTTCTGCCTCACAGGGTAGGCTGACAGCCAGCCCTTTCTTCAGATAAATATAGCAACAAGATTAATCTGGGAGAAATAATGCAGGACCAGGGGATACCCCGGGTGAGTGGCAGCTGAAAAATAAAACATGGGGTTTGCTGCATGAGGCAGAGTTACCTTAATTTAAATTTTACCTCCTGGTCCAGGATTGCCCAGGCCAGAGAGCCTTGGAAGCTGCAACTGGGGGTTAATCAGGAGGGATATTCCATGGGGGAGCTTTTCTGATTCTTGTACCAACCTACCCCCTATTTTTACATCACATGGGCCAGAATATCCCTTCGTATGGACTTCAGCCTTTCCCTGCTTGCTGCTAAAACAGAAGACAAAGGTAACAGGATCAATTAATCCTTGCAATCATCAGCATTGTTGGAGCCTCCATGTTTTTTTCTGTAAACCCAAACATCTTTTTGGCTTTTTCTCTTATCTGCTGCCTTCAGAGCTTTGCCTCTTTCCTCAGAGCTGAGCATTGCTTGATGCAAAAACCACACGTGCCATGGGAGAAATCCTTTCTTAAGCTGACCCTAATGTCATTGTCAAAATTGCACCAGGCATAATTTTGACCCAGAGACAGTAAGATCAGATGTTAAAACACTGAACCAGGAGCTCATCAGCAGGAGGGCTCATTCCTGCTGAGATTAGTCAAGCCTGTTCTCCTAGACATTTTTTATCCATATCAAGAGGAAGTTTGGACCTAAATTTAATCTGTTTCCCAGAAGCTGCTGATGCTTTCATGTAAAATGAGGAGTTTGTTGTCAAGACAGGAACAAATTTTTGGAGCCTTTCTCTGATTAGTGTACCAAAGACATGATTTAATTTGATATATGGTGGCCATAATAGTTAAAACTATCTTTGCAAACACACATATCAAATTCCTTTCCTACCTTCACACACCCACAGCCCCTGTCCCATGCTTAGGAACACAAGAAATGGAGAATTAGGCCACACCTGACCACTGAGTGTTCCTGAAGTGACCCAGCTGAGCAAACCAAAGGGATTGCAACAAGCCTTTCATCTACTAATGTTCTAATTGTGTTGATTTTAGCACTTTCTCTTCTTGGCTGAATTAAAGAATCCACTGCACTGATGCCCAGCCTTTTATTGTTGTGCCATGTTATTCATGAATTATTCCACTTTCGTGGTTATTTTTGTTTTGGCACATAGCCTGCTCTAAAATATTTGTTCAACAGAAGACAGGAACACAGTTTTTTCCACTTCCTGTCTGTCTGTCTGGAGCTGTGGATCCAAACACTTTCCAGCTTTGAGGATCCACCTGATGATTTATGGGAATGGGATGGTGTGAATCAAGAACTTGGCATCTGTGCGTTCTAGGCAAGTTCTAGTCCTCTTCCTACTCCTCAGAAATTATCATCACTGACCCATCCCTGGTAAATGTAAGAACACCAGAACCCACGTCCAGAGTCCCCTCAAAATTTGGATTTGAATTTGATTTTTCCCACCAGTCAGACTTTATTTCTTTCAGAATAAGACTCAGTGAAGTGTTTTGAGAACTTGGTCCCACCTTTGATGCACAAAATCTTGTCACCTCCAGATCTACACAACCCACACGAAAAGAGCAGAGCACAGAGGTAACATCCTGCAACATTATGGGATAAAGGAATTTCCCCTGCCCCCTCAGTAAAAATGGATCAAGCTATCTTAATATTGCACAAACTGACATCTCTTTTCTAAAAATAGCTGTCTGAACATTCAGTCAATGGAGTAATCCAATTGCCTGAACATTCTTGGGTGCTTTATCATTTAAATTGTAATAAATCACAATGTGCCACAAGCTGTATTGAGCTGCATCAAGTTACACTCCCACCAATAACATGCGGTGACCAGATGAAATCAGTGTGACATGATGGAATTGAACTGAAAATTCAATGCATGCCCTGTTTTGTCTTAAAAAGTTGCCTTACACAGGCCTCAAAAATTAGGGGGATTTTCTAAAAATCACTGCCCCTGTCACATTTTTGACTCACTATTTCTCCCCTTCATTTACTTTAAATAATGAGCACACAGAGCCTGCCCTCAAGTCCATTGAACCCTATTGAAAAATTGCTATTGATTCCAGGCTTTGGGCTTGGTTGTTTGGGAGTTTTGCAGTAAAATGTGGAAGAACCACTATTGTGCATATTTTAGGACAGCTGAACTAACACACAGATGCTCCCAGGAATATGCTTCCACAAACTAATACCTACCATTGTCTGGAAAAAGTTCATTATATTTAGTTTCCCCCCCAGGTTTCTTTCTTAAGTTAGAGTAATGGGATAAAGTAATTGTAACTCTCCTAAGCAGCCCCTTATTTCTCAGAGCAATATTCCCCTGGACCACCTTAATGAATTCCCTCCTCTGCTCGGTTTTATACATGTTTCAGATATTTATACAAGATGTATGAACATAAAAGGATTATTCATAACATTATTGTTTCTAAAACAGGGGACTAAAGCTAAACATAATCTGGTTCAGTCCCCAGCTGATGTAAATCATTCCTGCTCCCCTGGAAGCCGCTGGTGAAATCCTTCTGTGCTCCCAGCTAAGAACTGCTTTGTGCAGGAATGGATAAAAGTGATGGGAACAAGCTCAGGCCACCTGGGAATGGGCAGTGTGCTGGGAATTCATCCCAGAGTTTGGCTGTGCTGCCAGAGGGGAAGATGTGGTGGGATTGTGGCTCAGGCTGTGTCACTGCTGACAGGTAACTGTGGGGTGGAAACGCAGCAGCACAAAAATGACACTGGCCCAGTTCTCTGGATAAGAACACAGAGCCCTTCCCAAGGAAGTGCATTCCATGTCTCCATTGCTCTGGTGCTTCAGCCCTGCCTAATTCTGCCCAATTTCTTGCTGCAGGGTTACAATGGCCAAAGTGAAACCCCTCGGGGCTGAGGTTGGTTCCAACTCGTCACAGACAGAGCTGAGGTGTGAGGATGGGCAATGTTACACCAGACTCATTTTCCCCAATGTAAAAGTGATATAATGAGATCAAGAGAGGCAGCAACTTGGTAAGAAAAATGAGGATGAAATGGGAAACCAGAGGAGAAAAAGGTGGGAAGGGGGGGAAATAAACCAGCGAGGGATCTGTGTCCTGTTATCAACTCTGCCCCCAGCTGTAGTAGGGAAGGTGCTGCACAGCATCAACCATCGTGTGCAGCTCACTCAGTGCAGGGTCACTGCTCTGGCACCCCAAGTGCCCCCTCCAGGAGGTGTCCATGGGGATGGAAGTCACTGCAGTGCAACTACCATGGAGGGCAGAGTTTCCCTGCTCACCTCCAGCTGCCCAGCTCTGCTGCAGGTTGTGGTTGTGCTTCGCCTTAGGCTGCTCAACATGCTCCACTGCACATGAAACTGTCCCTTTTAAACCCAAATTAAGAAGTGATAGTGCATGCAGGAGTGCTGGCATGTTTAGTGGGAGATCCCTCCCCTGCTCCCCCTCCTCTGAAAGCTGCAATGAGCAGCAGCTGCTGGAAACAGCCTTGGAGAGAAGCTCTGCTGCAGTCTGAGCACACGAGCCCCCATGAGCAGAGCTTAATATTCCACCCTTCTTTCCTCTCATACTTTAGAGAAGTTAATTAAAGGAGGCTGAGATCTGAAAAGTGAGATGTACTGTTGCCAAACCAGCTCCTCAGTGTTCCTTTTATTACTCCCTCTGACCAGAACATGAGCACAGACCTCACTCCTACTCCTTACATACCATATTTCCACAGACTTAATGGTTACAATGTGGTAAAGAGCAATAGATTATTAGATGCCCAGATAAGATGGATCTAATGGCTGAGTTGCAGCTTGTAGGGTAAGTACAATTATTATTAAACTCCTCTTTTACAGGCGCAGGGAAATTGAATTATTTACCCCAAATCTCACATTAAGTCATTCACAGAGTGAGGGAAATGGCTGAGGTAACAACGTGGCTTTATTAAAAGCAGTGAAAAAAGGGTTTCATCAGGCAGCTGTAGGCTCTGACAGCGGGGTAGTGAGTGTGCAGAGTTACTGCAATAAAGAAGAATATGGAACTCAGACTGGTGCACATTCTGCTGCACCAGATGACAGTGCATGACTATCACCTTGTTGAGGAAGAGATTTCCAGCACCTCTCACATCCTGTGAAGTCCCAGCCAGTTGTAATGTACTGAGGCAGCAGAGGCAAAATCTTTAACAAACGGGGCCAGGAAGGAAACGGCTTTAATTCTTTGGCCAGAAGGACTCTCTGATGAGCAGTGGTTTACATGACTACAAACAGACAAGAACCCTCCAGGCTTTTTTTAAAGTCTTGTGGTCTTCATATTTATAGGAGAAAAATGCCAAGAAATATCAAAGCTGTATCTTGTCTTGGTTTTTTAGCACAATTCCCCAGCCTGCAAAGTTGGTTCTTTTTGTTGGCCATGCAGAAACCCCCTCTTTTCCTGCCTGTTTTCAGTGAGGACTATCTGAGCTTGGCACAGAGACCCTCCAACCCCTTTCAGTAAGGTCTTCAGCCTCTGGTCTCGAAGCTGGAAGCTACCATGGCCCTTTCATGCTTAAATTCCTGGTAGGAAGTTTGGGTTTCATGCTTTACCATGGTTTTCCTGCCAACTTTGATCTTCCCTCCTGGGAGTCTCATTTACACTCAGCTGCATCTGCATCCCTGGCCTTAATCTTTCATAATGGAGTGCCCTACTTATCAAAGTGTGACAGATATCTTAACCCCCCTCCCACTTGCCAGTGGAGATGCAGGAGACTCTCCAACTCTTATGAAAACAGATAAGTTAATTGACCAAGATGCCTCTTGTCACACGCCAAATATTTGGTGTCCTTTGTCACCACAGCTCGAGACCCTCAGTTCTCCACCAATGCAGTCCCCATCTCCAGAGCATCTGAGGGGTGTTTGTCAGAGTAGCATCCTTTCCATGGATAACTGATTGATTTTGCTGGACATTGCTTTACTCTCGAATCATAGAATACCCTGAGCTGGAGGGACCCACAAGGATCATCCAGTCCAACTCCTGGCCCTGCACAGACACCCCAATAATCCCACCCTGTCCTTGAGAGTGTTGTCCAAATCCTCCTGAGCTCTGGCAGGTTTGGGGTTGTGCCCACTGCCCTGGTGATCCTGTTCAGTGCCAACCACCCTCTGGGGGAAAAACCTTTCTTAATATCCAACCTGAACTTCCCTGACACAGCTCCAGCCATTCCCTGGGTCCTGTCCCTGCTCACAGAGAGAGAAGAGATTTTTAGGACCACTTTAGCACGTGTAAAGCCTAATAATGACTATATTCTTACCCTGCATATGTGGTGGCAGCTATCTCAGCATGAGTCAGCAATGCCATCATTGGGGATGTTGTGCATGACTAATAAAGTTGCCCCTCCACCATCCAGAGCCTCGGGTGCAGGACAATATCTCCTCTTGAGTCTGTGCTTCTGTAAGGACATGAAGAATCACTCTGCAGGAAAAACAGCAACAGTGGTTAGAGGTTTATGAGTAATGACTTTTTTTTTTGGTGGGGAGGGGTGGTGGTGGAAATCCCAGAGAACTGTTTATTCTTTTATTCAAGAGAACAGAAGGCTGAAAGTGAAACTTGAAAATTGCCTTCAGACACATCAAAAGAAGAAGCAGAGCTGGGAGTACATTGTTCTCCATGTCCACTGGAGATGGGGCCCACCAGACAGCTCTGTGATTCCTCTCAAAGGAAAAAAACTACATTGTGCCAATCCAGTCTGACAGAGAGAGGATCTGCTGGACTGCAGGGTGTAATACATTTTGCCTGCATTTGTTGGCCTGCTGTGGGTTGGTGACAGGTTTTTTTTCCCCAGCTTCCTCCTCTGCAGTCCATTTAGAAGTGGCTCATATTTTGTTATTACCTCTGATGGTTTTGCAAATGACCATATCTACGAGTTAACTCTCATTTATGATCTTCTCATAATGATAAAGTGGTTCTTCTAAGAGTCCTGTTGCTTGCCAAAAACCTATTATTGCAAAAGTCCAAAGCCATTTCTGAAATAATTTATTGGACAACTGCGCTTGGAGTAAGAAGCTCTCATTTAATGCCAGTATTTAAATACATTTTAATGTCCCCAGAACTGGAGGATCCAGATACCACGTATATAAGCTTAGTGTTATCTCTCTCTTCAAAAGAACCCTTTTCCCCCAATAAAAGCTGCATTTGTCCCAGGGAGAGTTTTCAGGAAGGACAGCTGGAGGTGTTTGCTGAGCCAAGGGATGTTCCTGGCTCTCCACAACCAGCATTTACCTACACAGGCAGGTGCAAAGAGCCCAAAGCTTCTCTTGCCTGTGTCCAGGGCTGGCCAAACAGAGCTGGCTGTGCTCTGGAAGCCACTCTTACATATTGGGATCAATAAAGTAGGGCTGGAAGTGCTCCACATCCACAGCACAGGAACTCAGGACCATCAGACCCCATGGCAATCAAGGAAGTCATGAACCTTCCCACCAGCAGGAAGTTGCCCCAGAGGTTGTTCACAAGGTCAGGGTGGGTTTGGGTCCAGATACAAACTTCATTTATTATATGAAGATGTGTTCTTTGGGTTATTTCATATTTATAAATCATTCCCTCTCCTTTGAAGGCCAAAGGGGAATTCATTCACAAAGGGGAAAGCCTTGCTGAATTATTTCCCTTTTTTGAGTCTCCCATATTAAGAATTAGCTGGGGCTTTGTTTTTTAATTTTTTTTTTCTTTTTTTTTAAAATCACATGAGTTCTGTGACTCACAAAGGTTGTAGGTGGTATTATTTGTTTTGGTGTCTGCAATCCAAACGTCAAACTTGTCTTTGTCAGGAGATTGATACAACATTGGTTTTGGCCAGGAGCAGGGGAGGAGAAAGGACATCACTTAGCAGATACTTAAAATGTGGTCAGGCTCTGAAAAGTGACTCTTAGCAATGACATTGTGGTTTTCCATATTTATTTTCTCTCCACAACTTCCAGGAACAATCTGCTGAGCTCACAAATCTAAAGGTGATTTGTTGGGCTGTCACCTCTCCCGTGCTCAGCAGAGGGGTTTGAAAACCCCGCTCTTTTCCATGTGCCTCTTCCATCATCACTGCTAATAAGGATTCCACAACTGGAAACTGCCTGACACGTTGCTGATGGATGCAGGAGGCTGAGTAAACTCCAGCTCACTCAGCCACAGCTCCCTCAGCTTATCAGGGATAAGTAGAGCCATAATTCAGCTTCAGCTTGAGTTAACACAGGGGTGCACAGAAGGAAGATTAAAAAGCAGGAGGGTGGTTAAGACACAGCTCTGAGGGCCTTAATTCAATTCCCATCTTTAAAATAATACCCAGTCACGATGGCTGCACCCTGTGCTGCCTCACTCGACTGTGGGCTTAGGAAGAGCACTTTAGAATGAGTCAAAATGAGTAATATGTAGGTAATTTCTTTTAATAGGATTGCTTTTCCATTTGGTCAGAGCAGGTAGAGGGACTACCCAAGGTTTGAAGGGGCACTTCCCAAATGGTTTGCAAAGTTCTGCCATTCACTTGTGGGACCCCCCATATGACAGAAGGCACATATGTCGTGTGATAAGGTGAAAATAGAATTGAGGGGTAGTAGCTGGAGAAGGGCTGTGTTTTACTGTGAATTAGTGGGTCAGATAAAGGAAAACATTTTCATCCTTTCTCACAATGCAGAAACAGGAGAATGCAGAAAGGATGGGAAAAGCAGGAAATTAAAAAGACCTAAATACTGCTTTTTGCATTGGACAAAACTGATTTGGGAGTTACAATATCCCATCACCAGGAGTAACACCTTTCCATTTCATGAACGTGGTTGGTTACAGACAAATTTTAATGAAGGTTCCTGTTACCTCTTGAAAACTGAACGGAAAAGACGTGCAGGAGGAACATTCCAGCTTTCAAATGAAGGGTTTGGAAAGCAACTTGCAATAAAGACAAGTTTGTAATTGCCCCAGTGACCACTTGGAGACTGGAGAAGCAGCCAGATTACTCCTTTGGCCCCAAAAATTGTTGGCTTCCCTGTACCTTTGCATGTAACATGGAGATCATATTGATCTGGCTCCAAAACTTCTCCCAAGTGTATGAAATGCAATTTTTCTCTCCCAAAACCCAGAGCTAATTAGTCCATGTGGAATGAAGCTGCTGATGCAACTACACTGGTGCTGATGCCAGAGCTAGCAGGGGTTCCTCTGCTCAGTGCCACGTAGACACAGTCACAGGATACTAGTCAAGGAAAAATAAATCAGCATAACTGGTCTTGGACTTGTCATGGCAAAAAAAGTCAATCATGCAAGTGATGATATTGAGAAAAATCACTTCATTTTTCCATGGAATATGTTCAAAGCCAGTCAAGATGCCAAAAAAATTAAGTCATTCTTCTATAATCCATTATAGTGGGTGTCTATGGAGAAACATTTGGGATGATCACTTCCTTCAGATACCTTAAAACTCAGGTAACTGACTTTCCCGTGTAAGGACATGCACAGGTTGTGAATTTTTATTTCCAGAACATGACATCTTTATGGCTGACATGCTCAGAGTGTAATTTTCCTGTGCAAAGGTGGAGTAATTTTGGTTAGGCAACATTTATTGCTTGGCATTCTTATTTAATTGAATGAACTGCATTTTGAATTGGGATGCTGAGAGGAAGCTCCTTGGGAAGAAATTTGGCTTCTTGAGACCTGGAGCTGTGAGCCAGGAGTGCAAGGTCCTGTTTCAAGTGCTGTTAAAGCCTGGTCTAAACTCAACTGAAATACAAGAAAAAAGCCCCTTGGACTCTTCAAGGGTCTGACTCAGGCAGCTTTTCTCTGTGTTCCCTCCTCTTTAAATTTGGCAGAAATGCCAATTTCTGAGGTATGGGAGCCTAATGATTCACCCACACTGTGCAAGGATCACGGGGAGTTTTGCCTGAGGGGCTGCAGAGAAATTACAGAGGGTTTATTTTATCAACAGTTCTTCCACAAAATTGTAGGAGCAAGGTTTAATCTGCTATAACCCAAGAGGTTGGGAGGACGTCTGTAAAAACCTGGGGAGGGTATGGAAGGGAGAGAAACATGAATTTTGAGGTTTTAGGTTACATGGCTGAGGAAATGTGCTACAGATTTAGTTAACAGGGCTTGAGCAGGCAGAGTTTTTGTCTCAGCTATGAATATTGTTGTTTGTGAAGGTCAGTGCTTGTGTTACACTGTGCACCTACAGCTTGAGCTTTGCAGGTTGTGTGTTTTGTATAAACCTGAGATTTATGTGTGATTTGATTCCATTTATTTGAATTTTGGGGACACAAAGGGGAAGACAGTTTCAGCTCATCTCCACGAGGTCCAAGCTGAACTGAGTCCAGACCTTGAAATAAAAATTCATAACCTGTGCATGTCTTTACATGGGAAAGCTGGTGTTTAAACTATGATCACAGGTTGGAGTTTGGGAACTGACTCCTCTCCAGTTGTTTTGCTTTCAACTTTTTGCTGAATGTCCCCCAACTTTACATCTGTGAAACAAAACCAGTTCCTGTTTGAATGGGCCTGATCTGTGAAGACTTCACAGGGACCAAAGCAGAGACTTTCCCAGCCCAGCTGGACAAACCCTGGGGAATCCTTGGATTCTGGGTGTCTTATTTAGCCATGGCTTGAACAACTCCAGGGATGGTAAAATCCCACACCACCCTCAGCTCTCAGGTGCAGCTATTTAGGGGCTGAGTGGGACTGGGAGGAACTGGGACCAGCTGGGTGAGGAGTGTGGAGAGCAAGGTTGCAGAGCCACCTCTTGGAAAGGTGTGTGTGTGCTGGAGACCCTGACCTGAAAGGTACTTTTTAAAGCTTTTTCTGCATTCCTGGAACAAAGAGAATGAGTGGGGGGGAAAGGGCTAAAATCTTATTGACAAATGCTCTCAGAAAGTGCAACACAGATCCTGTAGTATGTGGTATATATGTGTAATTTTAATTGCTTGTAATGCA
>VYXB01003965.1:276557-297277 GCA_013397135.1 Pachyramphus minor | reverse complement strand
AAACTGTGATTAATTTTCAAACTGAAAAATGGCTGTAATAAATTGAATCTTAGGAATTCGTAGTTATGAAGCATTCATTCACCATTCATTCGCTAGAGCAGAACAACCACAGAAACAGTGATGAAAAAAATAATTATACTTTCAATTAGAGGATTGAATAACGTGTGCTAAATGAGTCATGGGGTCAAATACTGAATAAAGAGAAGAACAAAAATGCCACCTTGAATAACAATAAATGCAACTAGAAACTTTGAGGAAGAAATATAATGAGTCATGTAACTAAAATATTATGACGGATGTGTCAGAGGCTATAAAGCTGCATATGCATAGGCAATTTTTCTGAAAAATTTCTGGGTGCATTAATACATAATCGTGACATTCTTCTCACAAAGGGCTGTGCGTACTTCAGATTAATAGAATTCTGCATATATCTAACTTCTTGGAAAACAATCTGCCATCTGATCAGCTCTAACTCTGTTGGTAATGAATTAGGATCATCAGCATTTTTCCAATCAGTGCAACAAACTGCTTCAGCTTCAGGCAGTGGAGCAACAAGCAGCAGTATGTATCATCTATGTACCAACTGTATGGATAATGCAACATAAGGAATCCAACTTATAAAAATATTAAGGACCTTTGAAGCTCAGTTACAATTTCTTTAAGGAAATTTACTTTGCTGATTAGAGGCATTTCTGCCCATATAACGTTGGCTAATCTGGTCCTATATTTCTATATATCTACATATCTCTTTTTTTGTTATCAAAACTCCTGCTTATTATACTTCTGCAGAATATTCAGGTAATTACACCTACTCTTATTTTACTTTTATGTCAGGGAGTAATAATAAATAATTTTAGATTAATAGCTGAGCTCCCAGCCATACTCAGTCCTTTCATCACAGAACAGTGAGGTTCACAGAAGCAAATCAGCCTTGGTGATCCTGAGCTGGCTGTTTCCAGACGTCTTCTTGTCCTTCATGTACTTGAAAGTGTCTTCAGAAGGATCTGATCCATAACCTTCCTAAATACTAAATGATGTGTATCACTATAATTTTTCTGATCCTTACTGCTCTTTCGTGAGCTAGGGGTTACATTTCTACCCTGTGGGCTGCTGCTTCAATCCCAAAGAATGGGACACCTGAGAGCAAACCTGGCCAATGGAAACTGAGAAGAATAAGTAATTGAATACCTTGACCTTTTCCGCATCACTAATTTTCCCAGTTCACTGGGCTGTGGACCTCCACTTCCCTTACCTGTTTATATATATATAAACACTCTTCTGTTTGACCTTCATCTCCCTAGTTTGTTTCTAATCCAGCTGAGCTCTGCCTTTCTTACCAACATCCACTCATGCTCAGGCAGTGCCCTTGTATTCTTCCTGGTTAACACTTCCACTTCTCTGTACCTTTTTTTTTTTTTTTAACTTTTGAACTTGTTCAGGTGTTCCCCATCCATCCATTCTTGCTCTCTGAGAAGGTTGTCCTCAGGAGGACTTCGAGGTGGACTTGGAAATGTTAGGCAATGGTCAAACTGAATTATCTTAGAGGTCTCTTCCAACTAAATAATTCTGTGTTTCTATGAAGATGAACCAGCTGTCCTGAGCCCTTGTTCAGATCACAGAGTTTTAAAATTCTTTTGAAGTTCAGTATTGTAATTGTTTTTCTTGGTCATTTGAGCATTTTAAGCTCCACAATCTCAAAGTTACTGTAATCAAGTCTACCTTTGCTTGCCTGTCTCCAAACCTTTCTTCTTTGGTTTGAGTAGCAATTCCAATAGACCATCTTCCCTAGTCAGGCTGTTCATCCCGTGTCAGGAAATCGTAATCAGCACACTTCAGGAGTCTCAATGTTTTACTTAATGTGTACAACTAGTCTAGTCTGGTCTAGTCTCCCTTCCAACATGAAACTTGTTAGGTACCATAAATAACCAGACCTGTTATCATGAGGCTTCCTCCAGCTTTTTAAAGAAAGCTTTCTCTGTTTCCTCTGTGCAGACAGATGGTCTGTAGCAGAAGCGTGTCATGGTGTCAGGTGTGTCAGTCTATTCTCTGATCTTTACCTGTAAGCTCTGAACCAGTCCCAAGACCAAGCTCTAAGTGTTCAGTGCACTCCTTTGCACAGAGCTCACCTCATTACGAAAAAACAAACGTATAAGTTTTCCAGACTCTATCCTAGTAGACGCAGAAAGTAGGAGTGATGCAGAAGGAAAAAAAAAAAAAAAAAGGGAATTTTGTTTCTTTGTGAAATCACAAATTCTGAGATAAAGAGATAGTAACAGTGTCAACATTTTCATGACTATTCTGTTACATTAGACTTAGCAATGTTGTAACTGATTAAAGCATATAAGAAAGTGTGGGGAGAGAAAATTAAGATAGGCTGAAAGCTATGTCCTGAATTCCATGTCATCATGGCAAGGTTATCCTGTTTTGGTAGCAGTAACATGTATCTGGGGCAGGGCATAAAAGTATCCCTAAGACTTTAATAGCATGCAACTGTGCGGTCATTATAAATGACAGCATTCATTTATCGCCATCACAATTAAAGTACATCATCTTGGATAGCCAATCATAGAATGATAAATCAGCCGGGTTGGAAAGGACCTCTGAGATCATCAAATCCAACTCTTGATCCACTACCACCATGATTACTAGACTATGGCACTAAGTGCCACATCCAGTCTCTTCTTAAAAACCTCCAGGGACGGAGAATCTACCACTTCCCTGGGCAACCCATTCCAATGTCTGATTATGCTCTCTGTAAAGAATTTAAAGGCTCATTAACTGACTCCTATGGTAGGTCTTTTTCTGTCAGCTTAGCAAAATGCCACAAATCCTTAAAGTCAGTGCAACCATGAGGCAAGAGCTCATGGAATAGAGATGTGCTGCTAACAACAGACATGTAAATTTGAGTAAAAAGAAAACTATTACTAGTTATGGCACAGTTTATCTACTAAAATATCACAAAGCTGAAGCCTTGAAAATTCAATTAAATATCCAATCTAATCTTCAGGTCTTTCTCTTGGCAATATCTGAGACTTCTGTAGATCCCAAGACCTAAGAAGCAAGACAGATATTCATCTATAAAGCTGTATGTGACACTATAATACCTATGCAAGACACTAGTTAGATAGAAACACTCAGGAGACTAGGCAGCATACCGGAAGAAAAAACAGTGTGCAATCAGAAGTGCATCAAAGGAAGATTATTTAGGTGAGATACGCAAGATTTGAGTGTAGTAAATCTTGCCTTTTGGAAGAAAAGTAGAGGGGGAAAAATTCCAAATTCTTTTCCTGAAGAGGGGAAAAATTCCTTCCAGACCCCAATTTAGCAATCAGTATGATCTTGTTTTTGGGGGCATTTATATGAATCGTCAAGCATCCTAATTATAAGCCAGGAATACTGTATTGAAAAGCTCTTCTTCTGGCAATTGCTTGTAACAGCTACCCAATAGTTCCCAAAAGAACTTGAGGCAGCCTCATGATTCCTTTGGTGTATCTAACATGTGTAGAAGGTGGTAGTAAGATATTGGGAATATAAATAAAAAAAGGAATTTATTTTGCAGACATAGATTAAATCTGCATACCCTTTTCTTACCTCCCATGCTGCATTCATTTTAATGTACCATGATGCTCTAATGAATCAAATTAATCTTGTTGGGGACCATACTTACTCAATAAGAGAGTGAATTTTAAAAATGAAGAAGAGATTGCTGCTCCAAATTTGAAAACAACTCTTTACTAAACTTGTGTGTGGTGGAGAAGTAAGGAAAGAAGGTTACAAATGTGATTTAACACAGCTTTTCCGTACCTTTATGAACCTTTCACGTTTTCATTTCATTTTAGAACTGTAAACTTGGGTAAGTCTGATGAGGTTTCAGGAAGGTTTCCAAAACCCTGACATTTATTGCTCTGGTCTCTGAATCCAGGTGTAAATGTGCTAGTGTATGTTGGCTCATCTGGACTTTTGGCAATGTCTGGGACTTGTTCAGTTCCTCTTCCTATGTGTATTCTGGCAATGCCAGTGGGCTGGGCCGCCATATGCTCCCATATTAATTTTGGCAAGACTAGTGTTGATTCAGTGCACATTCCGCAACACATTCATAACATAGAACCTACTGTTGTCCCAGTGGTGCTGCTGGTGACATTACTTTGAAATCCTAGAGGTAAGGTGATGTTGGTTTTTTTTTGTTGTTGGAAGGAGGAGTATGCTTATTTTTATTTCATTTATGTTATTTTTTATTTTTATTTTTTTTACTACTTATTTCCATAGAACGTGAGAACTCAAAGCCTTAGCCTTTGGATATGAGACTTATGATGAGTCAGTGCAGCTGAAGCTATACTTTGGCTGTCTGAGCCAGTTTAGAGTAGTGTTATTAATTTCACACGGTTTAAGATAGAAATGTCTTAGGATTTTAGTGTTCATCCTTGTTCCTAATAAAGCTAAAACTCCTGTTTTGCTTAAACACTCTTTAACACAAAATAGGCTTCTGTCCATGTACTTCTGCTAACTGAAGTGAATGAACTATTGTTCACATAAAATAATACAAATAAATCAGGAAAAACAATTAATTTCTAGAACTTCACAACTAAAAATATGTCTTAATAGGTCAGATGGATCAAAATAAAATTCTTCATTGCTGAAAAGCCAATATATCTGATTCAGGAAGATTCCTTATCAAATAACAATGAAAATTAATATTTTGGTAAAAAAATAATAATTTATGAAAGCAAGTTATACAATAGAGTGGGGATAAACATAACAGAATTGAATGTTCTTGCACACTTCTATTTTTACTGAACAATGCTGAACATAAAAACAAATTCAGATTGACTGTGGGAACTGGTTTATGACTTCTTGGTCTCTAGGTGTTCATAAAAAGTGTCTTAAGAGAGCACTTTATTTTAAAGGCCTTTCATTCTTAGCATATCTCTTTGCAAGGTAGTTTTTGTTTAAATGAGAACTGTCCATTTTATTTTATTGTACATGCAGTTAAGAAAAAGGTAGCATTTTAATGCTGCGTGACAAATAATGCTACTGAGAAGCTGAACATATACTTAAAAAACTATAAAAGTCTAGTTACCGAAGCATAATCATTTTACCTCTTGTCTTGGCTTTTACTGGAATGTGAAGAAACCAGCAGTGCATCTTAAAACACTGTGCAGCAGTAAGGGATATTTTAGAATTAACTCTTCTCTACAGAATCCTACTCTTTGCCAGTACTTATGTAACATTAATATAAACATTCTCATGGCTACCTGATTCACTTCCTTCTCAGTAATTTAAGTCACAGACTGTAGCAATCAACTTGGTCAGTAGTCTGACCACTGTGGAAAAGAGTAGACCACAGTGAAGAAGAAACATGTTCTTTCTGTTGAAGAAAGAGATTCATTCATAATTGCATGGTTTAGTATCCATGTCAATGAATATTTAAAGAATCTTTCTGAAGTTTCAGAAAGAAAAAAAAAAAACCCTCTGTATTTTAAAAATGTTCTTTGTTTATTTCTTCAACACAGAACATTTGCTTTTAATTTATGCGTAATAATGTGGAAGGAAATGCGCTCATCAATCCTCTATTGAAGTTGATCCAAATTGCTTGATTTGTGGCATAACTTGGAGAGGAAAATCTACCTGACATTTGTCTCTGTAAATTAATGCAAGTTTTAGTGTAGTCAGATAAAATCCAGTTTCCATATATGCCTCATTAAACCAAGAGAGACTGCAGAACTGTAGTTTCATAAGTATAAAAATGTCAAAGCAAAAATGTGCAATCATTCAGAGGACAAGAATATATAGGTCTATCATCCATGAGAAATATCTGGGATAAGAATATTTGATTGATTTTTCTTCTCTATTAGGATTTTGTACCACAGACCTCCAGCTGACATTTCCTTACATTTTCCTTGTATTTGTCTTGCTATTAACTGGGTATTGGCTCAAGACTCTAAGGAGTAAGGCTGTGAGGGTCATGAATCTTCCATTTTGGGCACAACATCTAGAGATGTACGGTTAGTCTTGCTACATTTCTTCCATTGCATAAGCCCACTTCTTTTAGTTGATCATTTCTGTTTTCCAACAAGTAGCAATGACAAGGATTAATGGGAAATTCATTCAGAGGTATAAGCTAGGCAGTGTGAATATTTGCAAAAAGCGTTTTGAAACCATGACTGAACTAGTAATTTTCTTTCACATTTGAATTTTTATTTATATTAGAAAGTAAATCTTGCCACTGAGAATTGAAAATAAGGGTGCACAGGAAAATATTTGCTAAGATATATGTCTATTTTCAGTGATACTGAGAGCAAAATCAAGGTAAACATGCCTGGGTAGCACTGACCAATGTAAATGGGTTTGCAATTTACAAAGACAATTATGATGCTGAGGAATAAGGAAATATAAAATGTGTTATCACAAACCAAATGGAGTTCACTGAACGGAGCGCAGACTCCACAGTATTTTTTGAGTTTGCGGGGTGGAAAGGCAATGGCTAGGTGACACTAGCTTGTCTGTAAGTTTATAGATATTATTCAGTAAGCCAGATCAGAACAGTACTCTCTAAATTGTGCTGCATATCTAGTGTGTAGCTTATGAGAGCAAAATGTCCCACAATCAGGTTTCTTGTGAATAATTTAAGGTTATTGTTGAATTGCCTAATTTCTAGTAGTGAAGCAATTTGAAAGGGAATATATTAGGTACAACATTCCCTTGACATTTTCTTTCTTCTTGATTCCATTCTTATAATGCTACTGCTGACGTTCCTTCTCTGGCATTTATTTTTTCTTTCTTCACTAGCTATGTAATTCTGTGAAGAAATTAACAGACTTCTCCTCTTAGTTACATGCAGTACTATGTTTTATTAGCAATACTGCTTATTATTTGAATTAAAGAAATTATCTTGTTTCCTGCCCAGAAGAAAAGTGTTAGTTAAATGATGGAAACCCAGTGGGAAAAGCTAGTCTAATTCTCAAATGTTTATATTAATCCAAACAGGTAAATTTGCTTAACCACAGTGATGCATCCAAAGCCTCAAGCTAGGAAGAATTTGGACCTTTTTCTAATTAACAATGACCTTATGTTTAAAAATGGATTAAAGATAATGCACGACTACACTCAGTAAGAGATTCTGTTCTACACTCAGTAAGAGATTCTGTTCATGGAAACTCAGAATAAAAGTTGGGGTAATATACAATACACTTTTCTTTAGCTGGTTTAATAACATTGAACATACATACAGCTTTCACAACTTAATTGGGAGATCTGGAGTAGCACAAAAACATTTTTATTTCCAGCAGTTTGACTGAACAGGATTACTTTGTTTTTTGGGGCTTTTTGCTTTAAATTATCTATGTTATTCTATATATACTGCCCTGTGGGCTTTTGATTTTTTTAAAACATTTTGCTATGGCTTCATCTTAACACTGATTTTTGGAAGTAATAATTTTTACTTCCAAATCCCAGCAGACATAGTTGTCTGTTAAACTGTTGTATTTTCCCAGGCATCTTATGTAGTTGATTTTTAAAAGTTTTTTTAGCCCTGTGTGTTTGGCTTTTTTTTTTTCTTGTGAGGGCAGTGAAGTACCTATTTTCTTCCAGAGACAACAAGGAAGGGGAATGGCAAGGGGAAGGAATTTTCAAACCAAAATATCCCACTGTTTTCTGTGCTTGCCATTTCATTTATTTTCCCAAAGACTATAAAATATTTGGAAACTCTTACCATTCCTTTAATAAAAAGTAATAGATGTACCCCTGTATATTGTATTGTGCAGTTAATGACATCTTAACTCAAAGATTAATATTCTGAAATTAATTTTGAGGAATGTATGTTGGCCAATATATGCATCCTTCCTGTGTGAACTTTTTTTCCTATTTAAAAGACTAGACATTAGCAGTCCATTTATTGAAGATTTTATTTTCTCTTATTTTCTCTAATGTATAGAACGCTTTGCTCAATTGCATCATGAAATATTGTGTTTGAAATTAGCTTCTGAAATGAACTACTGCTTTTATTGACTGTAACATACTGATATTCTAGTATTTGAAACAAAGTTCAATAAAATATTTTTTTATATATTTAGTTTATTCCTTAATACGTAAGTGAATCACTGAAATCACCTTTTCTCCAGTCACTCCAAAACTATAGAAAGGTATATATGCTTCTTATAATTTCAAAGGAAGATGAGTTGTTGTAAGACTTATCAAGTGTTTTTTTGAGATCCAATTCCCTGGGAGATTCTGATATTGTTAGTATATTGTAGGCACATGGGAGAGCTACCAACCAAACACAGCAAGTTGAAGGAAACAGTGTCGGAGACCAGAAAGCATTCTTTCAACTGCCTCCCTAGTCTGAAACTCTTTAATCTCCTTCAATTTCTTACATCCTGTGCAGAATAGGAACTTTATAGGCACATGTCTCCTCTGTATCTACCTAGATCTGCTCCATAAATGCTCTTCTATGTCTGATGGATGAGCAAAATGGTTTCCAGGCACTCTATACTCCTTCTACTGTTAGAAATTCTAAGAATACATTTCAAACACAGATACTGATGCATAATGTGTGGCAGCACCTTTTATATAACATAGTGATAGAGTGATAGAGTGTCAGAGGGTGAGGAGAGCAGGGAACAAAAGCTGACTGGGATGTAGGCTGGATGTGGAAAATTTCCTTCTCTTGAAGTACTCCCATTGTTTAAAAAACTTCTTCTAATGCAGTTACCTAAAGAAAGAGTATGAAAGAAACATGAATCTGTAACACAACAAGTAAGAAATGCAGCTATAGTAAGGTATCTTTAGTGGTTCCTGTTGCAAGGATTAACTTTTATATATTACATTAAAAAAGTCACGGGAGAAAATAAAAAAATTAATAACATTTTCTGACCAATTTAAAAGAAAAGTTCTCTGAAAGATTTGCCAAGGCTATAATTGTAGACTGGTGGTAGCAAATAAACAAAGAGCTTTTCCCAAAGCCCAGAGCATGATACCTGAGTCCCATAAAAGAAAGGATGACAAAGGGTTGCAGAGATGCCCACTGCACAGTGTTTCCCACAGACTGGCTCAGACTGAGCTTCAGCATGCTGGTTGGCTTGGATCTCCTTGGCTCTTAATATTCTAGTAACAGGTCCTAAAATTCTCCTGTGTAAATAAGACATAATAGCAGCTAATATATAGTACCAAAATCTTCTGTTAGACTGCCATCTTATTGCTGTTTTATAACTAGTATTTCCTAGAGCAGGCCACACGTCTAAAAAGTTATGTCTGCAGACAGAAGGATTACTTCTTTAATTTTCCTTTGTGGAAGGATCTCAAAAAATGTGAAGATCAGAGGATTAAAAAAAACCAAACCAACAAGAAAATATAAAAAATTATAAATAAATACTGGAATCGGACCATAATCCTGCAGTCAGATTTTCATGGCTACATAGATCCCTCTCTACAAACTGTGCTGTACAAACATGGTACACCTTTAAAAGGTGTCAACATACTTTTTAAAGAAATAAAGTTTCTCCTAACTTAGACATAGTGATCGAATGTAGCAAAATTGATCTTAATGCCATTGAAAATAACCAGTAGAGATATCGAACAAAAATAATAAATGAAGATAGTTATATAGAGCCTGAAATGTTGCCCATTTCTTAAAAAAACTGAAGTCAGTCGTACTGTCTATGGGCACAGGCTTAGTTCCTGTCAGAAGAAATTAGTGATATTTCAACCAGATTAATTTCAGACTAGTATACTTAATAATTTACATTCATTTTGATTCTGACTGTCCTATATATCTGGTCTCTTAAGTACCTCTCAGTCCACCATGTAGGAAAAATACCTTCTCTCCCTGAATCTGGGGGCAAGGGTTGAGCTTCTAAACTTGTCTTGTTCAGACATGTTTCCGAGCTGTCAAGAAGTGGAAAAGTATAAGGGCTTCAGCACTCCTCCTAAAAAGGCAATTTATTTTTAAAAAACCCATTTGCTTATACTAATAAATTCTTGGATAGAGTTTTGAGAACTTAGAGATTACAAATGTGGTATATTACAAGATGAGATGTGATTCTACATTATTCAGTACCTTTTACTAACATACAAAACAAAGAAAAGAAATAACCATGGAATGATCAGTTAACTTTGATCTTAGATAAGTATTGATAAGTATTTGCTATAGTACAATTAAATATAATATAATATAAAAAAATTATTGAAATTTACACTGAATGTTGTACCTCTGAGATGCATCCTTGTGTAATGACTCTAAAAAAGATCTTGAGATCAGGGATGAAGATGAGTTAACAGTGTAGGACTACAGAAAAGAAAGAGACTGTAGCTTCTGAGAGTAATTGATGGTAACCAGGACAATAAATGGCACTAGGGAAGGAGTATTACTTAGTATGCAGCATCAGTGATACTGTTGCTGAAGTACTGCATTCAGTTCTGGTGATGATGTTGTAAAAGCTGTTGATGGAGGTGAATTACTAGAAGATTAAAGTAATGGTTAAATTCAGATTTATCTCTCATGTTATGAATTCAAAATAATTCTCTAGTTTAACAAGTAGAAAGTGAAGGGTGGCTCATTCTAATGCTTCTAATGAATTTGATCCAAATGATTTCTGCAATAAACAGCTCTATAACATAGCAGAAGTAAGAATTGCCTGTACAGTACATGGAAACTGAAACTATTTAAAAGATTAGTCTAGATGAAGACACTATACTTTCACATGAAGTCTCTGAGAAAATGTGTTCAGTGATACGGCGCTTACCTGTGACTTAAAATTCAAGCCATCACATTTTTCTCAGACGCATATAATAACCCTAAATGAGATGAAGGCTTTAATTCCTGAATTATTGCATGACTTTTTAATAGTTTCTGTTATGAAAAGAACAGATGAATATAAGAGTTACTTCTGGCCTTTAGATCTAAACTTCTGTGAATAGGCCACTGGAAGAAAAGCTCACAGATTTTGGAACTGATACTGGAATCTAAGCCCCATGAACAAAAGTGAACGTAATATTGGCATATTGAAGAAGACAAGCACACCATTCTGTTTGCCAATTTCATCTCACATGCCTAAGCTTTTTAATTTTAGGCAAACTACATACAGAGAACAACTGATTTTTCTGATCATCAGAGCGTAGCAGTATGTAATATTGTTAACTAATTAAACCAGCTTCTAAATCTGCCTTTATTACTTCTGTTCATTTCAAAAAATATTAGATTTGTATTTGTAAGAAAATATCATAACAAAAATTATCAGATGTCAGGTTTTTTTAATTTAAATTAAATAATTTCATGTTGAAAGTTTCACAGGAAGATGAGTTGGTATATTTGAAGGTTTTGTCAGAAAGCTGTAGCTGTCTGGTCAAACTCACACTTTTCAGATGGTTTTGCTGCTGTGTCTAGCAACAGTTTATATAGGAAAAATAACTAAATGTTTTATTATGTTGCTCATGATCCATCCAAGATTAATTTAGATGCCATGAATTGATAGCACAAGTTCTGTAGTGGTTTTTTCCTAATTTATATATATGACTAAGATACATAAATACGTAAAGCGTTAAGTGAGCCTTGTGAAGATGAGCTGTCACTCCTTCAGTAGCAACCTAAATACTGATGGAAACTAGGAAAGAGACTCCCATTTTATGTTAATTAAAAATCACCTTGACAACTGAAGAAATCCCTTTATAGAGTTAGAATTCATTTACATGTAATTAATCAAAATGTTACTTGAGAAGACAAATTCATTTCAAGGAAACATACAAGTATTATTTTCTCTTTTAAAGTATGTTTGAAGAATTGTATGAAATGCAAATTTTTTTTCTAGTGACGCAGGTTTCCAAAATTTCTTCACTGTAAGCAATTGAAAAAAACAGTGGGATGATTTTGCCAATGACATTCTAAAAATCTTATTAATTAATATCAATTTGCTCTTTTGTGGAACACTTTTAACATATTTAAGGACAGAACCAAATACATAGGACCATGCTAAAGATCATCCTGTTTGGATGGGCGTACTTCAAAACAAGACTTAAAACTTCTATTTATTTCCTACAATGGAATTATATTCTGTACCACTTACTCACTTTCCACAAGCCCACAATCCACAAGATTGAAAATCTATGAAAAGTCATATGTGAGTGAACCCACTAACATTTAATGTGCAAGAATACTCATCAGTCATTTCTCTATCCCTTCTTTATTCTCGTTTTACTCACCAATTAGGAGTGAGTGCTGCACAAGTATTATTATACACGGGATTACCTGTTGCAGTGACTGAGCCCCTTATAATTAGTACTGCTGTATGAACGCCGTGCAATGCAAACCCTTTTGTACTTTTGCAGCTTTGCATGTTCATGGTAATGTTTGCCTATTCCAGCTTAATTATTTGTGTGATAACTCAAGAAATTTTTGTAAAGCCTAATTAATTTTATGGTTGGATATAGGGTTAGTCTTTTGTTGTTCTGTACATGCAGTGCACAATCCCCTTAGAAGCGAGGCAGGCTTCACTGTCAGAACCAGTTTGCAATTCTAAATCATAAAGGTGTAATGTAAACAAATAAGATGAGTCAAGAAGGTGGAACTAAAGCTTATTGGAGAGAATATAATTTCACATTCTCTTTTATGTGACAAAAGCTTTAGCGTGTCAGAAGAAAGAGCTACATAGCAGTCATCAATTGAGTGTTCATGGAAGAATATAAGTGATTTTATACTCTTTTAGATCAAACTTTTGCAATACTTCACATTGTTTTCCTTCAGTCCTATGATCCACAATCACGTACTATGTAGCTCAGGGAATTGTCTTTACATTAGGTCACTTGATGGATTTCCATTTCCATCCATAGGGTTCTTTTTGGCCCTTTGCATATGTCATTCATAGCTTTCCAATATTAGAAAGGTAAAATTAGGAAGATGGATTATAAAGAGGATAATGAACATTGATGAGTGCAAATGAAAGAGAGGGACCTCCTTCAAGTGTAGGAAGCAGAATTTAGGAAAAATATTTTAGAAGTTTTCCCTTCTTTTTCTATGCAATGTTAGTGAGCTTTCAAAATAAATGAAACATATAAATATGAAAATTAAATATAATTGTCTATCATACCCTTACTGAAATGTGGCTATTCCAGCAACTCATGTCATCAATACAAAAAGATTGGCAGGAACTCAGCTGGATTACATCATCGAGCTGTGATCAAGTGTATATGCAGTTACCAAAGGGTAAATTCCTGTATTTATCTATACACAAGAGTTGATGCCTTTAAATGAAAACATAAAGTGTAGTTTTACTAACCAAGCATGGCCAAATCTGGCATTGTGTTTCACACCTGAAATACAATGTTCCCCACATCACTGTTCCTGATGCTGCTTTCTGCATCTGACAGGTGTTTCAACACAGGAGTAGCCTTACCAGCTGAGCACAGAGGTCTGTCTAGCCCAGACTTTGTCTCTGACAGTTGACAGTAATGGATGATTACAAGTGTGGGATGAACAGTGATCAGTCACTGCCTTGTTTAGGTTTTAGCCCATCACAGAAAATAATAGTACTGCAGACTAACATGCTGCATTTTGATGTATTTTAAAGCTAGCACCTTAAGAACCCCAGGTACCATTTCAGATGTTTTCTTGAGCAGTAGGAATGTTGACAGCAGCTCTACACTGAAATCTGATCTAGCCATTGTACATTCTCCCTGTTTGGTGATATGTTAGCTGCTGGTATTTAGGGACTCCTCATTTCTATGTGTTTTTTATTCAATCTGCTTTTGTAAGTGGACTAGGCTGTACACTGAGTAATTTTCCCCCCAACAGCTTCTAGTGATAAACACCAGCTGTCAACAGTGAATGCAGTAACATGAGAAGCATACAATGATTTTCAAGAACAAGGTCAAATGACAGGTAGTTAAATAATGTAGAAAGGATAATCTTCTGAACAAGCAAAAAACTGAGATTGGCGCAATGTTTTTCACAAAATTTGCAATCAGCAGATGGCAATGCAGAGGTCAAGCTCCCAGACAGAATATATCATGTAGCTGAATAAATAATTTGTGTATGAATGGTACTCTATGAAAACTAATTTTTGCTATTGAGATACCTACCTGACCTTGTGATGTTACTGTTAGCACTCTTTAAATTGTTTTCTGAGTTGCATTTTAAGGTACTACTTGAAATCATATGTTGCTACTAGGGTCAAAAGTTATATTGTTTTACACATGTTTAAAGGTCTCATGACTGTGGAAGCCTAAGGCTTTGTTTGCAGTGCTACTGTGTTTACTTAAAAGTGTCTTATGATGGGAACATGACAGAAATCACATTCTTGAGAATTTAAGCTAATCTTAGGTGCTTCTGGGATTTTATCTGGTCGGTCTATTGCCATTCCTTGCATACTGCTTTTTCATTTATGCCTGGCTTCCTGTGTTTTGTAGTGTCTCTTGAGAGGTGTTCCTTTATGTTGTCCAAAAGCCTTCATTTATCTGGCCAATAAAATTAGCAAAGTGTTTTATACAACTTCAGAGCTTAATTCAATTTTCCCCGTAAGCATGAGGTTCTTTAAATCTGTTTAGATTTCATTAAATTAAGAGCATAACACTTATGCAAAAGTTTAATTGGACTCCACAAATATCTTTTCAGTACCCTTTTATAGCAAAAACAAATTAATGTTTTTCAAAAGTGGACCTCTTATGTAAATTGAAAAAAAATGCAGTAAAGCAATAATCTAAAATCAGTATGTAACCATAGAACCCACAGTGAGCTGTCACGGACATAATAACATAACGCTAGTGGAAGATTTTTTAATGGAAATGTCAAATACAATTGTATTAATAGGAAGTTATCTCCCTATGATGATGTAAGTACTATTTCATTGTCAATTGGGAGCTTAGAGATTCCTTTCCTTTTCTATATTATATTTTAATAAAGGAAATTAAAATATCAATCAAAATTTATGATGAAATAATGTTAAAGGTTTTGAGGAGTTAGGCAATGTAGGAAGATTCACAGATAAGTCTGCCACAATATCCAGGGATTAAAAACAGTGAAACAACCCCCAAGAGTTTCTTGCCTTCCATGAATTGTCAGTTGATGATTAGAGATGAGGTGATAGTAAAGTGAAATATTTCTTCCCAGTGAGCTGAAGGTGTGATGTTGACTTTTGAAGGTGCAAATATAACTTGATAAGACTGAATTTATTCAGAATTTGCTTTCTACTTTTAAAGAGACAATCTAGAATACTGATGATACCCTCTATGCTTCTCTTAGTGTATATAATATTCCCATATAATACATCCTTGTCATTTCAGTGACATGAATCTTGCTCTTCTCATTTGAATGTTATATAAAGGAAAACAATAATGAATCGCATTTGAACAAGTTGTGGCTACTAATGGTATTACAAAAGAGTTGGTTTAGAATTGGAGTATAATGCCAATATAGTAGTAATACTAGTGGAATACTAGTAAGCAAAACCTCATCCATCACATTGTTTTTAACACCCAGGATATTCTCAAAATATAAAGAGGGATTTATATATTAGTGCAACTACACTGATCTCAAAGACCACAAAAACTTCTTTGACCATTAGGGTACAGAAGACAGTTTTGAGGATGGACTGTACAGCTACCCTAATTACTGTTCTGAAAATAATCTTGTGACCTTGGTTTTGAAAAGGAAGTTAATGCAGAATATTAAAATGTGGTGGAATTTTTCTTAGTAGCCAAAAAAAACAAAACAACCTGCATTCTTTCTCTGCATTCACTTTGTCCTAGTCACATGTCTTCTTTGAGTCATAAAGTATAAATAAACTGGATTCACATCCAGCAAAACAAGAAAAAAAATGTTATTGACAGCTACTGGTTATGAAAACCAAGTGTTTAAGTAACTTAGAGGAAACTTGTTGCTAAAATGGCATTATACTCCAATTCTAAACCAACTCTTTTGTAATACCATTAGTAGCCACAACTTGTTCAAATGCGATTCATTATTGTTTTCCTTTTTATAACATTCAAATGAGAAGAGCAAGATGCATGTCACTGAAATGACAAGGATGTATTATATGGGAATATTATATACACTAAGAGAAGCATAGAGGGTGCCATCAGGTTCTAATATTACTATTTCTGGCATTTGAAGATGACCTCCTGTAGTTTGATATTTTTATGAGCATTGCTAGCTGGAAGTGTAGAATTTTTTTTATATATCTCTGTCTTTATTGAGGAGATTTTTGGCTCTGAAAGGATTTTTTACTTTTTTAATCCATACTTTTATTTTCATTGAAGTTGTTACACAATATTTTCAAGCTGAAATTTCAAATAACCTAGAAGTGTAATAAAAATCTGGTACTGGACATACATTTCCATGCCTACCATCAACACTTTTGAAGGATCTACTTATTAGCAGAGGTTGGAAATTATTGAAAATATTGAAAATCATAGCTGTTGTAGTGAGAAGGGAGTCTGTCTACAAGCGGAGAGTTCTCTTTGCATATTTTACCTTTACAACACAAAGTTGCTAGCTGACACAACTTGTGTGTCACTGACAAACCTGAGCTGGTAAAAAACAACTGAGATGTGAACAAAGGGCTTCAAGTTGTGTATTCTGTATCTTGATTTTCTGAATAAAAGGCAGTTTTTAACAACTATTTCCTCCACTGTTACATCAAATATGTGCAGATCACATTGTAAACTCTAATAGATATAAGAAATCTTTTTTTTTTTCCTGAATCCGATGTCTTCATATCTGTTTGGCAACTGAAATTTGCAATGATTATTGAAACAAAAAACTGGAGTTCAGGAAGCAGGTGTAGCCTCATTAGAAGTAAGATTCACAGTTAATTTAACTACTCTGTATTTTTCCCCCATTTACACATTTTGATGAACCTGATGTTCCTGAGACCTTAAGTGATGGTCTTAAAAGATTAAGTCTTCTATTTAACTACAAAATAGTTTTAATACAGAAGCAATGAAACATGTAACATGCAACAGTTGAAATTATTTTCACTTCATTGTGGTACCTGCTAAGAGCAGTGAGACAAAGGTGTAAGAAGGAATGTTTAACCCAGCAGCATATTGTGCTTAGTGTGGTTTTGTATAACTGGAGTCTGATGCTTTAAGGAGTTGTTGCCTTTTGTAAACCTTTCTTGTATAGAAAATTGACTAGGGAGATACTTACCATCAATTTTGCAGAGTTTTATATGAGGAACATTTTAGCATCAGATTTCCATAGAGATTTAATCCAGAAAGTCAGTGGGAAAAGATCAAAAAAAGGTTTTGACTTGAGACGTCAGGAAATCCTGTCAATCCACTGCCTTAAAAATAAACAGTAAATACTACTAAAGCCTTTCTGTTGCCCCAAAGCAGATTCTCTAATGCCACCAATAGTGTAAAATTACTCTGGAGGTCTCTATTGACTGAATAGGGGCCTATGTGATTAGTTTTGGGTGACTACCATCAGTTATCAGAAAAGCAAAGCTTAATCTAAATCTGTGGTGTTAATCAATGTGCACCAGTGCGTTCTTTTGAAACTTTAATCTCATATAAAAGTGAAGATTTGAAAGGAGTGATTCATGCCCATAATGAAGCATATCCAAATATGACACCTTTACTTAAGATATTATTAGAATATTTTACAGCTCTGTTTTTAAGGGTAATTTAATGATAGAGATTTATCTCCTAACATATGATAATGTTCATATTTGACTTTCACTGAAATTCTTTTGGGTATTTTTTTCTCAGGATTTTTTTTTTTCATTTCATAGAGCTCCACACTTACATTAGACATAATGGTTCATTACCATGCTCTATATTGAAGAAGTAGACTTCCACTATAATTTAAGCATTCTGACGTTTTACATCTTGCAAAAGAGAAAGATGAGAGTAAGAAAAATATTTTGCTATTCCATGATGAGTTTAATACCTATGTGAGTTCCTGAGTGTTTGAAGAATACAAAAATGTAAGGTCCAACCTGCTATACACAAAACAGATCTACGAAGAGATAGGTATCAGTTCAGAATCACAGGATGAAAAACAGCTGTGAAATCAGTCTGATGAACAAGGCTAAGAATGACCAAAATAAAAACAGTAACTTCATATGAAAAATGTCACATGAGTGATGAGCAGGTAGGCATTTCTAGATGTGCTTACTGAAAAAATATGTTGCAAAATGAAATTTAAAAGGCAAATATCATTATGGCTTTTGTTTCATGTTCTTACCATGTATTCAAATGAAAATGAATATAAATTAGCTTGAAAACAACTGAAAACCACCACCAATAAGAACAAAAACGAGGCGGGGGGGACACAAAAAGACCCACCAAAACTAAAACCTGAAACTCATAAAATAACATAACCAAGAATCAAACAGTTTGCAAACAAAATCACACCATTTTTTAATCCTGTAATGCAGCATAGGTGAATGAACATAGTGACATCATACTGAAGTTTCAAGAGAATGCTCAGTTCAGACTGTTCAGACTGGGAATTATCGGGAAAAGCCATTCTTTTGCGATTTGCAGAATATGGTTCATATATGGTTGGTTTATGCTGATTTACAGGATAGGGAGTTTAAGGTTCAGTAGCCCTGTCACACTGGCGATTCATCTGTCAGAAACGTTTGCATTATGTAGTGGAAGGGATGTGGTTAAGGCTGCATAGAAATTCAGTGTTTGGGATCACCATTTTTCTATTTCTCAGAGTGCAGAAACTGTACAGTCAAGCTAGTTTCCATCTTCATTTTATTCTGTGGTAAAATCCTGACTAAGATGTATTTTACTTTATCTTTTATTCTGGGACTACTATCTGGAGTGTAGGAGATAGCACAGGAGGAGAAGTATATAATTTGTGCTGGCATGATTCTGTGTTTCAAGCTAGTCTATAAGGAGACATGAAAGGATGCAGAGGTAACCTCAACTCATTTCATACACAGAGCTCTGTCTTCACATTTCTTCATCTGAAGAAAAAAAGGTTTTATCTGCTTATCTAACTTTAGCATCAATTAGTGGTTAAACATGCTAAAATTTTAACTCATGCATGAGCTCACCTCTGTCTGAATACATTCTGTTTGGCAAGCTGCCTTCATGTCCTTTGCAGTCGCATTTTTTCTATGCCTTAAGTGTTTCTAGTTGTGCATGGAGAACATTTATGTACAAAAATATCCATGTAAAATGGATAGTGCTCTCTTCTATTTTTATTCATTTAAAACCTGCTCAATATAAATATGCAAAAAATAGAAGTAAAAAGGCACAAGGAGGATAGAAAGCAAGTTAAAAATACTTCATCAGCAAAGGAGATATTGAGTCAGAAAAGTGGAAGCTATACTTCTTGTCATACATCATTTTGAATCTTTAGAGAATACTTAGATACCATTATGATGGACTTTAGTGTAAGAATACAAATATAATTGCTATTAAAATGCATCAGTGTGGGCAGGACTCCACTTCACTTATGTAAGGAACTGTGAAATAACTTATTGACAATTTCTGGGGTGACAAGGAGGTAAGAGAAAAGAGAAAACTCTTTTCCTGACATCATCATTGTAGTTTTTGCGGGAACTGGGCAAAGATGCACATTTTGTTCCTTTTGTAATTTATAAATATCTAATTACTCAGTCTTTATATTGCAGTTGTCGGTGATAATTAACTAATTCAATAGTGTTAGTATCTCTGAAAATCAGAGCATCCAAGAGCATACTGGTTAAACAGTTTGAAGAAGCTGTTAGGACACAAATCTAGAACATGGCACAGGTAAAATGTATAATGAAAGCATATAATCACATGCTGTGGATCCAATACAAATTAATTACCATCACATATGTACCTTTATCTTATTTTCTATATGTTCACATGGACTGCATGCAGCTGGTGAAAGCTACTTTGCTTGTTGGTTTCAAAGAATAGGATTAGTCTGAAACTGAGTCACTGCACCTGGTGCATTTATACTTCCCAAAGCAGCACTTACAGGAAAAACTGCAAACTTTATCTAGGCCACTGTCAGGAAGTGATGAATGAGGTCTGTGGTGGTGTTGCCCCAATTCTTTTCCCATGGGTTCAGTTGGCTCCCTTGGAAACATTTGCTAGCTGATTTCAGAATATGCAAGGTTTCCTGTCAAATATATTTGGACTAATAGCTTTTACAGGACTTCTGAAATGTTTTCTTGTCAATCAGGAGGGAACATTAAATGCAGCTGTGTACTGTTTTGAACAAGACATATAGTACTATATGTCATGAATAAAGGCAGAAAGTTTGTTAATATATGAACATGTACAAATTCACTCACCTGTCAACTTTTAAAAGCTAGCATTTGCATTATAGAAAATCGGAAATTTGACATATGAATAATTTTTAAGCAGTCTGCTAGCTGCCTCTCATGACTTTCTGAAATACAGACTTTATGCTGGAATCAATGAGATATGATAAAAATTGCAGAGAGTAACTGATACAAAAAATTTCCCGTAACATTATCTAAGGTACATTTTTGTGAAAAAGCTGTGAAAAGTAGCAATTAAGTATCCAATTTTTTATTTGATTTGTGAGTTCCTTTTGGTATGAAGAGACTGTATTTGTGCAGTAGCATAAACAAACTACAGACTAAAAGAAATGAAGGTTTAGTTTGCATTTTTCCAGTAGTCAGATCAGAGTTTAAAAGAGCTTAAGAGTTCAAAAGATTATATCTCCTTAGGACCCTGTCGTGGGTTACCAGCCCCCCCTGGGCTGAAATGGTCAGGCCCAGGTATAGTTCCGGAGAAAAAGCCAATCAAAAGTT
>VYXB01003965.1:180870-276040 GCA_013397135.1 Pachyramphus minor | reverse complement strand
CTCTGTTTTGTCTGGATAAAACCTCTCTCGACTGATAGTAGTTGTGTGAAGGGGGGAGTTTGGGCAAAAAAGGTTTTGATCCCTGGGTAACCCACGACATATAATATAATGGTCCTGTATTGTGTTGATTTCAGGTCAGCGTAATTCTGTCAGTGACATGGGTTTTTATCTTCAGAACAAAAAGAGATAAAATACTGTGTTCTCTGAGAAATCCTATGCTGGAATAATGTATTTCATGTTCATAAAACTTAGTTCCACATAATGTCTCTAAAAAACATCACTAGTGTATATAAACATAGGAAAATATATGATGTAGGTCTTTATTTGTATATAGCAAACACATCTAAATTCTTGTGATACTAAACTTCGTATTTACCAATGAATAGCAATGCTCCCTAACTGTGCTCTACTGCTAGGAATGTTTTTTTTATCATTGCCAAAACCATAGCTTTACAAAAAGAAAACAAATCAGGTGATAGAAAAATAATGCATTCATTATAGTGGCCCTTTTTCTCCTTACTGAAGAAATCCAGCACCTGTTAATAGTTCATAGACAAAGAAGGAGAGAAAATGTAATTTCACTGCACTATCCATTAGCAGGAGTTTTTAAATTGTCAGCAGAAAGATGCCAGTATCCTTTGATTTCCTCCATGGCTATGGAGGAAACATGAGAAGTTTACAATTAAATCAATATTGCAGATTACATGGTGATAATATAGTCTTTTAAAAGGATCTTCATTCCTTATCATCTTCATTCCAAATAAGAAAAAAAAAAAAGAAACTCACCCAACAATACAAAGAAAACCCCATCAAACAAAATATATAAGTCAAAATAGTAAGAAAACACAGATTGAATTTTAACAGGCTGAAATGGGGCAAAAGTAAGTTGCTGTGAGGCTATTTCAAAAGGCACGTGGCTTTTTAGTTCCCATACCCTGTTTTGTAAGATTTTTGACTTTTAGAAAAAAGTGAAAAAATCAGAAAGAGAAGAAGTAAGGTAGAAATGACTGACTGGAAGTCTGGGCCAAGTGCTGTGCTTCTGAAACCATTCTACCCATTAATGACATGCAGTCTCTCAGACTCTGGTAGTCTCACACTCTAGTAATGCATAAGACCAAGTGTGGTCATGCTGCTATCAGTATCAGCAGATATATCAGCAGATCATCAGATTTAGATGTTAAGTGAAATAAATACACTGAAATCTTACTTTCCATGGCAAAATAGCAAGAGCTAGCAGCATCTTTTAGTGATGCTGAAAAGCACATCTTCCCACTAACTTTTAGTAGATTCTGCTCATTTAATAAGAGTATATTCAAAATTATTGACACCTCTTTTTGCCCAACTTGCCTTCTGTTGGTCTCATTTTCTTCTGTGAAAATGTAATAGCACACCCTACACTTTCTTTACAGGAATTTTTTATGTTTTGGCGATGTGAAGACCCTTTTTCTTGTTTCCTCCCCAAATGGTATAGGGCTTTGCTTCTTCATCCAGACTCTTCAAATATTATAATTGGGAAATGTTTGACTTAGTTTTCAGCCTCCTCACTTTGTACTCAGTTCTGATGACATTTTTTAGTAGGAAGGATTGAGAGCAAATAAATTAAAAAATACATAATACATAAACAAATAAAGTTTATGTTCTCTGTTTATGTGCTGTTTCACCTAAAAGCATACCCACAATTTCGTACTGTTTGTGTAGGAGTGTATATATGCAATGAATATTAGAAAGAAAGTACAGAACTAAAAGACCTTTTTCAATCAAATTAGTGCTGAAGATTAATGAAGAACCTGAGGTTCATATTGGTTTGTACTATAAAAGATCTTAAAATTACATATTCTGACATCTAGAAAGATTTTTTGGTTCTATATGTTAATTGCAGATGTGGCCTCATAATTTTGAAATCACATTTTTCTTTTATTTTAACTTTCTCTTTTGAATGCATCTCTTTCTTCCTGTACTCAGCCCTTTTTGTACCAATAGTCCCTTGAGTCAGAAAGAAACAACATGACCTTGAACACGGATCAAAGCAGATGTAGTAAATTTGCATAGTATCATGCAGTTTTCCTTGAAAATATATTACCTAGTGGAAAATGGGGACATACATATGCCCAGACAACATGAAATGAAGGATAGCTTTGGCCAGAGGTCTTTGACATATTAAACTGATCTTTATGTGAAATTACAAACTTCTGCAACTTTTTTTTTCCCTCAGAAACTCTGAAATAAAAGTCAATAGGTTGGTAGACTGAAAATGTGATGCTGAGTGGGACTTATTCACACCAGAAGGAGCCATGGGGTTTTTGCATATCTGTATGCTGTTCGACCTCATGAATTTAAAAATCAAGGGCAGTCTTTTTTAAAAAATCAAATCAGCCCCTTCCTTTTTCTAATTCCTCCCCCTTTACCCTTAGTGCACATACCAGTATCCAAATGGGTTTTTTACATTTACTTTCATGTCCTCTTTAATTAGATGCAACTGTGAGCTTATATTTCTTTCATACTGACTAAGAACAGCATCAGCTGACTGACATCTTGACATATACTGGTGCATGCTGGCTGTTTGATAACAGTCCTTGTGAAATAAGTTGGGAAATACTCTACATATTTTCTGTGTTGACCCCACTACACCACATGCCTTATATACAGGAGTCAGTTGCTGGAATGTTTCTGGTAGAAGAGAAATAGAAAAAAAGCAAATCTCTTGTGGCTACACATTGTATCCCAGAAGTACCTCTGAAATCCAGTTGTGTTTTGAAGGTTCACATTGGTTAAGCTGGATGAAATCTGCTATTAATGTTGTTAATAGCTAGTGATTTCCCAGTTTGTCAGAGGATTAGATGCAGTTGAATCAAATGAAGAATGCTAGTTTTGACACAGTGCAGTTGTGTGTTACATCAGTGCAATGACTCAGTCAGTCAAAAGCGTAGTTGACAGAAGATAACAGAATCAAACCTCTACAACAGGTTTTTTATTTATGTGATTTGACTATAATGATAAGAAAAGATAGGTGATATTCAGTAGCTGAACTGTGTTCATGCAAAGCTGTAGTTAAGCACTGGCCTTCAATTTGTGTAACTTTCATTTTTCCCCACTGTGAACTGATTAGAGTCTACCATTTTGCAAAAGTAAGTGTGGAAAATGCTCTTTGCACTTCAGGTCTTAAGAAGTGAAAAGCTGACATTTTAATGTTATAGGTCAGTGGATGCTGCCAAGATTTGTGACAGCCAGTACCATTTACAGATGTCTCTCTTCTGTCTTTGCTATTGTTTTTATTCCTGAAGTACTAGGCAGCCAAGCCTAGTAGACGGTTCAGATTTTTGGCCAACTGAGTTGTTTTTGTCTAGCAAGGACATTGATCTCTAGCAGGGTATTCCTGCATGATGCAAAGAAAATAGAATTAATGTCCCTCTTGAAATAGAGTGGTACAGATGTTTCTATGTTACAGCTACTTTCAAACACCAAATGCCAAATTCCTTTGAAACCCACAATACTTGTTGAAATTATACATCAAGCAAATTGTATACTTATAGAAGGAACGTGACAAGAGTCATTATCATATATGAAGAAGTCATCTCACATTTCAACATATTTGACTATGATATAGTGTTTTCCTGGGCAGTTTCTGAAGTAGATTACCTTGACACAGATATGCTCAGGTTTTTGAAAGTATCCTCCAGACTCTGCTTACCTGTAACATTTTGCAATGCAGATAGGGACTAGAAAAATACATTTTAAATTGTATGTAGATTAATATTGAAAGGCTATTTGAAATAGAGAGTAAGTTGGTGCTAATCAGGTATGGTCTATATATCTGGCATATGTTACTTTTAAACGTGTAAGCCTGCATTATTTTTAATCTGGTACTTTAAAATGGTTAATTCTGGTGACCATATTGTGTTGTTTCTATTTCTCAAGGATCTGGTCCAATGCCCATTAAAAGTTAGAATCAAGTACTAACAGAAAACTGGTTATCTCTCCCAGGACTCTATTTCTGTAAGTGACATCTGAAAAAAGGAACTTGAGTTTCTGTTCGTTGTTTCAAGGGGAAAAGAAAGTGCTTGGAAATTGAAAAAAAGAAGATAAAAAAGTAAGATTTAATTTGTGTCTTATTTGAATTTGCTTACAGAAAGGACTTAGAGATTCCCACCAATTAAAAGATTCGATAACTTATAGAGATATTGGAAATTGCTGCTCTTCAGTAGTTTCATGAACTTTTCGTGTTATTTAGTGCCTAGGTTCTTTTTCTGATGATCTGTACCCTGTCTTTACGCAAGTGTTACTCTTTACATAACTATTTTTCTTGTTTATTTGTCTGCCAGCTGTTATTTTTATTATGGTCACAGGCTTCCAAGAAGCTGAACTTTTATGGTAAACTAAGCTGTCAGAGAGGCAGTATACTTTTCTTTTTTTTTCTTTTTTTAATCTGTGTAATGAAACTTTATGCCTAGCATAGGGATTCTCCACGCTTAACTAAAAAAACCTTTAAAAGAGATTATGCTAGCCAGAGAGTTGTGGCCTTTTTTGACTTAAAAGAAGAGTGGTCATTTAGACAAAAATTATATTCATCCTTAGGAAAGGTGTGAAGACAGAGCTGATACATTTCTTGTTGCAGGGAATGAATGTATGAAAAACTGAACTTTATTGCTGCTAGTAATGGAGACTAGGAGAAGGAAGAGCAATTTCAGCATCTTTATTCATTGATTTCCAACAGTGAATCATACATTCCCTCACAAGTTGTTCAGAAACTTAAGTAATCCTGCACTGATGTCTTCTTAAAACTCTAAAATGAAAACCAATGAGCAACTTTAAATCAAAGTCACACTGAGACTCTTCTTCATCAGGTTTATCGACATGAAAACACGCCTCAGAGCCAGAGCATGATGAGTAGTGCACTGGTACGCTAGTGAGAAATTAAAGGGATAGGCCATCCTTTGTCCACCCTGGCCTGGGGAAAAGCTAGACTGGACCTTATGGAAAGGCTAATACTGCTGAATCAAAGAGGAACACTTCTTGTGCCTGAGAACAGGTGACATGGACTGCCTCACAGCTACACTTCGTATGTCTTCACTACCTCCCACGCCACTAATTTCTTGCAAAAACTGTTTGGAACAGTTGAAAATGGAATCAGAAAGTAGACTAACAACAAGACAATCTGCTGTCTGATGACATGACTTGCTTGACCCTTTATTTATGCCCTTAAGCCTAGCCTCAGAGGGATGCTATTGTTTACATCAGCAGCCACAGATGGCTCATCTTTTCACACCTGCCCAGAACCTCTTATTCCACCCAGGCAGTCTCTTTGCCAGTCACATCACTTCAGGGATGTGCACATTACAGTGCATATCCCTATCTAAAGTATCTGGACACATTTCAATAGGAGAAGTTTGGTTTTTCCTACCGCAACTGCTTGACTACGTACCAACTGCAACTTCAGTTTGTGTGTCTTCATATTATATATACATATTTTACCTTGTTTCACCATGCGTGCTTACATGTGCTGGTGTGCATTTCCATCTCACGTGGTCTATGCACATCTTGTGGTTATGATGTCTTAAGGACTGTCTTTATAGAAGCTAGAGTATACTCATCAGATTAGAAGAACTACCTGGATTTAGTAGTCTTTTAAGCCTTTCCCACTAACAACTTTGTAGTTACAGGTCCGGGTAGATAGTGTTTGTTTTCAGTACACATATGGGTTAAAACAATCTGTAGAGCAGAGACTATCCATTCTGCTGTTGCTGTACAATTTGGAAATATTAGCTCATCATTTTCCAAACATGTACTTAGATAAAACATAATAACTTGAAATGAAAATGAGGAAATGACTCAATGAAAAAAAATGACCTGTTGAAGCAGACTCGCTTCACAGTTTTCTGCAGCTACAAGACTGTGTCCTCCTCTGTTGAGAATGGAGACCTCTATGAGCACCTTTATTTGTCTCGTAAAAGTTTCTCAATCATCAATTACGTAAATAGCATAATAAAAGGTCAGGGCAGAATCAGGTGTTTCCATCTGGAAGAAATCTTGTTATGTAGGTCTCTCTGCGAAAGGACCTTCTACATCTTCAATAGGAGCACTAGCCTAATTTTTTTTTCAGCAACCATACTCATGTAAAGAAAAATTCCTTTCTCTACAACGTCTCTTCCTTTGCCACAGGAAATGAACTCTTAAGCTTTAAATATTGACATTGCCTTTACTCTTTTATGTTGCTAACATGTCCTCATCATAGCAGCGCATGTACTGTGCTTGGAACAGCACATATCCTAGGAAATTTTCTTGCATCACTGTTCCTGATCACTCCTCTGTAGCCCAGGACACAAAAGTTATGGTGCAATTGATTAATCTGCAGGGTTTAGAGCCTCTCTTATGCACAGCTTTGTAGCTCTGAATGACACCAAAAGCTTCTAGATCTGACCAACATGGACCTTTTATGGGAAATCACAGCTGTGTACTCAGAAAACTGGCCATCACTCTTCCTGCCTATGGGGTAATGGTGACATGTAGAGCACTTTGTATAACCCAAGACAACCAAGTTTCAGAGTCTTCATCTAAAGCATCATCAGTTTCATGAGGATTTCCGTAACTTAAGGGTTTATGGAACACTATTTCTTTTATGGATAGTGTAGCCAATTTGTGTTGACCAGTAAATCAAGAAACTTCCAGCAGTTCTATCTTATTTCTACCCATATTATTTTGCAGTATTAAGCTCATGTACCAGTAAAAGTCTTTCTTACCAAATCTGAACAAGTACAGTTGCTTGCTTTTTTCCTTGAGAGAACTCAGTGAAAACATACTGAATGTTTTTAGACACACATATTAATATGTAGAAATTAATTAAATGATCTTTCTGAATAGGATACTAGCAGATTAAAACATAATTATGAAGTCAAATATAATTTCCAGTGTATAGATCAATTTTTAATTGCTAGACTAATTACAGTAAGACAAGAGACCTTTGAAATCATTTGACTGAACAATTAATTAAATATGGGGTTTGTATTTTTCCATTCCTCTCACTGTTCCTTTATAAGTAATACCAGTCTTCCCATAGTCATGTCATAAAAGCTTTTTATTTAATCATTTAGAAGTTTAACTTCTTGAATAACACCAATGAACCATTGCATTAATATGCTAATTTATACTTCTAGGGTTCTGAAATTATTGAAGTCTTCAAATATTTATTGCTGTTTTGCTTTCAGCCAGTGTAGGAAGTGAACTCAACAGTCTAAATGTAAAGATTTGTTTGTGAAAAAATTCTAAAATGGAAAGAACTTTTAATAGTATTATAAAAACATTTCTGATTTGGGTATTTCAGCTGCTTGAATATTTTTTTTACTGAAATCAGATAGTCTCTACTGGATAAAATTTCTTTCTTTTGCGATGTTTTTGCTAATTAACCTAGCTGAAATGTGAGGCAGTATCACTTTTTCAGACTTATCAGACTTTTTCTCTGACTGTAAAAAATAAGACAGAATGTTAAGGAATTACAAGCTCTATTCTTATGAAAGACTTTTCCATCACTCCATAAGTGAGGGTCTATGGGGCTCTGCTAAAACTGATGAACGTCATAGAGTATCAGCGTGAAACATACAGAATAGGTTGTAATTAGATCACAGAGATAAGTTGAACATAAAATATTTTACAGCTACAGGAAAAGTAGCTTCCTTATGAAAATCAGGATTAGATTGAATTTTGAATTTCTTTTAAAAAGTGAAAATCGGATTCTCTTTTGTGATGTTTTCAATAATCTGTGACTTAATGGTAAATTCTCTAAAACAGGAAAAAAGTACTTAAAATAGGCACTGCAGGATTCGCTGTCATTAAAAGGTACGGTTTAAGGTCCCCTAATCCGGTTACATAAAACCATCTCTACAGAACTGTGTGCTTTCAGAGGCTCTTTGAAACATTACACTTAATATACAAGAAGCGTACTGCAGCTCTTTGTGAAAGAGGTTTGTGAGGGGAGGTGTCTTTTTTCGGAGGGAGGAACAGGTGTGGTGACTTTCAAATTACAAAGAGGGAAAAACAAGAGACAGATGTTGACTATGATAAGGAGATGATGATGTATATGTGATTAATATATCACTAAGTATGTTTTGGGGCAGTCGTATGACCTCTTTATTCAGATTAAAAGCATGTGCTCTAAATAACAGTAGGCTTTTAATTTAATCAGCGTTTGTCTTTATACTGCGAGGACTCAGATGGAAATGTCATGGGCATTAAGGCTGATGGGACCTTGCAGCTACTATATCATTCTTGTTACCAACAGTAAATGACTACATATTTGACCTTTCCTGTTATATCCTCTTACATTGTAGATAGGAAAATTATAGGAGCTGTAAATGTTGTCATTATGTGCTTTGTCAATACAAATCAAATCCTGTTTTGTGAATATCCACTTAATTGATATTCTTGAATACTATCATTTATTGTGCACATGAAATTATAGCCTGCCCTGCTTTAAGGAGACTATATTTATATATATATATATGAAAAATATATTGTTTAACATAAATGCTGCATGTCAGTTAAAAGTGAAGCCAGGTATCAGGAGTTTGATATCAAAATACCAGGTTGCTCATACACCCAGCAGAAATTCCATACCTTGGAAATTAAATTCCTTGCCTACAAATTAAAGTCTCAAGTTTTATTGAAACACAGCATAAAAAGAAATCCCAGATATAAGACTTTACCTTACCTCAAAATCCATATATAAACAGCTTATACATGAAAAGATTTTGGGATTTTTTTTTATTTTTTTATTCCAAGATCATTCAAAATCTGTCTTGATAAAATTAGAAAACGTCAGTCAACCTTGTTATATGTTCTGTGAGTTATATCATGATGTAGACAAAATGCAAGCAAAAAATCTGCTTTTCAGGAGCTAAACATACTGAAAAAGCTCTAGTGCTCTAGTGGAAGTTAGCTACGTGTGCACCTCTATGACAACGCAGCCTGCTTCTAAAAACCTAGGTAACAGCTTCTGCAGTCTTACAATGCATCACTACCTTGCACTGGATTGAGGTGTCTAAAGGTAAATGCAAGCGTTTGAATTCAGTCAAGTCTACATTACATCATAGTTAACTAAAGTCTAGGAACAATTCAGTTACCTAATCACAAGATCTAATGCCACATGATCTGTTGTTTGATACCTACTCTCTGTCGTGGGTTTACCTCTCACACCAGATATCTTTCCATGGTGTTTTTATAGATCTTGAACCGTAGCTATTAGTCCCATGTGATGATTCTGGGTACAGCAGAGTTCTCAAATGGCAGTGGAAGCCTGCCTTTATAATCAAGAGAAGAAAGGATCCCTAGAAATACTTCTGAAGTCAATTGCAAGAGATGGGTGGCATATATGACAAACTTACACAGGTACCTACATTCTGGACAGATAATATTTGCTTGTCGTCTCTGCCCTTAACATTTTTTTAACAGTAGACAACACACTACCAACCTAATAATTTGTTTTCCAACCCAAATTATAGAAAAGATGATGATTCTTGAAAGAATAGAGTTGGCACCGAGTTTTTTGTACAATGAATTTTTTTATTCACCATCAAATTCCTTTGATTAAAAAAAAAAAAGATGCTTATGCAAATCTCTTCTACTTTGTGTCCGCTTTCATCTGTGTGGCTTTCATTTGTAACTGTAATGAAGATAAATAAATATTTCAATCATGGTTCACTGTTGGGAAATTTCAATAAGAAAAAAAAGTCAAAGGCAATTTAAAGTTGGACCACGTTATTAAGACATTTAGCTCCTGAGAATATAAACAAAGTAATCACAAAGAGAGAGAACAAGACAAATCACTTTTCTGAGATGAGAGTTCTCAGAGATAAGAACAGAGGGGAGGATTTCCCTGGCCTCTCTGCAGATAAAGATATTAATTTTTTTTTTTATCAAACATGCAATTTTAACAGTCAACCCATTTTTCTAAAATAGGGTCTCCTGGAAGACTTCTGGGCTTCTTTTTGTCTTGAGATGATTTACAAAGTCACTATGGCTAAAGGGACTGTCAAATGTCTGTGCATCCCAGAAGTATAGGAAAATAGACTAAATCTTGAAATGTCTGAATATATTTAATAAAGTTTTTAAAGACCAGAAAATATACTAGAAGTAATTGAAGCCTTTAAACAGTCTTATAATAAAGTTCATGCAGGGTTTAATTATACAATCCTCTGTGAGCATTTTCAGGCTAAATACCATAGTAGGAGGGTTTTGGGTTTGGGGTTTTTTTTGACTGTAATAACATTTGAAAGAAAAATCTATTTAATAAAATATGAAAGCATGAGTCTATGAATTTCAATTCATTTCTACTTGTCAAAATTATTTTATGCTATTTATTCTGAGAAAATAGTCTTCCTAATTGCTCTGATGTATAGACTTCATGGTAAGTTAAGAGCACAAACCATTCTAAATCTGGTTATATGGATTTCTCCATTAAATGAAACTTGTAATTGTGTAATATAGAGAAAACTTCAGTGGTTTTATCAAAATACAATAGAACAGATGCAAGTTAGACATAGATCTACTGAAAATCAGGAAAATATTCTCTAGAAAGGAAAAGAATGCTTGCTGTATCAGCAATGTGAACTGAAGCTCTTCCATTTAAAAGCTTTTATAATAACAACAGCTTTCATTTTATTACTGTTCACAAAGTTTAGTTTTTCAGTTACTGAGGGGAATCTCAGTTTCTTTCCTACCATGCTTTTGGATTGAGATAGAAATTAGCATGAGTATGTGTCCTAGTGACAAAATGTGATTATCTGCATGAATAAGAGATGGGTCAGACTTAGCATAAAACCATGTATGGTTTGTGTGTGTTGTATCTATATAAATGTAGAGTGCATACCTGCCTTCATAACAATGAAATGAAGAGCAAACCAGAGTCCCTTTCCCCTTACTCAAACCATGCCCTTTCCCCCTTCTGTGGTAGCATCCTGTCTGACCCTCTATCCTCCATCTATCCACAGCTAAGCTTTCTAGAGCTATACTTAGGATATACCAAGTGATGGTTCTGTAATAACAGAGGGAAAATTTTCTCCCTTTTGGTTAACGTTCTTCAGACAGATCTTGACTCACAGCAATATGAATTTCCCAGGTGAAGAACTTCCAGTTGAAAATGTGTTCTCTCAATCTTTTCCAAGATGAAATAAACATGGGAGAAATAAAAGTATAGGTCTACAATGCGAAAGTTTTTAGTTTAAGAGCAAAGAAAGGTTTGATGAACCCAGACTCTATCGTCTGAAATATTTCTCTGTTGCTAGGTTTTGGTGCAGTGGGCTGTTTTGCTCTGCTACTCACTAAGCTTTCTTCAAACATACAATTAAGTATGGAGCAGGGAACTGCAATATAGAACTGACTTAACTCGTTCCACTACTGGAACCATACAGTTGTGTTGGTGTAGAACTGAATCCAAACTCATCAAGACTCCTTCTAGCCAGCATAGTTAATTAGGATCATGCTAATGAATTTAGAGTGCTTTTGGGACTTCAGATGTTCAATTTTTCTTCTATACCATGCTCCATTTAAAAATACAGATATGTTAAAGAAAATGATATGAATTGGGTGCTCTCAAATATGTTTGTCAGAGATTAGAATGTCAATGCATAATGGAATATTGCTTTAAGAAAAGTATCAAGGGCTTCCTCTGTTCATTAGTTAAGACATGAAATGTTTTTGACTGATTTGTGCATCTCTAGAATAACATTCAGATGTGTAAATGTGTGTGCGCACAATTTGTGGGTGAATTCATGGAGGTGAACGTGGATATCTAAAGTACAGATGTCTTCATCTGAGTTAATCCTACTTACTTCCACTCATAATCAGTGGAAACAACAGAACTTCTAGAGTGTGATTCATTGCATCCTAAAATAGACTTCTAAATCTGACTATAGGATTACAGTCCTATTTCTCCCCATCAACTATACAAGGATCCTACAGTGACTAGCACAGATATAAATTACACTGCAGATTAAAATCCCATCCTAAATCACCAAAATAGTTTCTTTCAGCACATATTATAAGGATCTGAGGTTCCCTGGAAACGCCATGATAATGAATAAGCAGTGTAGGCATTAAAATAGCTAATTAACTCTAGTGATAACATACCTGCTGTGTGTTTGCCAAAGTGCTTATGAAAATGATAAACACTTTTAACATTTTCTTAAAATGTGTGTTAGGTTTTCTTCAAATTGTATTAAGAGGTTTCAAAGCAAAATATCTGTACCACATTGTGTCAATATAGTATTGCTTTAGAACAATTCAGGTGGGTCAACTCGAGTGAATCTGAGTGCTTGCAATGATAATAATTGTATTAATAATATTAAAAAACAATAAAAGGTAGGAAAATGAGAAGAGTTGTTATACAAACATATCGTAATGGACTCAGTGATTTTTTTATTTGCCTGCTAACTTGACTAAAGAATGACCTCTCTGTTGGCAAAGAGAGACTTCTGGCTATGCTAAGGAAACCTAGGACTAGGTTATTTCCTATAACTTTTTTCCATTTTTTGCCTCTCACATATCTTCCTAGTTGTTGAAATACTTGGTTCGAGGGATGGGATCATCTTTAGGAATAGCATCATGCTTTTATCAGAAGAGACCAAGTAAGACTCCCCAAATTACTTAATAGTGCTTATGAGTGTACTACCAATTTTTTCCCAGTATGCAGAATTATCTGACTTGGACATATTATTGCAAATTTATGGGGAAATGGGACTTTAAAACAAAACCTGAAATCTACAGACTCAATGCTAAACACCTTTTCTGATCCTAAATATTATGGGACAGTAGATATAAATATTTAAGTATATAAAATATAAACTGTCCTGTAAGAAATGTGCTGTGTGAGGGTGGCAGAGGGCTGGGCACCTGCTGCATGGGAGACATTTAAAGGAATTGCTTAGACTTAATGTTAGAAGACCCCAGCCCTAAGAGATGCCTACAAGCTTAAAGTCTGAACTTCAGCTAATGACTTTAAGTTTTAAGGCAGGCATCTCTAAAACTATGTCTCTTTTTTGACCATTATTTTAGAATAAATTAATTTCCTTTTAGATCAATCTTCAGAGACTGTGAGGAGAGTTTAGATTACTAGTTCAGTTTTAAGTGGGTAGCTTACATTCTCCATATTGCAGATAGCCTGCCCAAAGAATGATTCAGGTGCCTAAAGGTCAGTCAAATGAGTAGGAGTCAGCTCCAGACTAATTTTCAGAGGCGTTATCACTTTTCTCTCCAAAACTGAATTGGGCTGCTGTGAAAATTATACCTAGACCAAAATGATCAGACTTACAGAAGTTAGGGTTATAAATTAGTGAGAATGGGGCATGGGCTACCCCTTGAAGCAATTGTTGTTGTTAGAGAGTTGCTTCTGCTCCTCCATTATAGGATGGAGGCTTTATTCTTTCTTCTTCCTGTTCTATACCCTCTTCAAGCTTATCTACCTACATCTTATTGTAAGCTACTTTTCTTTTGTTGTGCTAAGTGTAGTTAACATAATTTCTTGAAGTCCTTTTTCATAAAGGAAAACTACATTGCTGTTCAATATACAGTCTGGTAATGATTTTGTGCTTTTGAATTTAAGTATCTTGATATCTTATATTGCTGTCTGTCATGATTTTTTTTTTTTTTTTGCTTTTTTGGTACAAAAAGCATAAGTGGCAGTTTTAAACATTGCTTGTCATACTGGTGAAATTAACACTGAAAATGCAAACAAGCTGTCCTTCTGGTGAATGTAAATCTCAGAGGGTTGAATTAAAACTACGATTTGTTATCATAATGATTTCATAAAAGAAAAAGATGAAAATAATAGTGACAGAAGAAGCCCCATGAATAAATGATAGCTGAAAAGATTTTAATCTCTAATGTTAAGTAGTCTCTCAACCCCCTCCTTTTAACATTTTTTTTTTTTTTTTCATAAATCCTATACAAGAGTTTTGTGTAGGGAAGCAAAAGCATTTTTAAAAAGAAAAAAGTCTTCGATTGTAACTGATAATATAATAAACAATGAAAGAGATTGTCTCTGGTCCAGTCTTAAGATATAATATTTATATTGCTTGGTGGCCAAGCAATGGGCATGTCAGTGCAGTGAATCCTCAGCAGAAATCAATAGCTGCTTTGTATACAGAGGTAAAAAGAAAAAATTACATGTACATAAACTAGAATACTAGACTACTAGAAATTATATGGTTGTTGGATGCATATATTATGCACAGAGCTGACAACAGTGCTAAAGTTCCCTATTACAATCAATGTTTCGTCAGGAGCTGTGAGACATCAACCAGCATTTGGTTTCTGCTAAAGGTAGATATTAGTCTTTTAAAAGTTTTATTCCACTTTATTTATGGCCCTTTCTATACCTTCCATTCTTGACCTTGAAGTATTACTCTCCTTTTAAGGGGGTTCAGGTTTTCTTATTTTATTTAGCAGTATAATTTAATAAGTGGGAGAATACCTTGTTAGAGATAACTATCAAAATATCAGTGTTTGCTATACACTTTCCTACTGAAATACCTAGAAAACCTGCACACTTGATTTCAAAAGAAAAAATAAGTGAAAATACTGTTATGATGAAATTTTTAGTGTCAGAATATTCTCTGGATTATTTAATGAAGATTTGTGTGGTAGCATTATTTACACATTTAATCAAATTTTCACTTTTCTTACTAAAACTACTTATTACATTTTGCCCCTCTCTTACACTCTCTCTATTTAAATGCTTATTTTCAGTAAATAGATTCTATAAACTTATTTAGATTTTCTTCTATTTGTCAGGCTCTATCCTTGCAGCTGGAAAAGATGACTTTGCAAGTGCCATTATGCATTACTTCTGATACTCACAACTTTGGAAACCTTTTCTAATAAAGAGTTTTCATTATTTGTTGTAGCTGATATATCACTGCATAATGTTACAGTAATAAAAACGCATAAATAGGAAGATTTCTTTGCCTGGCAGTAGATGGAAATATTAAAAGTAAGGCTTGCCTTTTGTGTCAGAATAAAACACCTTACAGCTTAACAAAAACTCCTGTAATTGTCATATGTGGTAGCATTTGAGGGGAGAAAAGACATTTTATCTGGATATGTTATCAAAGGAACTTCACTGATATTGTAAGTGAAAAGGAAGGGAAAATTGCAGTGAAATATTAGAAATGCTAAATTTCTCCTGAGAAATCAGCTTACTCTAATGATACTTATGGTTAGCCTTGGAAAGAGAAATTAGAAAATACTAAATTATTCTCTAAATTGAAGTGTCCCAGAAATAAATGCTTTCTTGTGGATAGATTTCATTCTTTTAATAGGAAGGGAGAAACAGCTAATTCTGTGGTATAGAGATGCCTTTTCTACCCAAGTGGCCACAGTGTTTTGTTTCTCTCATTTACTCTTGCCACTGTTCAGGCATAGTGTCTGCACAAGGCACAGAACATCAGGTAACCTGTTTTCCAAATTTTATTTGTTCTTCTCTTGATGTTGTAATATCTTGCCTGATTTCAGTGATCATAGTAAATACTGATTTTGAATGAAGGAAAAATCCAACAAACAGATTATCTTCTTATACCAACCACAGGCAACACAGACTAAAATATAAAGTGGTTTATGGAGCACTAAACTGAAACTGTCTTGGCTAAAATACAATCAAATGACAGCACACAAACATGCTTTATTTTAATTCATTTCCAGTCTGTCAGGAAAAAATGGGAATATCAGTCCTCCTCTCTGTTTGATTATTCTATTATCAAAAGAATGAGGTGTGCCAGAAACATGCATGTTGATTTAGTGTTGCACTGATGAAACCGTTCTGTTTGTGTGATGTGTCATTTTTCATTGCTCTCTTATCAAGGTGTTTCAGCTGCACCCATCCCAGGTCTTGTAATTGCTTCAGTTGCTTGTGGCAAAGTTATGTCAATGTCAATTGCTAAATAACTTTTGAGTGCTCTGTGTTAGATCTGTTAAAAGAGAAAGACAGTGCAGGATCAACTTATACATACTGATGGTGTCTCACTCAGGATTGCAAAATAAGGCTTTCTACCAAAGAATGTGGTTGCTAGTAAACATATTAAACATAAAGTATTAAACATGAAACCCTGATGTAATGTTTAAACGAGTGAAAAAATACATTTATGTTAAAAAGAACTATAAAGTCATGTGAAGATCGGATGACACATCTGTAAAATATTAAGTAGAAATCTGAAGGCAAACCTTGTTATCCACCCTAGGTAAAGCCCCTGAATTTCAGCAAAAGGTGTGTCCCCAGCTGAGACTCAGTGGACACAAAATGTTCACACAAAAGGCAGAGATAATACCCACTTGGTATTCCCACATTTATTTGATATGAGGTGGCAGTGCAATAGGGTAAGGTTGTGCATCAGTGGTAATTAGCAGTTACTGGAATGTGGAAGATTGTTCATCCTGCTGTGTAGACAGCTGCTGAAGCAGATTTTGGAAGACACCACAATTTTTCCTGAAGCACATTAGGTACAGGGAGCAAGAATTTCAGATCCTTGTATCAGCCATACATTATTTTAATATCATATAGCAAAATGAAAATGGAGAAAGTCTGAAAACTAAACGTGTCATGTCAGACAAATCAACACAATACAAGACAGTATTTCTCTCTTGAAGTAGTCATGTTAAATTTTTAATATACTAAACTACAGGGTCATATGTGTACTTGTAAAAATAAGAGAGGGACAAGCACAACTAACTGGTTTGCTCTGTGACAAGTTAGGAACTAATAAGTTGACCATCAATTCTCAAATTGCATTTTTCAGTGACTGTATGTCAGAATACTTACTGGAACATATTTCTAAAAATAATTTTTTTACCACTCTGAATTTTTCATGTCTGTGACATTCACAAATTGCTGTAGCAAAACTAAGATCATGCTCAGCTTAACATGATTTTGTTTACGAGCCAAGAAGCTCTGACATTCCAGGAACTGGGGTCTCAGGCTATTGTGAAGACATGCAGAAGAAGCAGGTAGGGGAAATCTGGGGGGAAAGGTAGAAAAAAAAAAGAAAGAGACAGTGTTGGACTGGCTTTCAATACAGGTCTTTGCTTTGAAATGTGCTTTGGAAGTACCTTGGGTGCTCTGAAGTCAGAATAGGGTCCAAGTTAGAAAAAGAAACAGATTTATTGACATGACCACCATTGGTGTACCATCGCTAACAAGACAGTGACGTTTGCCAGTAATCATTCAGATTTTCGCTACCTTCTGAGTTTGGCATAGCTTAGGACTGGGAGCTGCTCTTTATTTCGGAGAACCTGAAGACTATAAAAGATGAATTGCTGAGTTACTGATCACATAATAAAGATAATAAACAGGTATTACCATAAATTTCTAGATGGCTTTGCACCCTTGTTTGAGCAGGAGCAAGCTTCTACATAGTGGAACCTACAGCGCTTGCTGAATATTACTCCTCATTGTTTTCTTCACATCCACTCGGAGATGTTACATTTACAAAATAGCTCTTGTGTCCTTATAGCTGCTGTGATGTTTGGAACTGATTTAAAAATTATGAATACATGGAAGTGAGATTACAGCTAACATTCGAAGAGGAATAGAAAAAGGTTTCCATGGCATAAACTAGACATGTTCTGGTGGAAGCAATATTTCTTGTCTCTGTTGCGTTCTCTGCAGGTCTGTGACTGATATCACTACAGACATTTAGTTTTGCAGAATCTGGTCTTTAACTCAAAAATAATGTGTTTCCTACACATAGACAGAGGGGACTCCAATAGAGCTTACCTCCTACTGCTTGCCTATCTTTTGAGAGAGGTGACTATGAATATATTGTACCTACTCAAAGTGGCTCTACAATCCATGGCAGGTGCAAGAGCTAAGTAGTTGTACCACCTGGGGGAGGATACTCACTAGGACACAGACTTTCTTTCAGTCAGATAAGGAACAGTAAAGATACAGAAGATAAACTGTTCAAGATATGGTACCTATGTGAAGATGCCAGTGCTCCCAGGCCATCCAGGCACTCTGTCAATATCACAGCATTGCCTTCTGTATCTGCATTTAGCATCCCAGTTCTGCCACACAGAGCAGGACAAATGTGTCCTGCTGGTGTCCCGATGACACCAGAAACATATTCTTCTCGATTTCTCGAAAACAGTTAAGCATCTTCCAGAATCCATTAGCTTTTATGTAATCTATTCAGCAACAAATTTGAGTTGTTGGTGGTGTTGTTGTAAATTATTATTGTATTTATGTAAAATCGGTAGAGCCACTGAGGATACTAATATAAAGATTTAGACAATGTTCAAAGTTCCTGGGTAAGGATCCATGATTGTGCTCTTTTGAAACAAAAGGGAACATTTCAACTTTTCCACATTGGAACAACATTCAAGATCCAGTTGCTGTAATAAATAGTGACATTCCCTAGTTAGATGATTTATATTTTCCAAATTAACATGAAAAAGGCCAAGAGTTTCTGTTGCCAACTTCTTGGAAAGTTAATTTAAGCTTTAATTACAGGAAGACATCTTAAAATTCCTTTAGTTTTGTTTTTTTTTAATTGTTCTGAATTAGAGGCTTGTTATGTAATTCCAAATGTAGTTTTTTAAAGGATATTCTTCAGGTTTTAACTGAATGAAAAGTAAGTATTTCAATACAACTTCTTTGGCAGGATTTAGTTTTTCTTTGTTCGTTTAACATTTCCTATTATGTCTTCAAAAATCTGTCATTTCTGATCCATGAGATGATTGTAGAAACAAAGCAAGCTATCTCTCAGTTGGATCAATGCAATAAAATATTTCTTTATTACTGTATTGCTTGTTTACAAAAATTTTCTTAAGTAACTACATTTTAATCCCAGAGTTTCATGAAACTGTACTTTTCAGATTTTAGAACACTTAACTTTCTCATACATTGATAGTCTCTGTATGTTTCAGTGACTTCCAGATTACTTTTATGTGCTCTATTTTCTTTTGATTGCCTTTGATACCTTTTTATTCACTTAAATCCAGTTAATTGCATTGATTTTTTGAGTCAATAATTTTGGAAGAGCACATTTTCAGTTCTTTGCTCAAATAAGTTGTGGGAGTTTTCCCTGGTGATTTTTAAATTATTTACTTTTTTTAAAAGTTTTTTACCTTTACTTTGACATGTAAAAATTTGTACATGCTCCAAGATGTTTATAAAGGTGTTTGAGACCAAGAGAAAATGGGAGATGTAAATATCTTTTTCTGATCTGTATCTGCTTTTAAGCTAAGGAAGCTGTCAGGTCAATTAAGCTTATGCTTCGTTTCTTAGTCATATTTCACTGTGCAGTATCAATAGGTTACATATAAGCAGTGAAAACTTCAAAACTTCAAAAATGTTGAAAATATTTCATTTCAGTTGCCTGTCTTTTACTTAATATGAACTGCTCAGCTGCTCTGAGTGGTTGATATGTACTTCTACAGCAGATTACTGAATTCCTCTTTCCTTTTAATGGTTACCCCGCAGTTCCAGTTTGCCATTATCCTACATCTGACAGGGAAGCATTTAAAACGATGGTGTAAGATGGTGACAGCTGTAGACATTGAAGTACTTCGAATAACCATAAATGAAAGAATGAAACTTTGTTATAAGTTAAATATTAACCTTCATGTGTAAGACTAATAAATGTCAAATATTGTTAAAACACCAATATAAATATAAATATATTTATGACACCATATTTTTAAAAGAGAAGTAGCAAATTTTCAGATATTGTGTCTGTTGCTATAGATTTCGTAGGAGGAGAACTTGTAATTGTTGCAAACAGCAAGACAGTTATACATAAATATGTATTTTTAACGCATATTCTAGTGAAGTCTTGAGGAGGACTTTATAGTAATTTAATCCTGATCAGAATTATGTATCACAATATAGCCTTCCTTCAAGATCGATCCTGTCAAATCATGGATTTATGTTGCTCTCACAAAGCCTGCATCTACACTGTCATTTTGAATGATTAAATTTTTTCGATCCAGAAACCTGTTCTTCCTGTTTTTTCACACTTCATGAATGCAGAATCACTGCCAGAATCCATTTTGGAGTGGACCAACTGTGTCTGTTTGCAGATAAGCATCAGGAGGGTCTCTTTGCAGGCTGATCTAAGGATCAGTCCAGCAGGCCAGGAGGATTGCCATGTTTTTTAGTACACAACACAGATTTTCAGCTTTCTGCTGTTGAATCAAAAACTTGACAGGTACTAAGGAAGCCATTTAGCATTTCCATTCCATATAGAAATATAAATTTTTAAACACCTGTAAAAATACTTCTACAATATTTCATACCCTAAAATTAAATTGACCTCAGTTAAGTCCTTCATGAGATCCAGTGTCACACGACAAGAGAAATGCTATTCATGGTGTGCTGAGTGTGTTGAAAAGGCTTGTGAAATACCTATTACATCCAAATTATATATAGCCTGAAGATGCATGCAGACTAATTCATAAAGAGCAGGATGGTCTTGAATCATTCAGGACTGATTTAGCTAAGGGAAGGGTCACTCGCTGGAGCATAGCACAAAAGCCACATGACCCAAATGTGTACATGCATCTATGTATATGCTTATTGACAGAAAGGCAACACTTGGTTTTAAAAATCTAAAGATGTGTCCCAGTTGCAGTGAATGGTTCTTTTTCTTTCAGTAAGACTGAAGTGTCAGTATTACAGACATCTCTAAAAGCCACAATAATATAAATATGACTTACCTTTTTATAGAACTTTTAGATATTTTCCCTTTGACTTGTGATTTTGCTGTTAGTAATGTTCATTTTCTTACCAAAGGTAACAGTGAAAGTTTCACCAGATTCATTAACTTTATTTATGATGACACACTTATTTTTTTCTGTGTAAACTGGAGTGGTATCAACCCCCAGACATCTAGAGAGAAAATAGTTTCTCTGGAAATAAAAACACTGGACTTATATTTGGATCAAGAATGTCAGGTTTTTGGCAAAAACTTCAAAATTCATGTAAAAATATATAATTCTTTTTAACTACATAAGGCTAACATTAGAGTTCCAGTGAATCTTAGCAGACTATTGATATTGCCCTTTAGAATACAGTGCTAAACAACTGCACTATATGTTGCTACTGATTAACGTAAAACCGCTTCAAAATTATATACTAGCAATTACAATCCGTTATATAGAGAATAAAACCAAATTACGAAGCAAACAATGATGGGGAGACTGCATAGTTTTTCCTTAAAACATGCCTAGGACAGTAGCTGCCTTGCTCCAGTTGCTGAGGTGATATTATTTTCAGGTGTCACTCTTTTGCTTCATAACTTTATGTTACTGCATATGTATTTATGCATAGCTTAGTGCACTGACTTATTTACTTATCTTTAAATTTCACTAGACAAAGCATGAGCTCACAAAATAAACATCTGCCTGAGCTGACTAACCATAACACAGTATATTATTTTTTTTCTATTTTACATGTATGTAGATATTTTGTACAGCAAAAAAGATTTCTTTCATAAAATATTATATATGGAACTTGTGGGTTTTTGTGTTTTTTTTCTGGGAAAAGATTAATGTATCTTAACTAAGCACCATTCAAGTAGTTGAAATGTTAATGGAGAGTGAAATTATGGAATATATAAACACTATACTGCAGAGTGATATCAGCAGTGTCTGGAGAAAAACAAAACCAAACATTCTCTAACTGCTTGTTTATAAGCATTTAATAGATTAAAGTTGGTGGATGAAGAGAAACTTGATGGCATAATCCATTTTCACTTTGAAAGAGACTCCAGTGACGTCCTTCATATGTGGCTCTTAGCAGTAGGGTGTCAAGCACAAGATTCAGAAATAAGCTCAGTGATCTCTGGCTGGTAATTCAGAAGAAATATTTCCATATTTGAAGGTGATACAGAATTATTCAGGATATTCGAGAAAAAAAAGAAATTAGTAAAACCTCAAAGAAAACTAGAGAGATTAAGAAAATGAGATCATGGTTTTAGATAAGTTCACTGTTGAAAAATGCTAGGAAATCTATTTAAAGAAATATGAGGTGATTAACCAGCTCAAACTTAATTGGTTAACTTCAGGAGAAAGAGGAGACCAAAAAGACTTAGCAACTTCTGTTGAAGAAATCAGAGAGAATGGGCTAGAGCAGATAAAGCTACTAAAGAAAAAGGCTTCTCACTTGAAACATACAAATGAAAGGAGTAAAACTCTGCACGGGAAGGAGGAGAAGTGATAAGGACAGAAAGTTACTCAGAAACTGTGGATTAAATACAATGATCTGTCCTATATTTTAGAATTTGCAAGCTAAAACTATAGTAACATTTGGTAGAAGAAAAAATAAAGATTCTATCAAACTATAAGCTATATAGGTACATTTTCTTTCAAGTTCTCCCAGAGAAGTTGAATTTAGAGCTGCAAAAAATGTGTGCATATGCTTGCAAAAATCTTCATACCAGCAGTGATTTATCTAAATTCTTCTCTCTGTCTCACTTGCTTACTAGCCTGGGAACTGTAGCAAACTCTTGTGAAGTTCATTGTCACACAAGCAGAAAGCACAATAGACTTTTGTTGCATGCCACTGTCATGGGTTTTACCAGGGATTCAATTTTTTTTCAAACTCCCCCCTCCACACAGTTACTATAAGTTGAGAGAGGTTTTAAACAGACAAAATAGAGGCTTGACATAAGGGAAATAATACTAAGATTTGTTACTAGCAAGATAAAAACTAAGAAATAACATATACTACAACAGTTCTAATTAAACTTGCTTATCTTATGAAAAAGAATGTTAGTAGGTTCAGTTCATCTTGGTTTTTTTCAGTCTTTATTGCCCCGCCTTGGGAAAGGCAACGGAGGGGGGAAGGTCCTTTTTCTGTGGAGTTGGACATTTGGCTGAGTACCAGGTATAACAAAACATTTCTCTTTGCTTATTTTTCAGTTCAAGAGAAAAGGATCTTCTTTATGTAAAACCGTCATAAGTATTTACAAAGGCATTTCTTCCCCCTTGTATCAATCTAAGGGGAAGAAAGGTTCTTCCTTTTGAAACAATTTCTCTAGCACTTGTAAAGTGTCTTTTCTGTTATCTTGAGGAAGACAGGTTCAGTGTGTCATTGCTGGAGATTCCTTTCTCTTTCTCTTTCTCTCTCGGCTGGCTCTGCTGCATGATGACTTCAGGGTTGGGTCTGTTCCCCCTCCTTTCGGGACAGGACCAGAGGCTAGGAAGATACAGCCAGGCTCCTGAGGTCTTCTATGGCTTGTAAGGGGACTCTTACTCCATTATGGTCTGTACCACACTTATAGGGGATAATGGCTTTTGNTCATGAGGGTCACAGCCTCCATAGGCACTGGTCTGTTCTGGGACAAATTGCCTCATTAACTGCTGGGGGTCTCTCTGCACCCCAGTTATCTTCTAAAGGTGGCAAGGTGGTTTTTTTTAACTTTCAATCTTTCCCCTGCTGGAGAGAGAGAAGGGAGGAAAAACTTCCCCCTCGCCTCAGCTCTTCTCCTGCTAGAACTGACCTTGAAGCTGCTGGTTATCTCAAGCCCTCCTCTGCTCTCTGCCAGGGCTGGAATCTTTCTTGCAGCCTGTTTCAGCTGGGCAGTTTCTTTCTGGAGTTTGTTTCTCCACTGTTACATGTCCCAGCTGGAGAGACTTCAATGCCATATCTGCCCCTGGCCCAAAGACGGGGGGGGTGAGGGCCTGGCCCCCCTACTTGGGGGTCAGCTGCCTCCCTCCTACATGGCTGCTTCTAATTTCTTCTACGCCAACAACTCCTTCTCTTCCATTTTCTGAAATATGTCATTAACATAGGTGTTACTAAAACATTTGATTGGCTTTTTCTCCGGAAATCTACCTGGGCCTGACCATTTCAGCCCACGGGGGGCTGGTAAAACCCACGACAGCCACAGAGAAAGGTCGGAATCTAGTAGGCAGAGATTTTTTTTTTCCATAAATGTCTAAGAACATGATATATATATATTTATGTCAGCTTAAAAAGATGAAGTTTATTTGCAGATAAATGCAAAGAGAAAGAGAAGTTTCATTTATTAAATAAATAATTCATTTTAAATGAGAATGCTTTAAGAATAAATCATCTTTCTAGTATTCATTCATTGAAATGCAAATGAACTGAAAATATTTTTATATGAGTGGGAAATTGATAAAATTTCATGCTTCATAATTACAGTTTTTATGTCTGTGCCTCTACCATATTAATTTTCCCTTCTTCTGTTTCTTTCTTCCTATGTCCACAGAGAAAAAAGGTTTCGACCCACAATCAGTAGATTGTTGCAGTATTTTCCATATTTATTTTAATAACTCTCAAAAATAAACAAACAAACAACCCCCTCCCCAAAAAAAAAAAACAAAACACCCAAACCTGAATCATAGTTGCTGGTTCTTTTTATATCTTAAAAGAAATCTTAAAGTATGTAGAAGAGCACAAGTGAGTTATAAATATGCAAAATATGTAAAAGGTATTTGCATAAATCTGTATATCAGTTTATATTCGTTGATTTCTTTTTATGCTTCCACATGGGCTTTAACAATAATCAGAAGAATAAAGAAAGATCAATAGCTGAGCCCCCAGCTTTACTTTTTACTACCTACTTCAGTCATGGCTGAGTTGAATTGCTTTCTTACTTCTGTGTTAGGAAGATTTTCCCAGTCTCTATGTGATGGGTAAAGGACAAAAGACCTTATTTTTAAAAGTTTGAATAAGAGGTTAGTTTAAAATGGGTTTATTTTGTCTATGAACTCAAGAATGGTTATAGCTCTAAATATCTTCATCATATTGTGTTGAAAATTATTTGTTCCCATTTCCCTTACACAGAAACATGAAAACTGTTGCTATGATGCCCTCATTCTTTCTGTTGTCTCCCTTGTGTATCAGAAAGGACTATGAAAATGTACTCATGAAGAAATATACTCTTCATCATCTATTATTTATTTGGAAGCACAGATTTACCTTTCTATTAAAACCTTGGAGCCTGAAGGGAAGGCCTGGGATTCAATTTGCCCTTGTAGCCTCAGGACCACACACCCTCATCTTTGCTTTAAAAGGTGCCATTTGCACCCTTTGCTCTTGCTTGACATATCTCTCATAGGAGCACAGAGCCAGCTGCCACCCTCTATCCACCTTGAAGCTGCATCCCATGGGACCTCAGCCTGGATTTTCACGAGCAGGGAAAACACTTGAAATTAGTTTTGTGTGCAAGCACAGACTAGAAGGCTATAGACCAACTGTAGATACAAGGGAATTTTTTATCACACAGGAGCTACCTGTTTGCCTTCTTCACTATCCCTAAATACGCAACTCTGGGAGCAGATTCCACCTATGAACTGCAGTATAAAGTGTGATAATAATTTGCCAGTGAAACTATGAAATTTCCTATATGTAGTGTATACATACCTACTCTCTACTTACATATGCATGGTACCAATCACCATGCTTCAGATTTTTTTCTTATTACCCTACTAATATGAAGGGATATCAAACAATACATTTTGCATGAAGAAATCATATTCCTTTTAAAAAATTACTGTGATCTGTTTTTCTAATGTCTCTTTAGCTAAAGTTTAGCTAAAGTTTTATTGAGATGTCAGTTTTACATTGTTTCATTGCTGTTTAGGGACTGTAAAATTGCATAGGGACTAAGGTGGTCTTTTGGGGTGTTTGATTTTTGTTGTTTGGGGTTTTTTTTTAAGAAAAGTCTGTGGGAGATTTGCATTCTATTAATTTTAATGGCAAGTGTACAATTTTAAGAGGGTTAGTTGTTTTATATAAGCTTTTGTAGACAGGAAGAATGAAAATTGATGTGATATCTGAAGATTTACAAGTATTGGTCTCTAAATTATTTTTGTGGAAAGAACAGAAAACTTTGGGTCTCATTGCTTTATATTATGCAAATGTACCTAACTCACACTCTCTGGACCTTTGATTTGCACTTCACTGTAAGGCACAAAATGGAGATAAAGTCATAAGAAAGTGACTGAAAGATCACTAGAAACATCAGAGGGTTAGAGGCATTAAAGGTCAGGTCCACAAAAGCAGCAAAGTGTTTATGGAGAGAGATTTTTTTTTTCTAAAATAAATAATTACCATTTCTGTCTAGGGAAAAATATAATTGAGAATTGATAGTTACACTGTTAGAAAATTCCTTTTGTTACCATAGGTTTGTCTGAACTAAACTTGTGAGAGGTCTAACTCAAAATAACTTGGATTTTTATGCTTAGATGTGGAACATTTACAAGTAAATGTTAATTAACGGAATAATTTTCTTACATAGCCCCAGTAAATAATTCTTCAGTGTTTACCTCCTCTTTACACATCAGAGGAGATAAGTATAGTCAGCGTGAGTCAGCAAATGTGGCACAAGGAGCTTTCATTATTGTTGTCTATTGTGTTTGTCTTCAAAACAGGAGTGTGTTTATTTTTTTTGAAAGACAAATCATCTATGCCACAGAAAATATGTTTATTGTTAGCATTTTCTTTAAATATTCACAGTGCTTCAACATGAAATAACTTTTTTTTTTATTTACTGCATCTATCATCTGTATTCACACTATAATACAATTAAAATTCTTTTTATATTCATTACATAACTATTTTTCTTTATGCTGTAGATATTGGTGGGTTTGGGGAGTATATTACTAAAAAAGGGCAAATTGAAGAAAAAAGTGCTCTTATTAAAATTTATATTAAAAATGTTAATTTTATGCTGTTAATATTCTAATAGCTGAGGCTGAGGTATTTTTGTCTGTGAAAATGTATTCAAAAGCATGCAGCAGTTTGCTGCTAGGCTTAAGGTATAAGAGTTTCTGAACATTGTGTAATGAAAATGTAATCCGGGGAAATTATTCATTCTTAAACATAGGTTCTTTAATACAGTTTTGTAACCTCCTGAATATGGTGAGTATACTTGAAAGGACAGAAATAATTATTTCCCAGAGACATAAATGTTTCTCTCACTGAGATTGGGAAAACTTTGAATAATTAGGGATTAATGGAATAGATGGGAAAGTCATAAACTCTTCTTTTACACACAGATTAACTCACAGAATATGTTTCTTAACTGCCTGGAATGACTTTGTGGAAAGGACACATTTTAAGATGTTAGAAGTTTAAATTAGCAGATGACCATTTAACATATGAGCTTGAAACACAGTATTTATAAATATCGTGATTTAGAAAGATATTTCTACTGAAAAAGCAAAGCTGCTTCAAGTAAAGCTGATTCTGAAAGCTGGCTCTGAAGTTCAGTTAGGAGTAACTTAATTGGAAGTATGCCAGTAAATTTTTCTCTGGTTTAGGGAAGATTGTACACCTCTGCTTTACAATCAAGTATGCAATTAAGTTCTTTCTGAAATAGAGTATGTGAGATATCACATGTCTATAACCAGGGACTGCTGTCCTTACTGCACCATTTTTTATGGTTTTATAAACATAAATTAACTAAATTTATTTTGTTGCTTTATTTAAGGACTGAAACCATGCATGAAAATGAACCAAGTTTCGAAAAGCTACAACGTTCTCAGATGTAACTTTCAATAGTGTAGCACTAAACTCATTTCCAAACCTCATTGTGCCATCAGAGGCCATTTAATGATTTAAGATTTTCTCTTTTCCTCCACAAAACTTGCTCCATTTCCCTTTCCCTTCCTGACACTTACCAAATGCTTCATGTTCAATTAGGCAATACTGAAAAAAATGAGTTACTCTCTTAGGAATTCTGGAGGGTCATTTAACTTTCATAAATTTTTATACCTGCCAGTATTACTCCCAAATTACTTCCCAACAAGTAGTTTTCCTAATGGCCATGAAATGTCTTTTTATATAGATGATGGAACAAGTAATCCTCAGGTAGAAAAGATTTTTTTGTTATACCAGCTTTGAAGGTTACTAAATAAACAAATTTTTGAAAGGTGAAAGGTGTACTTATCAAGACAGCATGCTCAGACTGTGGCATTTTATGTAGCTGATATCACATCTACTGCCTTTGATTGTGCTCATCAGATGGTTTACCCCTATTGATGCTGCGGCATCAATACAGAGTGGCATTTGAGAGGCTTCTAGATCCATTTCTACTTTGTCATTTCAAACTTGATTTGAATTTAACTGTGCATTTTTTTGAAAATAGCAATCAAGACTTCAAGTATTAGGGCATATTAAAAGGTGATTGTTAACATTTAATAGAGAGTATTAATGGTTTCTCAAGTGCCACTACAAGGACTTCTAAAAATTGATCTACCCAGTATGGTATCAGCACTATAAAACTAATAAATAAAAACAAAATTTAAGATATGATTGAATAGAGTTAAGCAGATATTTTATTTGGAGCATCTGGGGATGGAGAGATGACAGACATACAGGGAGAGATATGTGTATACACAGGCATACACATACGAGCCCATGAATTCTGCTATGTGTCCATTTGTGTATTTAACTGTAGGAGTTTATGCACATCTTTCACTCTCTCCCCATCTGACAGGAGTTTTTCCAGAAATTAACTGCATGGAGACTACAGAAGCATCACTATTCCCCGTTAACAAAAAACCAAACACACCACCAAGTTTTTAAGCTGCTCTTGTCTTGATAATTTGCACTTTAATTTTTATTGGGATTTAAATGAAAAGAGGACTGTAAGACTGCTATGTGCAGGTCTAGGGTAGTAATAGAGAAGAGTGCTATTAAGGAATCAAGTAATTAGTGCTTAAAATTGAAAATAAAAATAACCCACTTTTTTTTTTATTCACATATTTTGGATATTTTTTTTTGTTTCTTCATATTTGAAAATGTGCAATCAGTTGTGTTCCACCTACAAGATTCTCATTACTCCTTGAACAAGAAAAAAAGCAAATAAATGAACAAACAAAAGAGTTTTCTATCTGCTAGGATTTCCATTAAATCAAAAAGGGGCAATAGTCTATAATCTCATTTCAGTTTCCAAATTTTTCAGAGTGTAGAACAGGAAAATACTGATATCAGACACTTAATTAACTAGTGTTTTCAATCAACTGAGAATAGGACAGACAGAGTATGTAAAATAAGAAGGTCTGATCCAAACAATTGTCTACATTTCAAAGCTTTATGAGTGTTAATGATGGTGCACATGAGGACCTTGTGTCATATTCAAGTAAATGGCTTAGTTGCACCCCTCTTTATTATGTATTGCCCTTGTGAGACTCTCACAGAAGGCATAAATTGATTTGGAGAGTCTGATTAATGTTGTGAGTTTATTTATTGGCTTTGCATATGTTTTCCTAAGTGTATCTGTCTTTTTATTTCACCTTTTTGCTTCATGAATCCCATATCTACTTCTCTCTTAGAGGAGTTCTAACTTCTTCCTGCTTCTCTTTTTCATTGAGCCATTAGATTCTGAGCCATCTGCTTTGGAAATAGTAGCTGAATATGTATATTCATATGAATACTGTATAAATATATAAAAATAAATATGAATACTGTATAAAGCATGGCCTTGGGATGGGTTTGAGAACAGGAGTGCTGCTCATCTTTACTACACTTTACTGGAATGGTTTTGGCCCATACCACCTAATCCTTTCTTTGCAAGACAGTTCAATTTGCAAAACAAATCATAGGATTATAGAACAGTTTGGGTTGGAAGGCACCTTAAAGATCATCTAGTTCCAACCTCCCTGCCATGGAGGGACATGGAAGGAGGGACACCTTCCATTAGACAGTCCTCAGTTTCATTTGTTGCTATAGAAATGTCAGTCTAGCTGGTGGCACATCAGTGCTATATCAACAGCTTGAAATGAAAAAAACCCACATGTACGGACCAGCAGCAAGATAACAAGAGGCTTCAAAGGAAACCAGTAGCTGAGGTTATTCAGTATGTCAACCTATGCAATTTGTCCTGAAGGGCAAAGGACTCTCCATGACCTTGTTTTATTCAGCAATGCAGGTATTGCCTCTGAGCTCAGTGGAATTAGTGTTATTGTACTGATTTGGATTAGCTGAATTCTGCTGTAGGGGAGGCTATTAGTTGAGATCAGTCCCACTCCAGGTGCTCTGATTCTCTTGCTATACACTTTGTCTTACTGGGAGGTCGGATTTCTAGGGGCTTTTACACAGTCCTTTTTCAGTAGCTAGCTGGATTTCTGCTGTTGGGAAAATTGTGCTGGTTCAGAAGCATTCCTTCAGAAAGTACATTATATACTGAGAGGCTGCTGGTAACTGCTGTATTTCTCTGTTTGTGCAGCAGAAGAGAGTTTGCCCTTGCTTGAGAAAGGGAAATTCAAAAAACAAATTTCAAATTGCACTGTCACAGGTGTTGAATCTTATCTTATTGGAACAAATGTACAGCTAAACCCCTATGGTGTGGTCTCAGGTTCAATAAACAGCTTAGTTATTAAGGTCAAACAATGCTCATGAGAGATATGCTAATGTCCACCTTATTTTTAACAAACATAGTTTGAACGGTTTTGCAATCTGAAGGGACACTGGGTTAGAATGGTTCATACAGGGATGATTAACATTGGATCTAGCACTGGAAGGTAAAAGTATCTTTTGAAAAATTATTTTTAAAAAAGGCTTATATGGCAAATATCCTTTAGGCAAAAATGTTACAAATTGTCAGTTTTACTTAGTATATCTTTACATATATATTTTAACTCTATTATCTTATTATACTTTATTTTTATATACTATGTGTAATTTTACTTATAAGTATTTGACTTAGTAATTAAAATATCCCATGTTCTTTCCTCAGTCTAAATAAATACTGAAAAAAGTATGGTTTCATTAGGAGTGATTCTTTGCAAGGACTACAAACCAAACGACTTCCAACGAAAGAAAAAAAAAGTAATTTTTCCTCTAGAATTGAAATTTTAATACATTTAAATGCTGGTATAAGTTCAAGATATGAATTGAATTAAGAGTTAATATAGCCTAAATAATTCATTAATTTAAAATTGAAAATATTTCAATATTGAATCCTGTGCAAAAAGTAAAAGATTTTCTAATATTTGTGCTCTATCAGTGATGGTATATAAACCCAGAGCAAAACTATTGTAGCAGATAAAAGGCAAGTATTTTAAAACTTTTAACATAATGTTATCATGTGCCTTATTATAGAAAACATAGCTACACTCTAACAAATATTGATAACCTCAATTCTTGAATAGCATTCTCTTGAGTTGTAAATCTCTCCTTAAAATATTCTTGGCTAAAGGGAATTATATGGCAAATTTCTAATGTCTAATGAAGCAGGACAGTCTTCTAGCCTGGAAAAATGAAAGTGTAAATCACTGAAGAGAAACCAAATTGCGTAAAGACTGGATATAGATTGAAAAGTAGTTTGCAAAAAAAATGCATGAGGGGGTTATGCAGTCATCTCATTGTTTTCTCTAGACAAATTGGTCTTTTGCCTAAAAAAGAGGTGGTTTTGTAATTGCAAAGTTGCAGTTACGAGAAGGCTTCTGAGCAATTTCTCAAGTTTTTGCTTTCATTCTCTTTAATTTTTGTACATCAGGGTTATATATCGGTAATGTATATTATCTCTCCACAGTAATAAGCAACACAAACTTTGTAGACATGATCTATGATGACAGAGGCTTCCTGTCTATAAAGTTTGTGTTGCTATATTACCATAATTTTAGAACAATTAGATGATGTCAGGTCATCATCTACCACAAACAGAATAGATTCTTCTCATCAATGAAGATGACATTTTCATTCATTTATGAAATCCTTTTTACCGATGAGCAGCCTGAGTTTTCCTAAACTGTGAATAAAAGTAACGAGTGGACATGTGCTTTAAAAGAAAAGTAATGATTCTGCTGTTAATTTTTTGCTATACCTTTCCTTAGCACATTTTTCACAGTATGTATTCCATTCTTTTCATGTTAACATGACCTTTTCCTGGGTATTTTTTTATTTATTTATTTCAGTCCCACAAGAAAGGGGACATGAGCTTGTGGAAAAAGGCTTTAAACCAAAAGTACAGTTTCTTCTTCCATGAAGAAGTATATGACTCCTTAATCTCATAAATTATTTATGTGCTTAGCTGTGCACTGAACAAACCATCCATTTTATTAATGCACCTTTTAAGAATGCTTAAGAACAGCTATAATATATTTGCAGAAAGAGTACACAAGTTTCAGAACAATATCTTAATATTGTATGCCTTGGGATGCTGAAAAGGACACCTGAGTGGGAAGAGCAGTTAGTTTCTCTAGGGAGGTAGCCATATTTCCTCCACATTTATTCTATGAAAGGAGAATACTCATGCAGGCAAATCTTAGAAGAAACATTTGTAAAAGATCAGTCAATAGCACTAATTGGGATTTAAAAGAATGAACAGATGGTCTTTATGTGACTGGAAGTATTAGGATAAAAATCAGCACATGTGTTTACTAAGCTCAGATTGAAGAAAACACACCTGTTTACTTTCCTGATAACAAAAATATTGTTCATACAATTTTTATTTAGAGTTATCTTCACAATTAAATTACTCTGCACTGTTTTAGTCCCTTTTGTAATCAGACAGATAATCAGCTTTAAACTACTTAATATTATTCATATAAGTGTTTTTCCCCATGGGTCCAATAACATTAATCATAACAACAGAATAGCAAGGTGATCTTTCCAGTTTCCTTAATCCTATTTACACCATATGGCAAACACAGTCTAACTAGAAAGAGAACAAATGTTGTACCTTCACAACTGGAAAAGAGAGTTTCTTCCAAGCAACAGCAAATTACATTCTAGTTTTCACTGGAATATATTCATATTGCTATCTCCCTAACATTGCCTAAAAAAAAAAAAAGGAATGGGCATTAAATATTTTTCCTTAACTTAGACAATACACAAGTGGGGCTCTGACAAAAGGTTTCCCTATGTGTCACCTTCTGACTGCCCCTTACTAAAAGGCATCCATCATCATGGAATTTGCTACGTCAAGACCTCAAACCAGTTCTTGGAGTGTAGTGGAAAACAAGACCCAGTTCCAAGGATTTCTAAGCTCATTTTGAGTTTCATAAACCCCAGAAGTGTGACTACAACATGGCTTTATTTGGAAAGATTGCCTTGTATATTCAGATGGCCTTACATGTCCCTTGAGTAAGTCTACTAAAGTGAGTGACAACAAACTTAACAATACAACAAATATGTAAGTATTTGACTTCTGAGTTTGAAATACAATTGTAAAGATGAAAACAGAATAATATGAATCTCTGTGTGCCTCACTGAACTCACTGAAGGTCTTCCTATGTTGCTTTCACATTTCTGAAAACTTTGAGGGAATTAAAGGGAATTTGAGGGAATTCTGCATTGCAGAATTTTCTGAAACTGCAGTTTCTCACTGAAATTGTTCAGGATATAAAACTCCTCTACTACCTTGCTCATGGCTTTTAAGAAATTTCTCCTAGTTTATCAACGTCTTAAATTCAATCAGAATTTAACATTACTAGGCCATAGCTCTTAAATAAGTCAAACAACTCTGGCTTCTTTAGGCATTGGCTTTTAAAAGATAAAAATGCAAATGCATCATCACTCTTTGGCTATGGAACTTCCTTGAATATACCTTTAACCATATTTCTTAGTTAGCCTTTGTGTACTAAGGTTTTTTCATACCGCTCAAGGCGTTTTCAAATGTAATAAGCAGCAAATAACAATAAGTACTATGTAATAATAATAAAAATTAATAAATAAATAAAAAATTAAATTAAATTAAAAAATCTTTTCAAGAGAGTTGCCTGCCATACTTCAAAATGAGATAAAGTACTAGTCATTAACGTCTAGAATTAGATGAAGATGATACCTGTTAGCCATAGAAATAACAAATTAGGCACGAGAGCATGCTTTACCTTTACCTGCTTACCTCCATTTCTTTTACTGATGTTGTAGTCTAACCCCAGCTGGTTAAGGTCTGAGCTCTCTCTCTATGTATATGTATATGCATATGTATATGTATATGTATATATGTATATATTTAATTGAATGAGACATGAGTCCTAATACAGTTTTTTTTCTAAGATGGTGCATATTTTTTTAAAAATTATGAAAACTCATTGCTTCCCAGCTAATAGAAATTCCTCTGTAAGAAAACAGTTATAACTAATTTATAATTAAGTCAATAGCAGTTTACGTGGCAAAACTTCATGGTTCCTTGAATATCTGGTCCCATTTCAGGCAGTTCTGAAATCAGGTCAGAAGCAAATCAAAAATACACATCATGCCCTCAAGCCAAGAAATATATTTTTCATTTACAAAACTTCATTAAGTTACTTATAAGCCATGGTTAGGAAGTTATAGCAGAAAAAAAAAGGTAGAATAGAACAAAAGTAATTAGAAGATACTTTAGCCCCACATATGTCCCACAGAGCTTAGCAGCTGGAGATCAGCCCACATTGTGAGTGAATCTCATTTAAGCTTCCTTATCTTGCCTAGGAAATTAGGGAGTGAAAAAAATATACCTTGTTAATAGACATCAGACTATATTTCACCCCACTGAAGATTTTCCTTATCGTATGCTAAATCTTGTTATCCATATGGTTGTCATTTAGGCCACAGCTAACCTATTTATCTTTTATTGTTCTTTAATTTTATCCATACATAAAAGTATTTCAGAAAACTTAATTTGTGTCATCTATCACTACATGTAACGAGCATAAAATTAACTAAAGAAAACTGTAGCTTTGCACAGATGGCCAAGTACTGTCTGTTAATGGTTCACATGTTGTCTTTCATCACCACCTGGATATATATTACTTCTTAAGTAAAATAGAAATGCATATGTATAAATACATAAATACTGAAATGCTGTTATCTGCCTGGCATGAAACCTGATTCTAATATCCAGATCAGCTTCTTTTTTTTTTTTTTTTAATCTACCTTAACCACAGTTCTACAAGACACTTAAGTCAGGGATAAAATTAAGAATGACTGTAGGATTACACATAGGATAAAGGCAAAATGTATTTCAAATTGGAAGCTTTCCTTTGAAAGTGTTTGGATCTTGATGTTAAAATGCCTTAAGTGTTTTGTTGAATCAGAACTGCTACAGAGAAGTTCAGGGGGTAAAGGAGTGATTACCTCCATCTTCTAAATTTGGTGCTGTACCATTCGGTTGTACACAGCAATCGTGATGGTTTGCAGGAATCCTTGACAGATAGATAACGCACTCAATCACTTAAGTAGTTATCATCTCATCACCCTTTGTTTCACTTATAGCTCATTTTAGAAAAGAAGTTTATATTTTCAGTGTCTTTAAATGCTTTAAGAAGTGTTCAAAAGATGTTCTTTAGCAATTGCCCCTGGGAGTAATATGTACTTTATGTATTATTTCCATGGTAACTTGGGGGAACAGCAACAGGGTTGTATGCTATGTTAGATCCATCTTAATTTAGTTCTTCTTATGTTGTTTCTTGTGGGTTTTTTTGTTGTTTTTTGTTTTTGTTTTCCCAGGGTCAGCTTTCATTTAACAAAATATTAAACAGCCTGTAAAATGAAGATTGAAAAGGCAAATGTCCTTTAATATAACACTGCACTGAAGTCCTTTTTTACAGTATATTTGCTTTCCTCTTAGAGTAAAATGAGAATCTTTTTATTATTATTATTTCTAGCAAAGCAGCAACTCATATCTCTTGCAAGTTTTCTGTGATGATTTGAAATTTACCCTGAATCTCTTGGAAACTTGCTCCCAGGCCTTTTTTCCTGTGCTATTCATAGTTAATGAAGTTACTAGTCATGGACAGAGGCAACTTTTTTCATGTGAATCCAAACAACTGATTGGGTTGATAGATCCTCAGGAGACATCTTCAAGTGCTTCTCTCTTTGTTTCTTTTTAAATTACAGCATTGAAGCAACTTTCTCTGTTCCTACCTGACTCTGCAGCCCACACATTCTATCAGTATAAATAACAATTTTTCCACTCTTCATCACCTTTAAAGCAAAAAACCATACTTTGACTGATATGTATGTTACAATGCTTTTATAATATTCGGTTTCCAATATGCAGGACTGGAAGGGATACTAAGCAAGTTTGCAGATGACACAAAACTGTGAGGAGCTGTTGACTCTCTCCAAGGCAGGGAGGCCCTGCAGGGAGATCTCCACAAATGGTGGACTGGGCAATCACCAACCATATGAAGTTCAACAAGGGAAAGTGCCGGATTCTGTACCTGGGATGGGGCAACCCTGGACGTTTGTACAGACTGGGGAATGAGATAATGGAAAGCAGTGCTGTGGAAAGGGACCTGGGGGTTCAGGTCAGTGGCAAGTTGAATATGAGTCAGTAGTGCCCTGGCAGCCCGGAGGGAACCATGTCCTTGGGGGCATCAGGCAAAGCATCACCAGCTGGTCAAGGGAGGTGATTGTCCCACTCTGCTCTGCACGTGGCCTCACGTTGAATATTGTGTGCAGTTTTGGGCACCACAATATAAGAAAGATATTAAGCTCTTAGAGAGCATCCAAAGGAGGGCAACAAAGAAAGTGAAGGGCCTTGAGGGGAAGCCATATGAGGAGTGGCTGAGATCACTTGGCTCGTTCAGTCTACAACATCCTCATGAGGGGAAGAGGAGAGGCAGCACTGAGCCTGATAGAGTTCAAGAAGCATTTGGACGATACTCTCAGGCACCTGGTGTGACTCTTGGGGATGGTCCTGTGCAGGGCCAGGAGTTGGATACTTGTGGGTCCCTTCCAACTCAGCATATTCTGTGATTATGTGGTATAAAAAAATAGATGGGACTCCTTTTTCACCTAATGTTGTTACTTAGTATTTTTGCACATATAATGTAATTTTCTTCAATTAGACTTTTTATTGGTCGTCTTCATATTTATATCCTTTGGTCAAGTACATATTCATTTCTAAGCAGATGACATATGAAGTACTGAGATAATGAAGAATCTGTAATAAATGAAACTACAAGAAATGAAAACAGCAAGTACTACTGCTCGAGATAGTGACATGCTAGCAAAAGACATTTATTAAAAGATTAGGTTTCATTTCTCTGTTTGTGTTTGTCTCCTCCTAAACATTAAGAAATACTATGTCAGACACCATACAACTTCATCATGAAGCTGTCAGGAGAAAAGGCACGCTTTGCAGATCCTGAAATATAGTGGATGGAAGGCATTTTTACAAAATATCAATAGAAAATATACTTCAGGGAACAGTTGTGCTGTGTAGAGGCAGAATTACATTATAGTCATCTCCATTAAGATGTCAGGAGTCACCGATTGATTCCATGAAGTCATTTCCTGTTTACAACGGGGGAAATAGCAATCAGCTGTATGATGGAACAATTGCATTTAGTTACACATAATGTTAACTTATCAGCAATTTAATGACAATCATCGTATTTCACATACAATTTTAGAATATTTGTATGTTTACTTCACAGTGGGGCCAGTTTTCACAAGAAAGCCTTGGGGGGGGGAGGTTAATGAACAATAACTCTTCATTTTGAAATTATAAGTGAATTGGGCTAGAAATTTTCAAGAAGGGTAAATGAGTTAAAATTAAAACAGTATTTTAACAAAACTTTTCAAACCTAAATATTTGATTTCTCGTATTTTTCTAATTCCCAAGTGTGTAGGGGGACACACTTGAAATTCCTGATTTGTTATTTTTTTTCCCATCTTTGAAATGTTCCTGTGTGTTTCTTACTCACTTCTGTTGTAAAATACATTGATTTTAGCACATGGTTTCAAGTCTGTGAAAAAAATTGTGTGCGTTAAGCTTTTTGGCTGAAGGAGATAAACGTGGAGGTAGCAATTTGTAGGAAGTGTTTTCTGTAGCAAGTTACACATTCATCTGTAAAAATACTTCTGGTTTTCCTCATGTCCCTTCTCTTACATCCTCTTCTCAGTTCTTGCAGTTGCTCACACTGTTTGCTCAACTTGGTGCCTAGAAGGGGGCAATGAGAAGGCTTGAGTATAGTTTTGCTTGTTTTATGCCCTTTATTTTGTGTTTCCTTCTCCTACTGCATTTGGTGTTTAAAAAAGGGTAGAAAACCGCAGCTGACATACAGGCTCACTTTCCTATGGAAAAATGATCTCTCATGAGTATCATTTAGAGAGGGAGCGAAGTCAGGAGCTGGACTTCAGTGATCCCTAAGGGTACCTTCCAATTCAGGATATTCCAGGACATGGAAAGCAGGGCCATTATCTGTATATTCTATGACTGTGATTTTGGAAAAGGAGAGAAAAGAATTGAGATAATTGGTTATCAGTGAAGGCACCACATTCGTATAGTGCAAATGCCATAGGACCCACAAGGTTTGGATATTATGGTAAAAGAAAAATACTACTATCAAACACTGAAGCAGGATGTTGGGGATTTTTATTTCCTTTCTGAGTCCTGGTGAATAGGTTTGCTGCCAATCCAGAAGTAATATCTTCATTAATTAAAAGAAAACTTCAGCATGAGACTGAAATTCACAGAAAGGCAATATTTTGTCTTTTTATGTATAATGTTTCATTTAGCTATTTCTTTAAAATTCATGTTTTGTTGTTCAGTTGAAGACTCTAAGTTACTTTCCTCAGTTTTGTGAAATACAATCTTTGTTTGTCCTGAGTTTTTTAAAAAATTATATTTAGATAATAATTATTAACTGTTAACCAAGGTGGCATTAAAGCAACACATAGGATCACATTTTGTTTGAAGTAAATGCAAACAGACTACAAACATCTCCCAAAGATCACAGGCTTGAAATCATTTTATTTTACATAATCTATGCCTTTCAAAATGACTGCCTTACTCTTTTCTTTGAAAAAGCTATTATGTAAGAGGAGGTCTCATGTCTTTTATCACAAAATCATAGGACCATTTAGGATGGAAAAGACCCTTAAGGTCAGAGTGTCCAACAACCTTGCATTTAGGATGTGTGCCAGAATGTGACAGACCTGGGTTCTCTTACCCGCATATTCTATGAGGATTTCATTTCATATTTCCCAGGTCTGAGGTAAATTTTTCTTGAAGCTGAGTTTGCAGCAGTTTGAATGTAAGGTGTATGGAACATGAAGTGAAGTCTCAGGAAGCCTGACATGGTAGCACTATATGCAATATAGCAACATTGCCTTTAAGTTCATGAGCCTTCAGAAAAAAGAGCAATGGATGTCTGCAATGCCGATCATAATGTAGCATGGCACTTCTCCATGGGACTCTTTAATTCTCATAACTTATCCTTTTTGGGTGCAAGGATTGTGTGAAAAATTGCATGCTCACACATTTAATGACTGTTGTACCATGTGAAGAAGCAAACCTTAGCCACCTTGCTACTTCATGTGGGAGAGCATTACAGAGAGGGGGTCACCCCAGACCTACCCACAGCAGCCCTGATCTTAGCTGAAAGTTGAAGAAGTCCTGAGGAACTCTGCATCATACTATGCAAATACAGATTAAATCATCTGAGAGTTTAGGAGTCAGAAATCTAAGCATCTGCTAAGTGTAGAAAAATGTAATTTTTCAGAACTGCGTAATTTTGCCTGAATGTGTGTTAGGAGTGACAGAAATTCCTCACTGGCCCAGAGGCTATGCAGGTGCCACTCCATGTCCTGCTTGCACTAGGTTGGAAGTGGGATCAGTGTTTTAATTTTCAACTCTTCTTCTAACTTTTAAAATAATTTCTGCTCTTTAATGTTTTGTGTTCTGTATTATCTTTTGCGGCCATTCTTATCCATATCTTATCCTGAAGTGCAGGAACTGTCTGCCAACCCTCATTAGGGTATATTTACTACCATTTGCAAAAGTAAAACTGTGCCATTAATCCTCCCTTATAGTGTGACCTCATTTGTATATTGAGATGGTGCTGCTGCTGTTGCCGGTACCAGTGATTTCCTCCTGAAGGTGACAAAATGCCTTGAAGATGCTAATGAAGTAGGAGTCCCAACACCCCTGCATGATAATTAGATAACTTCATTCTGCATTATACATGGAAGTAATTCAGGTGCACAGAGGACTAAGGATTTCCTCCAAAGGGCATAGTATTTTGAGAAGTAAAAATTTATAGGGCCAGATTTGAACAGAAGTTTCTGTATAGCACTGTTCACTCCTATCATAAAAAGATACTGCAGTGCCACATTTTCAATGTGAGAATGTTTGAGTTCTGCTTTTCCAGTCACTGCCTGTAAATTCAAATGTATATCAAGATGTTTTGAATTGTGAAAAAATTAAACTAATATCCATAATTCTTCTTGGGTCTAGCTTAAACAAAATTAAATAAATCTTGGTGGCATCTCCCTCTGTGGAGACTTTCAAAACCAGACTGGATAAAGCTCAGAGCCCAGAACATTAACTGACCTCAAGGCTGACCCTACTTTGAGGAGGAGATTAGACTAGAGACCTCCTGAATTTCCCTTTGTACCAAATGATCTTATGCTGCTTACTACTATGCTGCATGCCTATGATAATTACATGCATGTATATTGTATGTAGGAATTGAATATTTAAAATTAATTAATGAAGAATGCATTGTATTTATTGTAATATAATACCATAACAGCAGAACTTCTTTGCATTAAAGAAATTATAGCATATTTTAGAACCTCTCCTACATTAAAAATGTATATGACTTAATTATAAATAAAGTGTTTCCTAATGAAAACAGATAACAGTTATGAAAGCTGGAGCTAGAGAATGTAAATGTAAATGGCTCAGAAACTATTCTGGGCACCTGTAGTGCACACTTTCATATTAATTTAAAATGTATTAGAAAATGGAAATCATGATTCATGTATTACTTCCCTGATAATTGTAAAACATATTTTGTCTGTGAAGTTTCAAGAAGTTATGCGTAACATTTATACAATGTGTGTAGATGAGTTTACATTGTGTGTAAATTTATCATTAACTTGCATCATCCAAACCCTAGAAGCTTAGAGACTGGAGCCTAAATACGATATCTTTTGTGCAGATTAATGCATTAATTGCCATACAGTGTACGTAAGCTTGTTTATTTAATGAACTTCATGATGGTCTCTGTGGGTGAATGAACACATTAAAATACTACAAAGCATGCCTTATACTTTTTCTTCCTTTCATTCATGGAACATTTTTATGTTAATTCTTGATTATTTTCTGACCTCTTTAAGCTTAAGGCAGAGCTAATCCATAATAAGGGAAATCGGGGGAACCCCTGGAGTCAGGATTGTGCTCTCTGTCTGTCAGCCTTACTTGCACTGTGTCAATAGTGAACTGAGAAGAAACTATCATGATGCTCTGTGAAGTTTTGGCAGATGAGGATGCTGCCCTTTGTATTTAAAAGATTATTTCACCTCCTGCCTGTGTAGGAAGCTATCTTAAAAGTTGGCTGTCTGAGGGTGAATAACTAGATCCAGTTTCTTTTGCAAGGTCTTTTCACAGACAGAAAGAAAAGAAAAAGACCTAATGCCCCCATTTGAATGTGCAGTTCACAGTGCTAAAACTGCAGCCTGTCAATCTAGTGAGAAAATCAGCCACTGAGGGTTGCTACAGGAACCAGTACAAAGAGAGTGTCAGAATAGTAGCTTACTCTAGAAAGTAAAATGAAAGGAAAAGTAATGTTGTACCCGGACAAGCATGTGTTGCCAGTTGCTGTAGCACGTTACTTGTAGAACTCGAACCAGAGGTCGAACCCATTTAGTTGTGACTGCCTATGGGTAGTGTCAGGATCTGTTTGTTCTTCAATGAATGACTTTAAAGCACAGCACCTAAGAAGATATCAGGTAAAAAATGGGGTGACTTTGATATATCTGAACTCTATCAGCCACCCTCAGCTGTGCAAGTAAAACCAGTTATCTGATTTGGATTTTACCAAAGACGATATATTTGGAAGAGGTAAAAGAGAGTAACAGAATGCAAAACAACTGTCTACTTTGATTTTACTTACATGAAATATTTATAATGTGCATTCACTTTGTGATTTTCACTCACATTGAAAGCATACAACTTAGTACTGATGTGAAAAACATAGATCTTAGTATTTCTCATCTTGTGAACGGACCAAAGTAGCAATCTGAAATCTGACCCTCGTGTCTGTTGTCTGTCTGCTTAAGTGAAACTGTTGTGGGAAACTCTGCATATAGAAAAATGATTGAAATACTCAAATATTTTTGCATCTTATGTAGATTTGACTTTGATAATACTGTCAAGATTGTAAATACAGTGGATAAGCACAGTCCAGATCATGGTCATACAGCTATGGCCAGCGGGAATCTTCTTTTTCCTAAAGGGAGATATTTGGGTGCCATAGCTCCCCCAGTCATAGAATGCTCTGTGACAGAAGGCCTGTGCCATGCTCAGGCAATGTGTTGACTGGCCAGCTTGGGTATCCTGTCTTATTCATTAGATATTCAATGAGTGCATCTGGACAATATGGATATTAGTCCTGCAAAAGAACACGTGCATGTTTAACACTTAACAGACTTTCAGGGTCAGGTCCAATTAACTTAAAACCCTGGCAGCAGCTAGCAAGAAATCTGTGCTGGAGCATTGACCTTGAAGAGGTTTGCTACACAGCAAGACTTAACGATTTTTTAATTTTTTTTTTCCCTCAGTGAAGAGCAAGATAACAGGAGGTAAATACAATTAATGACAAAATTAATCTCTAGCAGAGATTCTCCTTAATTTTTCTTCTGACACAGCTGCACCGGTCCAGAAAAGGTTTTCTCCTGCCACCACTACTCTTCCCCATTTTCCATGTATGGCACTGTCCACTATGCTCTTCTGCCTTCCCCAGTTTACCTCTTTTTCCTTCCCCTGTGACTCTTGGGAATGGGCTCAGAGGGGATGGTCCTGTGCAGGGCCAGGAGTTGGACTCGATGATCCTTGTGGGTCCCTTCCAACTTGGCATATTCTGTGATTTTGTGAAAGAGGCATAGCAACTTAGGTAAACCTAGATGTCCCTTATTCCTCATTCCTCTAGAAGTGGCACCCTTGAAACAAACATATAGCAGGTTTTTCTGTTCTCTGAGTGATATTGGGAAGCCCTGGTTGTTTGATACTTCTTCAGAGAGCAGACCAAGAAGGAACAACAGATAACAAAGTTTTGGTCCACATATTCCTTTCTTGCAAGGTAGTTGGTCACCACCTCAGACTTGGGGATTAGAGGGTTTTTTCAGGATAGCCATGAAAAAGTCCCTTCATGATTCTGATGTGAAGGCTTTGCATACCGCACAGAAGGATTCTGTGGTGGTGTGTGGATCTTTCTTGCTTTCTTTCTGCAGCAGCCAGTACTCTCAATACAGTTCAATACATTTCAATTATCTACAGAGGCTTAAAATAATCAGGCTAAAAATCTGTAGAGCAGCTTTTAGCTCTTTCCTTTGTCATTTTTTATCTTAAAAAAACATAGTGAAAGTGAGGTAGAGAATATAATGCAGTTAGATCAAAAAATTCTTCATTTGGGTTCTTTCAGTCTTTTTAAGTACTATGATTTTGATTTAACAAGTCACCACTGAATTCCTGTAGAAAACCAGAGTGCAACAACCAAGCTATTCTTTGTGTCTAGTTGAGCTTGGTGGGTGCATTTCTGTTCTCTCGTGGGTTTAAGCTTGAGATCAGATTCACATGGGCTAAGGTGATGCTTCACACATGATACTGTGGGACTTCTTGCTATATCAAATAAAGCTGATATTAAAAGTTTAGCAGTAATGTGGTGTTTCTGCAAGAAGAGATTACTAGAGAAAGAGAACATGATAAATTACCAAAGTCCAACATTTACTGAAATGGTGGGTGACATAAACTCAAATCTGTTATTTCGTGTCTACTGGAAGCTTGCATTTGTATTTCACTATATCGTGGTCATATCTCTGACTTCATGGACACTCTTATAAAAGACTTTATAATTTATATTTTGAAAATATGTGTACTAATTTTAATCTATTTCTCAAAGCACCAACTTTGTAGCTGGGCATCCTGCTCTTCATAAGATTTCTGTAACCTTATGCGTCTGGCCACCTAGAAACTTTCAAAGGAAGTAAGTTTCAGGACAAGAAGAAAGGAGAAAAAAAAACAGTGGGGTGGGGAGTTGTGTTTTTTTCTTTTTTTTTATAGAATGTAAATCTTTTTCTTCCAAGAATATATCTTCAGTGAGATCTTTCTCATTGCTGAATGTCCCACTTGAATTAGAAATGCAGAAGCTTAAATAACCTATAGTAGCAATACTGTATCACTTAATGTTTCTCTTTCTGTGAATGTATTTCAAAATTCATGTAAGTTTACTATATGTCTAAGTAAATTTTGGCATATAGAACAGTGGATCAGATCCCATCCCTTCCAAATTCTCATTATGATCCCATAAATTTAAAATGATCCTTTGTTCTTACTGGGTTGAATACACAGAAAATAGGGAATAATTTGTCAACATGGGAAGAGTACATTATGTTGGTGAAAATTCCATATTAGCTGACACAATTGACATCAGCAAGTCACACATCCATTCTGATTTCAGGTGGGTGTGGGAATAAGAGTGACATGGTGTCCTTTCCTATTCTCACCTGAAATCCATACATCACATGTTTTCAATGGCTGCATTTATTAATATTTACTGTCATTGCACAGTTTCTAAAACACTGGTTTCAGTAACATTGCTTTCCATTTTTAATAACCCACAGTTAACTGAATCACCAATCTTTCTTCTAATGCTCCGTTATCTTTTTTGAAAAACGTGCACATTGATGTGTTATATCTAGTATAGGCTAATATGCTGTTTCTGAGATACTTTGATTTGCCATACTGGGTGAAGCACCAGAAAACAATCTCTGCCTCCTATTGCAAAAAATCACTCACATAAAGAACTGCTTGCAATGTGTGGATAGATGGGCAGTGATCAAGACAGACTATACATCAAATTTATGTCTCAGAAATTTTACTATTAATAATTTTTACTGTCAACTTTTAATATCAAAGAAGAAAGTACAGCACAGTGTTTTAACACACTCCAGAACACTTTATTAAATAGCATAGCAGTATGCTGTTGTAAATTGAGGTCAGGAGGAAGGGTAGCAGTTCTTTACAGGCTTAGGAACTCAATATTCTGGTGTACCGCTGGGATAAGAGTCCCTTTTCCAAGACTGTTTGCAGCTGACAGTGTATTGTGGTTTAACCCTAGCTGGCAACTAAGCCCCTTAGAGCCACTCGCTCACTCCCCCAGCCAGTGGGATGTGGGAGACAATCGAAAGGGTAAAAGTGAGAAAACTCATGGGGTGAGATAAAGACAGTTTAATAGGTACAGCAAAATCTGTACTCAAGCAAAGAAAAACAATGAATTCTTTCACCATTTCCCATCAGCAGGCAGGTGCTCAGTCATCTCCAGGAAATCAGAGCTCCATCACAGCTAATGGTGACTTGGGCAGACAAATACCATCACTCCAAATGTCCCCCCACCTTCCTTCTTCTTCACCCACCCTTATATGCTGAACAAGATGTCATATGGTGTGCAATATCTCTTTGGTCATTTGGGGTCAGCTGTCTCAGCTGTGTCCCCTTCAGCTCCTTGCACACCCCCAACCTGCTTGCAGGGTGGATGAAAAGAGAAAGGGCCTTGACTTTGTGCAGGCACTGCTCAGTAATAACTAAAGCATCACCCAGTTATCAATACTGTTTCCAGCATAAATCCAAAACACAGCTCCATACAAGCCACTGTCAAGAAAATCAATTCTGTCCCAGCCAAAACCAGCACATAATGGAATCAACAACTCCAGCTCTTTATGACAGCAATAATAATAAAAATTAAAAAAAAAAAAAAAGAAGATAAGTAATTATCAGAGATATAGGTAAAAACAATGATATTGTTTATCTCAAGCAATAAAGGCAGCCAAAAGGGACCCCAGGGACACCTGAGGGAAGAAACTCTAATGCTAATTGGCATGATTTAAAAAGATGGTTCTGTTATTGCCAACAGTCTAATTTAGTCATTATCTCCCCAATGTTGTGGCAATCAAACCCGTTATAATTTTAGTAGATGGATAACAAGGCATGCCTGAGTGTACAGGTGCTAGAAGGCAGTCTAAAAGAATGTGAAAAGAACTTTCTAATAAATAAATTTTGTATATATCTTTATGAAACACCACTCCTTAATGTTATTTGTCTGCTGAATGAGCTTCATTATATTTTATGCAAATATGTAGTAGCAATTTGTCACAAGGCCACAGAAGAACAGTAAAACCAAACAGAACTATCTACATCTCCTTAATTTCACCATTTTTCAAATTAAAAAGTTTATATTTTTAGAGAAAACCAAATATTTGTTAGAGGGAATTTGTTCTGTGGCTTTTTTCTTCCCTATACTGTTTGCTCGTTTTCAGGAAATGTCCCAGTATTAAAGAGCTCTGCTATTTACCTGGAAATTGTCAAGGCTGTAAGAACTGAAAAGCAGATGTACTTACTCAAAGATTTGCTGCAGCAAATGCATTGTCCTCACATCTGTTCCCTGAGTACACTTCCTGCTCTGAAAACATCCTATTGGTATCATGCATTTTTTCTAATATATCTGACAGCATCCTGTAATGTGTAACACCTGCTTCAACCAGCCTCTTCGCTAAATCATACGTGGTTCAAATGAAGAGGGGAGGAATGAAAAAAACCCCCAATATATATATATAGAGAAATGTCTCTTTCCAGACCTCCCCACTGCCCAGAAAAACTCTCAATGCATCTTATATGAAGTCATTGTCTTTGCTTGACTTTTCTTATTAAACTCGCTTTTACCCTTTACAATAGGTTTGCTACAACTCAAAATGGCTGTTGTATAAGGATATGCCCTGAGAGAGGAGGGAGCCTTTAACTTTGGGAAGTCTTTGAAGTGCACCCTGCTTATACGACACCCTGATGCTGAAAGTAGAAGTAACTGTATTCTTATTAAATAAGAGAGTTAGGGATTTGGAACAGGATTTTATTCTTCTTTGCGAAGGTTGTTCATGCGGCCCTTCTGCTGCATACTTTGCTTGACATTTGTCAGGAAGGGGATAAATACAGGCCCCAGTACTGCTGATATTCTGCCACACCAAAAAAAGGTGATTTCATCATGGTTTCTTTGGTTTTTTGCCAAAAATGTTAATGCTTTCATATCAAGGGTAGGTCTTAGTGACAGCATTGGGTTATTCAAGGAACAAATATCTGAACGAAAAGAGGAGTAGCCAAAAGGTGTTCTTATTCCATGTGGAGATCAGAGGTTCAGTCTTTAACTCAAGAAGGTATGCTAATGTCCCTATTTCCAAATTCTTTAAATGTAAAATTCTGAAAGGTCGGTTCAAAAGTTCTAAGTGGACTAACTAAATTAGAAACCCTCAAAAAGATTAAAGCTTGATATTAAATGTTTAATACCAAATTATTTTTGTTTACACTTTGTTCTGTGCAAAACAACAGAAAAATACTAAAGATGAGCTTTTAAAAGAAATCTCTTGTTTCCTTAGCTGGTAACTGCCAAGAGTTCTAGCAAATTGATAGAATTAATTCACTTCCATGACATTACTACATTTTATCCCTGTATAGAATAAATGGGCCTTAGGAAATGACACTGCCAGGAATGGATTAAGACTTTGCATAAGGAGTCAAATCTCTGACCTCTACTTTGCTTCACCTCTCATGAGTGCTGCAATCCACTGATAGAAAGATGGAAGTGATGGCCTTTACAGAGCAGAGCAGATGAGTGTTCTTGTACATAGAGCAGCTTTCGAGGAGTTGGATTTCATGTGGGTCACTCCAGTCACAATTTACTGCTGTCTACTGCTAGGGCAATTTGCATAGAGGAGATTTTTATATGGCTTGTTAAAACAAGTGTAAAGGAGTCATTGCCAGACAGGACTGTACACAATGAGAATATTAACAAGCCAGCAATCTGTCATACGCTGTCTGATATTTTTTTTGCTAGTAATCTTAAAGCATAAACTAGTCATAACCTACAAGGTACGGAATTAATAAGTACCATATGATCCGTGCTTACACACCAATACCTCCAGCTCTTCTTGGGAAGAGTAGTGCTATCACAAAAAGGGGCCAATAAGGCAGAAGCCATGCCCGAGTAGTGGTTTGCTCCCTCACTGCAAAATTTTCCATTGTACTTGGCTGGTGCCTTCAAAAGGAAAAGGAGCAGTAGTAAGGACAGGAAGAGATTTCTGCGACTGCAAACACAGTCATAAGTCAGGGCTGGATTTCCATGAGGCTCCTGGTTCTGGAAGGGTAAAAACAAGCACAGTATAGATGAAATAACAATCATTTAGCAGGAGTTATAAAAACCCCACAATTCGAAGTTTTATTAACTATCTACATTTTCTGTAGATAGTGTATGTGTAACAGAGAGCTGTGAATAATTAAGTATGTGCTTTCTGATATTGGAAACATATCAGAATATATGTGGCTGATAAGTGAAACATATCTGTACCTCATGTAACGAGACACTTGTAAAGATTTCTCCTTTGACTCTTGTGCAGAGTTATAATTAATTTATTTTTTTTTTTTCAATTTTGGGAAGGGATTGAGCTACAACTTGAATCTAACAGTTCTGATATTTTTAGTTTTATGTCATGACAACTGCTGAATTTTACTCCAGGAAACAGTTTCTCAGTTTATTGTGAACATACATCTGTGCTGCTGAGAGGAAACATCCATTTTTTGGGCAAGGAAATCCCCTGGCCATGCCACAAGTTCCCTGCCAAGTGGGCCCTCAATGACTCTAGAGCACACCTATTCTGCTATAGCTTTGCTTATGTAATTCCTATGGAATAAATGCTGGGTTTTTGGTGAGCTTCTTGCTTTAAAGAATTTATAAGAGATCACATTAACTTGTAACCATGAACATTTCACTACAACTTTCAGCTTTTGGGTGCAGGCGGCACCTGTATTCTGCAGTTTCACACATCTCAACAAACTCCTAGATAACTCACTCACTGCACTGCCTAGCACCTTTGTTTTTTCCTATTGTACTTTGGGAGGTAAATATGATGTGCAAACATGGAGAATGTGTCACTAATTCACTGTTCAGAAGTGCTCTAATGCAACATAGCCACCTTAATGCCAGGTAACCAGTCCTGTTATTGTCATAAAGATTTAGGTGATTGTAGGAAAATATGAGCTTATAAAAAAAGCTGTCTAAATTATCTTCCTGGAGCTTGTATGGCATTACTGATGATGAAAAAGGTGAGGGAGTGTTTTTGAGTGGGTTTTTTTTTCATAAAATTTTTCAATCAGGAAAGAGTTAGAGCCCTTGCTTATGTTGTTCTTTGTTCAGTAAAGGCTGTAAGAAGTCACTCATATCCTAGATGATCAATTTGAAGGAGAAAATTTACTCAAAATAGAACCTCAGAAAACAGTTTTTCGGGATGGCTATTAAACAATAGAAATACATGTTGCATATTTTTGTTAAGGGGACATACTTTAGCCACTACCAAAAGACATTAGCATAATGCCTTCAAAACATGCATAGGCATGCAATAATGAGTCTGCCTTGGAAAGTTAAAAATCTGTCTGAGTGACAACAAGTAAGGGTCATAACAATACTCTGCACTCAAGGATATATGTATTATTATATATATTTGCATTTCAAAGTTACAACAATTTTCAAGCTCTTCAAAGATCTGTAATACATATCTAAAATTATATTTTTAGACTATATAAATGTATACAATTTGATTGTTACAGTTAAAATACAGGATTTCTTCTGAAAGAAGTCTAGTTATGACAATGACCTACCCCTTAAATTGTTTTTTCTCTCAGCTATAAACCTCAAGTTGCACCAGGGAAGATTTAGACTGGATATTAGGCAAAGTTTCTTCAAGTGAAGAGCTGTCAGGTGCTGGAACAGGCTGCAAGGGAAATACTGGAGTCACCATTTCTGAAGGTGTTTAAAAGATGTGTAGATATGTCACTTAACGACATGGTTAAGTGGTGGACTTGTCAGTCCTGGGTTAACAGATGGACTAAATGATCTTAAAGGTCATTCCCAAACTAAACAATTCTATCATTCTACTAATATTTCAGTTGTCACTATTTGTGCAGTGTTTATAACAGTCAGGGCCTCTACTCTGTAGGTATTTAAGCACCACAAGAATTTACACAGTTAATCATGATAATTATAGAAAGTGCATGCTTAAGAAAGCACAGTGCAACAATTGCACAACACATGACAAGGGCACTGCCAGTGGTAAAACAGTAAGCAAACAAATGGGGCAACAGCCTTGTTTTAATGTACTACATTACAAGATGCAAAAGATAAGCCTGAGTGCAAGTGGATAAACAATCCAATACTCCAGTGGGATGTTGTGCGTCAGAGAGAGAATACAGTGCAAATCCTTTTAGATAAGAGTCATCTGATCATATTTCTTGAGTCTCAGCAGAAAACGAAGAGCAGTACATCTAAGCATGCAGATAGACATGCTGCATTTAGAAACTGTTGAATGTCAGCAAGAAATGGGTAGGGTAGAAATATGAAAGTAGGAAGAACCTGACATGCTCATGTTCTCCGTATGAAAAGGTAAAAGAAAATCTGACCCTATGGCTATATTGATCTGAGAAATGTATTTATTAAGATTGAATGCAGTCTTCTGTATATGTGGAAACCTGCAAATAACCACAGACCAACTGCACCATTTTAATGAATGGCAGATTAAACCATATTTTTAATAATGAAAATTTCCAAATATTTTTTTAAACAGTTAATTGCAATATCATTTATGAGATATATTTGGAGGAAAAAACCCACTAGTTATACCTTGGTGGGCCTTTGAATTTTCAGCTGATGTTAGTGCTAATCCAATATAACTAAAGAATATTTTTATGGTTTGAAGAAAAGCAGAGGAAAATGAAAAAAAAAAAAGAAAATAGTAGCAATTCTTCATATTTTCTGTGTCATTTCATGCATAAAAGGAAATGTGTGACTACTAGTTGTTAAAGGTACCTGCATATCATAGAATCATGGAATGGTTTGGGTTGGAAGGGACCTTAAAGATATGATCTTTTTAGATCATCATATCCATAGGACTTGATACTTATTGCCGGTAATACACTGCAGATTATTCTCACATAAAAGGTTAATCATGTGCATAAGTGTTTGCAGGAAGAAGCTATTAAAATGGGCACTGTACGTGCCCCAGTAGCAAACCTTGAAGAAAAACGAGACAGAAAAATTCCATTCTTTACACTTCGCTGCTTATCTGGCAATTTTTAGCTGTCAGCTCACACAGACACTGTCTGGATAACCATCATCAAACAAAGGGAGAAAAATCAGCATTATAATTATTTGGAATATTTCATATCAAAACTTATAAAATTGCTAAGGAGCAATCAGGGCCAATGTCTCCCTGCTAATATATGAGTTGGATCTTCAAGGTTGAATGCACTTTACTCTTAGTGATATCAGAAACAGGGCACTGAATTACCTGCCTTTTACCATAGGTAATGGTTTGGGTTGCTGTGCATCAGCTAATACCTTGTTAACACTTTTGCATGCATAAAACTTAAGACACTGTTTTCAACCCACTGCCCAACAGAAGTGATCAAACAGTCCATTCTCATCTGGAACTAGCACTTCCCTCAACTCAATTTCCCACCTGAAAGGTTTTAGAATCACCAAATTCACTAAGCAAAATACTTTTCATTTTCTTTATTCTGAAATAAAGTGGAGGAATTTAAAACCATGTATAGCAACGTGAGCTGCAAAAGCTAAGCACAGATTGTCTTTGATTCTGGTAGGTATGATAGGATTTTATGTAAGTATTTTATGCAAATATTTTCACAACTTTTCTTATAATCAGATCACAAGTGAAGGATGGATCCTAACTGCTACATTTCTACACTTGGAGTTCTCAGCATGACACAGTAGTGTATGTCAGGCCAAAATGTTTGATTTCTTAATTGCTGTGAAATACCTGTCTCTCCTGGTACGTTGTACAGAAAGCATTCCAACCTTCAAGTATTTTTCAGATATCTCTGTGTCCTAATTTTATTGGGTTTTTTTGGTCAGATTTGGCTTTGAAACAAGTCTTATGATATATTTTTTCTAAATTAAGCTACGACTTTCTCTCTCCATTTCCATACTTGACTGAGGAAGTTGAGCACATTGGTTGATCTATGAAATATCTAGGTAACACTGTGATAATCTTTCAGAACATTTCCTGTAAATCTGCACTTGCCAGATAAGGTTTGTTTTCCCTTTGGGTGCACTACCTGAGCCACCACAAATACAGGAGCATAACTTGATTTCAGACTCCAGGCACAAACTAGTCTGTGTAAGGCTGAAGGGCCTTAACATAAAAAGACTAAGCCTGGTGCAGCTGGTGGGGATTTTCCTAAGGCATTTACAGCCCTCATCATGCTAATATATTGCAGAACAGTTAACAGCTTTATAGGCAGCACACTTGATAGACACGGAGCAGAAGTCCCCAATATAGGAGAAGATGCCATATAGTTTCTGATAGTAGGAATGTGCTCGGCATCAAACCATTTTTTACACAGTTGTTCCCACAAAACTGAACAGCTACACCCACTTCAGATTCAAATACAAAGACAGTGTTATAAGCTGCCACAATAGAAACCACCTTTTACATTTAATTAAACTCACAGAAAAAAAAAATTAAAGAAAAAGTCTCAAGTGGCTGAAAAGACACAATATTCAATAAGTCTTGCAATTCTAATGTCCTAAAGAGTTTCTAGAATAAAAATTCTTTCTGCTGCACAGTTTTTAGATAGTAATGTTGATAACCATTACTGTAAAAAGTTAGCTGAGAAGGACAGCAGTTTTCACTACTCCAGTCCTGTCTAGTTTCCTTGAAGACTAAATAAATCAAACAGATTCAGAAGTGAGAAAAAAGGATAGCCAGAGCAGAAAATACAGCATCAGTGATGAGGGTTGAATGGTGTATCATAGCTTTTGAAAGAAAGACAGGTATTACAAACAATCCAGTCAGCTAGTCTGACACTCAACAAACTTGTGGCAGTGTCAAACTGTTTGAGATATTATCATTAGCTGCCTTTCTAGTGAGAAGCTTATTGCAATTGAACAAAAATAGAATATTTTGAGCAGCTAAGGCTATCAGACTTGCAATGAAATGGATTAGAATTTATAATCTGCTAAATGCATCTGTTTTGACATTGCCTGTTAACAAAGTGTGACCACTCAGCATGTGCCTGTGGTAGCTGAAAAAGAGGTATTTCAGCCATTAGCAAGAATCACAACCCAATATGCTGAGTGTTTCTGGCCCCCAAGTCTATGAAGAAAACTCCTACTCTGGCATGGGGGTTGGTCTCTTCTCCGAGGCAACCAACAATAAGACAAGAGGGCACGGTCTCAAGCTCTGCCAGGGAAGATTTAGGTTAGATATTAGGAAGAAATTCTTTACATAGAGGGTGATCAGGCGTAGGAATGGGCAGCCCAGGGAGGTGGTGGATTCTCCGTCGCTGGAGGTGTTCTAGAAGAGACTGGATGTGGCACTTAGTGCCGTAGTCTAGTAACTGCAGTGATAGTGGATCACGGGTTGGACTTGATGATCTCAGAGGTCCTTTCTAACCCATCTGATTTTATGATTCTATGATTCTATGATCCACTGAGTTGGTGGATATGGTTGTACAAATACAGCTCTGGTTATCTTCTTCTGTCTTCCTGTTTTACTTGCACTTAATTTTAGGTCTGTTTTCCAATGCATTGTTTTTCATGTTGATAGAAAACATATTCAGGGTTGCTGGTGTGGCTCTTCAAAAAGGATTGAAAGGATTGAAGATAAGAAATATGAAGTGAATATGAAAAGGATACAGGAAAGCAAGTGATATTCGGAACATAAGTGTTGCATTTCGAATAAAGCTGGAGATCTGACTGAGGCAAGAGAAAGTGAGGATATCCTCTATATGCCTTTTCTGTTTTGATCTGGTCAGGTCATTTCTCAGCATGAGCATGAGGAAGAGCAGTGTTAGGTTGGATGGGATTAAAGAGACGAGAAGAAACTCCAGGAGGTGGCAGGTTCTGTGGATAATTCTCATTCTATGACTGCCAGACTATAAATCCTGATGATTGGTACACTCCCTTCCCTTTTTATTTTGTTCGCTTGTTAGATCCCATATTTTGATATCAATTTAAAGTCAGTAATTTTTGTTCCACAGTACATGTGTTCCATAGCCATTAGGTGATAGATGTAGAAAATTTAGGCTTGGTTTCATACGGTAATTGCTGACAGACTTTACAAATTATTTCATGCAAGTGGGGTTTTTTTTGTCTCCTTGGACAACTAAAATAATAATTTTTCAAAAATACAGTCTCCTTTAGTTCTCTGCTGTGAATTTCTCTACAGCTTCATTGAAATAAATTTAAATTAGACACTGTTTCCTCTGTAGTGTCTCTGAAAGACTGGGAAAGAATCCAATCAAATCTGAGATAAAACTTCTGAACAATAAATAAACTCAAGTTTAGCATTATAATTAGGTCAGTGTAAAACTGACACAAACTCAGCATAATGGCAGCCCCTAGGTATTGAATTGAAGGTGGAGAAGTATACCAACAGAGAAATGCTTGGTAAAGCTGAGCAAGAGGGACAAAGACACATAGAAGAACTAGTTGTACTCTAAGGCACCTAGCCACCAAGTCCTGCAGGAGGTCTGTTGCCTTGACAGGCAAAAAGTCCAGAAAAAAATGTTGCTATTATAATTCCCCTGCTGAAAATAGCAGGGAATTCTCCTCAAATAATGTGAGAGAAAACCCCATTGGCAACTGCAGACAGAGATAGACTGATGAAAGAGTCTTTAATTACTTTATATGACATACCTCACTGGATCCTTGTGGGGTTATTTGCAACCAAGTCCAAACAGAGGACTAGCCAAAATGCAGAGAAGGGGTTTTTTTACCAGAGAAGAAAAAAGCTAGTAGAAACTTGGAAGAGTTATAAAGAAACTATCGGAGGAAGAATTGTAATTGCAGTGTAGAAGATGTGGTTTAATTGTTATTCCCCTCCAACTAATAGACAATGAGACACTCTAAAATTGACCATCACCGTCCTTAATTTATTTTTTAAAATATTGTGGTATTTTGAATTATTGTTTCTATTACCTGTAAACATTTTATGAACTGGGTCTTGGATATATATTATACTCCTAGTCATTGCATTAGTACATTAATATTATAAAAAGAAAATTAAAAAAAAAAGTCAATTATTTCTGGACAAGATGTTTCATGACCTTTTTAAGAACCTCTTAAGACTAAGAGTCTGCTGGGATTAAATGTAGCTTTTAGGTCTTCCCCAAACAGACCCTAGGGCTCTTTGAAACTCCAGCTGATCAAATTCCTCTCTAGGCAAGCCTGAGACTTGCTTAGGAATACACTTGGTCTTTCTGCTCTCCTTGATATTATGTCTCCGACCACAACCAGTGTTAAATTCCCTTTGTAAAATCAATAATGATAAAGCAAGCATGCAAAACTGCATCATCCAAGTTTCACTCCATAGAAGCACCTTGTCCTTCTATTTTCCTGTGCATCACTGCCTTAAATCTCAACAACTTGAAGTGCCTTATCATTAAGGTATCAATCTGACTCCTTCTGTTTTATGGAGACATGTAAGATTTATGCATAAGGTGAAATCTATAAGGTAAGACTTTTTTCATGGTAAAGTCCAAGGATAAATAAGGATTTCTAACTGGGATTTTTATAAATTATTGATTTTGAGAGAGAAAATTATCTCTATTTAAAAAAAAAATTAAAATTCGAGAGTGCTCAGTGTTGAAAATTAAAGAACAGAAGCCAGGCCAGAGAGAAAAAGGTTTTTTTAAGGTAAATAGTGTTACAAATTTTATGGTTTCTGAGAAATAAATGAAATAATTGAATCTCTGGCTTACTACAAATTTTATTATGCCAGTAAACAGACAAAAACAGAATTTGGGGGAAAAAAGTAAGTAATAACTTATTTCTATTTCTGGAAGATCCACTAGAAAAACTGTCTATTCTGCATCCACTAGCAAATGGAATGTATAATTTGCTGGTTTTGCTTGGAAGAGATCATCTCTTTCTGTGACAGTTCTGATCAGAACAAACTGTCAGACCTCTAAACCACCTGCTGCTGTGAATGACTATCACACAGAATTATAACAAAGCAAAAAAAAACAACCCTCAGTGTATCTTTTTCATAGCTTTAGCTTAGCACACTAGCCCCAGCTTATGCCTTCTTTCATAGTAAAAGCTCTATTTTTGCACTTACATCTCACAATTTTGACAGAATCATAACAACCATAATGCATTATTTATTTTTCATTATCAATTTTAAACACTTTGCAAAGGTGTCAAAAATTTTACTGGGTGCTTGTTCAGTTTTATAAATAGTGGAGAATAAATCTCAACATTTTTAATACTTCTGTTATTTCTTTGAAACAATTGTATTGTTCATGAGTGTAGAGAGGTATCTTTTCACACATTTCAGTATAAATGCATGCTAGTTGTATAAATGTGTAGCTGCTCATAGCTAAAATTATGGTTCTTTGCGTTGTTGCTGTTGTTTGGTTTTGGTTTGGTTTGGTTTTTGTTTTGTTTAAGGATAGTATTTTGGTGTTGACTTCATATCATGTATACATGGTCCCAGACAGGAGTAATGTAAAAAACCCTGCAATATAAGAATATTGTCTCCGTTCAACACACTAAAAAAAGAAAATATTCCAAATTATAAATTTTAAGAATATTTTATAATTCATGTATTATATGTCAGTAATTTACGAACACTCATGTATTTGTGAATATGAAATTATTTCAGTTGGGCATTAAAAACATCAGAACTGTGTTATTCTGCATCACTTCAGGATCTAGACCAGCATTACCATCTTTAAAATTCAATTAAATGTTTTGGGGCATTAAAAATTACACACATTTTGTCATTAAGATAAACCAAGGTAAATATATGTGTATTAATAGAAACTGAGTCTCAGTAGAATCTGTCCATATTGTTTCATTTACTGAATAAAGTATTAAGCATTTTGAATTGTGATGGATTTTAAAAACTACCCTAAAATAGCAGTATTGTATTGCAAATGGTGACATCTGTCCTTCGGATTTCAATGTGTGTAATCTCTAATGGCCAAAAACATTTAATTGAATCCAGCTCAGTAACCCACACATACAAATTCTGTACTGGCAGAAGTGCTTGCTAGATCAAACCATTGTTTGGCTTGAATTAAAAATCCAAATATTTGTCATTTTGTTGCCTGACTTTATTTACAGGTCTCTTGCTATTTTGTCCATTTCACATAAAATAAAGTGTCATTTTCACAAGTTTAAAATATTTACACTCCTTGGGATTGAATTTTGTGACTTTCTAGAACCACATGGAGTGAATAAAATTACAATGTTCATAGTTAAGATGGCATACATGAGAGTACTGATAGCATCAGGCTTGATGTTTGTTCTTGTGGATGAATAACAGTAATTCTGTTTTCTGACTTGTGTTTGAGTCACTGCAGTGCCTATCAATAGAGAACTTGTCTAATTATTCTCTGAATTGACATGAGGCTTGTTTTCTCCATTATACAGCTGATAGAAATTCGCCACAGTAATGTTGTGAAATAGAGGCACTATTTCTAGTAATTAGTTCTAACCAAATGGTCATTCCCTAAACCACATATACCTGCTTCTTACAATATAGCATTCCAGTTGATGAAAGACAGAATTTCTTGTTTACAAGCTCTCCTACAGAGATTGAATACAAATCTTTTTATGTGAGTCTTGGGTAAATTATCACACATTATGATAAGCATAAAGAATTGACTATTGCTCATTTACACTGCAGTCATCTTACATTCTATTAGACATATATTAAAAATCTCAGTTGGGCACTTTTTGAGAAAGTCAAGGTTGTAAGGTCACAGATTTCATGTTGAACAAACCCCACATTAGCTACAAAAGAGACAGCCTGTAGCTGTGAAAAATTTTGTGGTTGGGTGGTGTTTTTTTTGAGGGGATCAGCTATTATCATACAGCATTTGCATCTTGGAACTTCATTGTAGCAATGGTAGCTTAAGGTTAATCTGTACAGAAACTGAATTTCTTCAGCTAGTTACTATTCAGTGAATGGCCTGGGTTGGACTACTGAAGAATCCTTAATCAAGTAGTTTTTTCATTCCAAGTCTTGATGTTGTAAAAAAGAACTGGTCAGTTTTGAAAAGGAATTTTAGATGATTTTCTCCTTCTTCTCAGAACGCAGAACAGGCAGATAGGTTATTCACAATCTCATCAAGGACTGTGACAATTACTGTTAAGACACATACTTGCAGTGACACAGTTATTTGGCTAATGTTACAGCATGACTGAGCAATGTACCTTTCATAACTACTACTGTAGTTTGTGAATTAATTCTCAAATCTATTCAGTAAACTCTGGTACATTAACTTGTAACTGGCTTTAATGTTAGAGATGGAACTGGTCCAAGAATTGTTTGGTACATACTAGAAGTGGCCAAGAGCTTTATGACAAAGTTTTGTTTGTTTATTTTAGCTGTAAAATCCAAATAATTGAAAAAAAAGCTAATCATTGGTTAGTGTCATTATAAGAAGTCTTTGGCTGGCAAAGCTGCCTCAGCTCCCCAGTGAAGTTCCTGGTCAACACCGGTAGTGAGTGAGAAATTGGATTTAATGTGTAGGGTTATGGTCACCAGCATGAGAAGAGAATGCCACGTTGCACAGGTTATTCATTTTTCTGGATTAGTCTTTTTCAGATTTTCCTGCTGGAGCTGCTCCACTTTGTGTGCCTAATCATATATTATTTGATGAATCAGTGTCATCAATGTCCCTAGTAACATCCCTGCCTACTGAATTTATCCTTAAAAATTTTATTCAAGGTAGAAGTTCTTAAAAAAGGGACAGACATAATAAATAAATCCAAATCCAGTAACTTCATCAAATATGAATGGGGTAACAAAAGGGGACTTGAGCCAGCAAGAGCAAACAGGAAATATCAGTATTATTCAGAACATCTTGAAGGCTGAAAATGACATATCCTGCAGTCATCAGAACAGTGATGGCAGTAGGGCTGAAGCAGTGAAGTTAATTTGAGATGAAACTGTATGACACCTGAGATAGCAAAAATTAAACTCAACTCAATTCAACGCTGCTCAAAATTACCCATTTAATAAGGATCCCTACGCACTGCCTTGCCAGCCTTTAGCAATGACTCCTGTAATAAGGATTGCTGGCACATATCATGCCCCCAACTTTGTTTCCTTCCTTTCTCAGTATTTTGGGGCATTTTTACTGACAGTCATTGATAGAGATTTTTACACTGCTCTCATGTAACAAAATAGGAAAGATGTTGAATTTTTGGGAACTAAAGCTCGAGGTAATCCACTAAGTGAGTTTATCAGAATGACTACAAGATCCTGGCTGAGCTGCTTCCACGAATAATGACTATAGATTAGGTATCATAATAACAGCTGTCAACAAGCAGTGTGTAAAAGAGTTTTTTTGAAGTCACAATTACTCAACAACCTCCATTCCCTTCACGTACCGAACCCATGTTTGATGTGCCATCTGTTGCCCTCCCACCTCGCACCACCACTGCTTTGGGCACCATACATGCTTGCTGCTGCTGCTTGCAAGATGAGTCAGTCAGTTCAGCAAAGCATATCCTTCAGCTGTGGAAAAATGCATAAAAGTGATACCAGTATGCTGGCTGCATGGAATGTACTAAAACTAGAGCCTTTTCAGTTTAGCTGGAAGTTTTTCTTTGCATTTGGGATTGATCTTGGCAGGAGGTTGGGTAGCTTTTGTCTGTAATTGGCCTTTGCTATTCTGACGTAGCTGGTCTCAGTGGGAATAAATTAATCTTTCAACCACTTAGATATTGACTGGGTAGTTGGAGTTTAGAGACATCATATAAAGTTGCTGAGCCACAAAAAAATTGGCACAGGGACAGGCAAGATGAGAAAGAATAGAGGTCTTCTACAAGACCAAGCAGGGAGAGGAAACAGTACATTCCTTTGCTTTCCTGACAGAGTAGCTGAACAAAGTGTTTTCTAAATAACAATCTAAAATGTTTGACTGGTGAAGATGCAGTATATGGAGAAAAAAAATATTATTTGCTCTATTTAGAAGGCAGATGTCTAAATGAAAGGCAAAACATGATTTTCCTGGCTTAAAAAATTATAAGATAGTTACCTAAAAATAGGTTCCCTATAAGATGATTTTTAAAGGAAAGTATAAGAAACCTATGACAGCTCCAGTAATGTATTTTTTGCTGTTGCTTCTCTCTGCATTTAAAGTCTATCATTTCAAGTCTTTTAAATGACATAAATCAAGAAATCCAGTATTCTGAGAATGCCTCATGTGCATGAGGATACACATTTTAACGGTGTAGCAATATTGATTCAGCCAGTTCTTCTCAAAAAGCAAATGCAAGAGGAAAAGCCTCTCAACTGTTGTTTCTTGTGCTTCCTGTGTTTCAGTCTTACATGTGGAAAGCCATTTGTGGGTGTGGGCATTACTGTTTTGAGCCCCTGTTACATCTCCTCAGTTGCTATAAGCAGGCAGCAGTGAGTAAGAAAAGAAAACTTCTGGTTTTAACCTTTAGCTATTGCTGTATCCCAAAGATGAGGCTACCCACACTTACATTGGCAGATCTTTTCCACTGTCTGAAAGTCTTAGGGAGATTTTGGAAAGCAGAGCCCCTCTCCTTCAGCCTGAGTGGATTAAGACACACTGTTAAAATTCTGTTTAACTTTTCATAAACCAGTGGGACTTGCATACAGATTTCAAAGCATGAAGAAAAATGGTAGAGGTCGACTCAAGGAGGAGTTAACTACCTTCTACTCTTCTGGAATTTGAACACATCTGAAAGTCCGTCCACATACCTACGGGAATTTGGATCGAAATTAAGTCAAAAGTTTTCTAATCCAACCTTTCTGTCGGAGTAAACAGAATTTTCTATACAGAGAGTTTCAGGAAAACCACCTTAACAAATGACGTAAAATAGAATAAAATAAAATAAGACAAAATTTTAAAAAGTCATTCAGCTTAAACATACATGGCAGAATGGATTTAGATCTATTAGTAATTTAATGGAATTAGTTATCTTCTTTGCAGATATACTATTTAGGTGACTCAGAATTTGGGGCTGATCCTAAACTGAGAATTTACATTTTGAACTGTTTTCAGTTTTCATTTCTAGATTATTTTATATTTTTTAATTTATTAACTAAAAATGTATTTTTTAAATCAAATCTTACTTTCAAAATGAATATATTGTATATAATTAAAAACTATTAAAATATTAAGTAAAAATTGATTTTTCATTTTTTCCTGTGATTTACCAGCAAAGCTCACAGGCATTTTTTGCAAAGCTCTAGTCACAAAATATTTAGTATATCCTCAAGAAATAGTACAACATGATTTCTACTTTTTCATAAATGTGGATCTGAATGCATTATTCTTTTTATTTCCAGGCAAGCAGCTCCAACAGCTGAAGTGCATTAAAATACTATTGTGAGGAATAGATATTTTTGTCTTGTTTTCCCCTCATTTGAATTTCATGGTCTTGCTAGCTGTACTAACGCAAACAAATTACCAGGCACTTATTTACTTTGGTTTTGGGGTAGGTGGGGAAAGGAGGAAAAAATGATTCTCAGACTTTAAACTTTTTTTTTTTATTTTTATTTTAAATAATTAAAAGATTGTTTTTAGTGGAATGACTAAATGGTTAAACCCTCTGGATTAATTCTTTCAACTCAGCAAATAATTATAACATCTAGGGGTAGTTGCATCATGGATTCATGTATTTTATATGTGAAAGTCTTACAGTCTTCTTCCCAAATCTTCATTCACGAAGCCTAGCCATGATGACAGTCTTCATAAAGTAATAGATAATCATAAGATAGCAGTAACAACAGATACCTGTAAAAAAAAAATCAACTAAAGAGGTAATGATAAAAGAAAATATAATGCTATACCGAATTCAGTTGTTTCAGTTTATAGCATCTTCTCTTCTACTTTTCTAAGTTCTGACTAATAGGGCTTCTAAAAAATGTTAGTCATTTTAAAACTGTCCAACTAAAAAAAGATATTTTATTGAGAACTCAAGAGTTTGGCCAGGTTATCCAGTGTTCAGATGAAGCTGATGAAAATGAAACTTTATCTCTGATGTTTTTTTAAAGTCTTAGCAACATCGATTCTTTACCTTTTTGTCTAAGCTTCCTTGGAGATCTTGTTAAAGTTTCACAACTTGCTACATGCTCCCTTCTGAGGTTTATTGTTTCTCTGTGCAGTTAACAAAATTGGTTTCAAAACATTGGGGTTTGAGATTTCTCTAGGGTGTGAATTCAGAAATTCATTTCCAAAATCTTCCCCATGGACTTCCAGGAACTTCTTGTTATTGCAGCAGCACATCTTCCTTTACTTTAAAAAGCAAACATTTACTTTTATAGTCGCTCACTATCAAGGTAAAGAAAAAAATGGGCCAGAAGATGAAAGTTAGAAAGCTGGTATACCCTATGGCCATGTCAAAACTATTAAATCTCCATCATAGAACTAACTAATCTTTTGCTATTTTTCCCCTGAAGCAGTAGACTGTGATCTCATTGTGCTTTACAAACTAAGAAAGGTCAGGCCAGCCTCCCCAGTCTTTGGATGAATGAAATCCTAAGAACCCGTCTGTGCTTAGGATGATGCTGATTAAGTTAGTGCAGAGACAAACAAGATCTAGGTAGAACAGTTTGAATGTACTTTTCACAGCTGTTTATTGCTGCTTCTCTGGGTAATCATTACAGCCTCTGCAGCTGAGGCCCAATAACAGCTTGTGGAAGTCCTCCCACTCTGTTTCAGGGCAAAACAGCTGTATTAATGTAAGTCACTGTGGAAGAGGGCTCAGGCTAGCCCAAATGGTGACTCATTAGTGCAGCTCAATATGGGAATAATGAGGAATGGCTGTTAATCCTGAGAGCTAAAGCTACTATTGCTACCTTTGAAGTGAGTAGTTCATGGTTCTTGAAGGTACACTGCTGCATAAAGGCAATGGCTGCAAGAAGTGCTAATGTTCCAGGTTGTATAGGAAGATATGATTATTATTTTTGAGAGTTGTGGTCCTTTAAAACAGGACAATGAAGACTTCTGTGTAGTTTAATAGTGCTAGAAGTCACAGTGGTTCAAATAGTATAATGTGTCTCTTTCGGTTAAAAGAATGGGTCCTCTCTTTCAACTTCAAAAGAATGAAGTGAAACAAAAAATATTTTAAAGTAAAATTAAAATTTCTTAATTGATATTACTTTGGGTTTATTATTATTTTTCTTCTTGCAAATGAAAAGTAATGCTATTTAATAAAAATAATCAATTGAGCTCATTTCTTTAAAAATAATTTAAGTTTATTTTACATATTTTTTTTTTATGGCTAATGCTAACTTTCTGACCAAATACAGTTTGGGTTTTGTTTTGTTTGGGAAACATCCAACTTTACATAAATGGAAAAATATTTTTTCTGTTTCATAGTACTGCATGATGTTGATAAATGCTGTTAGACGTAACCCTCATGATCAAAGACAAATATGTTGCTAAATAAAAGAGATCCAGGAACTCAGCCTGAGCATTTATTTTTTAGGGCAGTCTTCTGTTTTGGACCTTTTTAACTATCTCTCTCAGATAACCTTTAACGTTGTGAACACAAGACTTATGAGCAGCAACTGGTTTCTTTTTCTTGCCTTTTCAAAAACTGGTATTTTAAGATAAGCTAACTAACAGAAGTTGTGTAATCAGTTTATTAGACTATTTGTGCATCTGCTTGTTAAAGTTCAGTTATGCCCTGTCATACAGTTTCTAATTATCTTTTTTCCTGAAGTTTCCTGAAAATCATCGCTTTCTTATGGCATCCATTACCTCTCGACATATGGAATGATTAGTTATGCAGAATGATAGGGGGAGGTGAAGCTTTTCCTTGGATAATTTGTGTGGAGTCAGGGACAGATGATAGCTCTTTTGACTCTCACAGATGAAGGAGTATACACAATCTTTGCAGTAATATCATTACTTATTATTTATTATCTGAGACAGACACCACACCTCTGGCAAAAGACAGATTGAGTTGCTGCCAGAACCATCTTTCCTCTGGCCATTGCTGAAGGGCACATATTCATTTCCTCCCAGGCTATTTTTGTCACTGCTTCCTATGCAAGGTAACTAGAAAAAGATATCTGATAAGTTTCTCCCATGTGATCTCAAAGAATACTGCAAGACAACCCTTGGAGGGATTTCTAATTCCATTTATAATGACTGAATTACAATTTCTTAATTACTGAATAGTGCTTATACATACGTATTTGTGTGCAGATATATATGCATGCACATATATCCATGCATATATCTGAGGAACTGCATTGATATCACTGAAATAAATGTTAGGTACTGTCCCTTTTCTCCTGAACAGTCTAAAAAATAACTATCAACAGTAGCATATGTTTAATGCTGACATTCAATTAATGATGTAGTTTAGAGTTTAGGTTTCAGCTAGAATTCTGTTAACTTGTTCTCTCAGACTGGGGAGAGGGCCTGCAATATTCTGTGGATCATTTTATTCCTTTATTTTGTGGTGCCACTGAACAGCAGCCCCATGATCCACCTGTGTGGAAAGGTTCATACTAATTGTGATTCATAAATGTTATCCTCCCATTGTGCTATTTTATAGCAACACTCAATCCAGGTAATTATGGTCCATTGCATCTGCTGCAAGCAGACACTATAAATCCTTCAGCCAAGGTGGTCTTGTCAGGCTGAGAATAATGTGCAGGTCCTCAGAAAGAATTTATATTCAAGGTCCATTTGATAGGTGTGTTTTCCAGTTTTTCATTTCTCAGAACTGATGACAAACCAAACTAGTTGGTTATTCCCCACTGATGCTGTTCCAGCCATAAGATGATCAATACTCTGTGATTAATTTAGAGTCACTTGTATGCTAGTACTAGGCAGTTTTGACAGCCTTACTTTCAGCATTGATTTCTTGTATAATTTACAAAAGACAGGCATACCAGAGACAATGGTGCTTGGAAAGTTTTTTGCATTCTTACACAAACACACCAGCACTGCATCAGAAAAATCCCCATGATATAAAGTTAATTTGAATCAAATAGTCTTACCCCTGCTCTGCTGTGTTTCATTGATAATGGATTTAAATTCAGTTTAAAAATAAATTAAAAAATCTTTCACCAGTGTATGAACTACAGTCTGTCCCAGCAGCTTAATGTCCTAGTGGTATTTTGGTTTTATAAGGCCTCTCTAAAAGTCTGAGAGATAAAGGCATGTTTTGCTTTGTCATACATTCAAACAAAGGCCGGTTTTGGTCAGCATAACTAAGGAAGTACATGATACCATTCAACAAATAAATGCACATGGTGGTCATGTTTTAGAAACAGCAACTTTTTCTTTTCCTGGAAAAACATATAGTGTTAAATTCAGTTTTCTGTTTTAAAAAGTGCAGTTTCTATTGAAATCAATAGCATTATAAGGGCTGAAAAAAAGATAAATTGGTAGTATATTAGGCTGTATCAGTGGGGCACAGGAAAATTCGTCTGATGAGAATGAAGGATAATAAAAATTATAGCAGAGAATACAAGATATTGTGTTAGATAATACCTTATATTTGGAAGCACCAGACAAATATTTTGGAAGGTTTAGTAAGGCCTAAGGAGAACAGCCTTTACAACATGGAAAAAATAATGACTCAGTTGTAGCAAGGAAACATTCCTCTCTGCTAATTGTGATAAATTACTGCTTTAATAGTGGGTTAATCTTCCCTGACGTCTTCAAAACTGTGAAAATTTTTTAAGCAAATAGAAAAGATTAGTAGTGAAAATGAAACTAATTCATTTCCCGTTCTTACTACTGGAATCATCAAACTGTAAGATATGTTAATAATTTTGCAAAAATAATTCCCTTTTGGGAAATTTGCTAAAATATTTTTAGTTAATTATTCATTTTAATTTGCATAATGAAATTATTCACATGAAGCTAAACAATAACAAAACAAAAAGACCTGTAACATTATATTAAAACAATGGACATCATTTTAACTGAAGATCAAACAAGTGTGCTGCTGATAATATTAAAAACATTGAGCTCATTTTCTGTTCTTACTTGTGATACTTTTCTTAATTTTTAAACTGCCCTGTGGGACGTGAAAAGAATACAGTAATAAACTAGTCTGGAGTGGTTTGACTGATTGGTGGAATTTTTTGTTATCAAATATCAAGCTGAATGTATTAGTACCTATATCATGCAGTTTTGCTAATATGTGTCAAACTCTATTCTGCATAGTACAACACACAATATCACAGAAACAGCAGGTAAATATGCAGTTGTATATACAAAATGAAATTAGAATGTCATCTGCAAAGCAGCCGTCCAAACCCATGGAGAGTAGAGATACATTTAATGTGATCTATAGAGCTGACATTTTCAGCAAAGATACAATATATGCAAAAATACCCACCTCACAATGGGAGTGTCTTGTGACTGTTTTTGATTAAAATTTCTTTTGCCTGTTCTTAACCAAACTGAAGGCATCAACCACTCAACCGTGGTAAGAGGACTACTGCCTAGTACAAAGACTATGTACAAAGTATGTTGCTGCAGGTATGGGAAGGTCCCAGCTCAGGAGCTAGTGGCAGAAGAGTGGTAATAGAGTTTTGTGATTATGACTCTCTCACCGGAACAAGTTTTAATTCTTTCCTGGGTGAGTATTTACCTGCTGCTTTCACAAATGTGCACGTCTCTGCACATCCTGCTCTATTCCATGCCCTCACCTTGAGTACTGTGGGCAGCTTTGGGTACCACAATGTAAGAATGATATTAAGCTCTTAAAGAGTGTCCAAAGGAGGGCAATGAAGATGGTGAAGGGCCTTGAGGGGAAGTCGTATGAGGAGCAGCTGAAGTCACTTGGTTTGTTTAGACTGGAGATGGCTGAGGGGAGACCTCATTGCAGTCTACAGCTTCCTCGCAAGGGGAAGAGGAGGGGCAGGTACTGATCTCTTTTCTGTGGTGACCAGTGGTAGAGGAGCTAAGTGAATATCATGAAGCTGTGTCAGGGAAGGTTTTGGTTAGATATTTGGTAAACGTTCTTTACCCAGAGGGTGGTTGGGCACTGGAACAGGCTGCTCTGGGAAGTGGTCACAGCACCAAGCCTGACAGAGTTCAAGCATGGATAATGCTGTCAGGCACATGGTGTGATTCTTGGAGTTCTCCTGTGCAGGGTCAGGAGTTAGACTTCGATGATCCTTGTGAGTCCCTTCCAACTCAGGATCATCTAGGATTTTATGATCTCAGGTGACCAAGGCTGTGCCTTGTGTCTGTAGGGCGCAAAGGAAGCATGTGCTCCAATACTAACCACTGTATTTGAAAATGTTTTGACAAAATTTCTTGTTGGTAAATGGCAAATAAGGGCATACTTTATCCACATTTTGCTGTTCATTAGCTGTGATATCACTTATAAGTGTCAGATCCCACCACCATTTGCTGCCTGACATGATTATAAATAGAACAGCACTACAAGATATCGTAAAGAGTATGGAAACTTTTCAATGCACTCGACTTCAGCTATATTTATTTTAGAAAGACATTACTCATAAGAATCCTTATTCTCTTCATTGATGCAATGAAGCTTAGGTTTATTCCATGTCATTTAGGCATGTGACCAAATTATAGAAGTCAGAAAACCTTTTCCCTAGAATCCCACAAAGTCAATGAGGAGAAAGAGATGCACTTTCAGTGATTAAGATCTTATATTTCAACAGATTGCAGAAAAATCCATATTGTACAAGAAGTCTACAGAAGTTATGTTCTTCATTTAAACTACTAAAAGGAAGGTATGTGAATCTGGTAGCACTGTACATTGATCTATTTTGAAGAGCCATACTTACATAGTTATAATAACTGGGAGATAGTTATTAGTTATTAGTTATTAATAACTGAAGATATTCTTAATCATACTAAACATAAGATTGATGTCAAAATTCTGAAAAAGCATATCTCTGTGCCCTACAAATTATCCTGAAGAAAAAAGTCTGTGTCAAACTTTGCAGAACAAGTTTCACTGTCGGTGAAATTGTACTTTATGTTGTAGGGAAGTTCATGGAATTCATGAAGAACTGAACATCCTGGTTGTTGATTTTTCAAGACAGAACAGATATTTTTCTAGTTAGTATCTGTTACCCTAGCAGCTGCCTTTGTTTTTTATCACAGCCTGCTTTTGAGTCCTGGGTAGCTGAGTCAGGGATTTGCATAGGCACAGGAAAAGGAGGGTAAGGGTTATGACAGCAGTGACCACAACAGCATGAAGTCCCAGGCAGAGAATTTCATTCCAGTGTTGGTTCATATTTAGTGCTGTTCTAGAATGTTTTTATTGTACTTATTCCTAATCTTTTTCATATTAAAGCAAATGAAAGAGAAATGACAAAATAAAAAGGAAGGTTAGGAGGCTTTTATCTTCAGCATGGGTCCAGCAGCCAAGGTACTCATATATTTAATGCATTTACCAGAGTATGCAAGTAGAAGTCCATCTGATGGCCCAGTAATGAAATGACATGCAATATTCTGTGATTGCCCTCAATTACCCTATGCAAAGCAAGAATTAATTACTAGCATTGAAAAAATTCACCTTTGTACCTCATTTCAGGCTCTCATTTATACTAAGTGTTTCTCAGGTGATAATAATAGAGGTCCACGTACTTGATAGCTGGCTTTTTTTCCTTGTAATGGAGCTGATCCTCTTACATGATAACTATAGTCTAATCAATCAATGGCTGAAGTAAGCATTAAGGTATATACAGAGCCTTTTAAAAGTGCTGAACCCACCCGTGTACTGTTTGGCACTTTGTTGTCCAAGACTGTAGTACACAGAGTGGTTAATTTGATGCATTTGTTTTACAACAAGGACTGCCACCACCAAGTTATTTTAATGTAATGTTATAAATCAACTTGACTGCTGCATAAAAAAAAAAATAAGTCAAATAAAACCAACATGGAGATTCATCACATATTCTCTGTTTTCCTTTGTTGAATTAAGAGATGTATTTCTAAAAGAAAAACAATGCTAAATGATCATTACCCTAGACTCCCTTTGATTCCCAAGTTGCCAGTGAATTATTATACTGGGGGAAGGAACTGGTTGCTTGCATGTGATTTTAAAATATATCCTGTCTGTACATATTTTGTACAAGTCTAGTCATAAATGCAGAGCCAGAATAAGGAATTCAAACAGAAATTACTCAAAAAAAGTTATGAGAATAATCATATTTCTCCATTTCATATTTATTTTACAATTAGTTTTACCCTTTATTCAGGTCTAATTTAAAAGGTAGAAGTGATGTTGTGGTAATAGAAGAGAGAGTCATGATACAAAAGAATGGACACTACCATCTTTATTTGGTTTTAGACATTTTCTTCCAAATAGAAAAGGCTTAAGTGTTGGACACATGGATGAGTCCAAGTTGCACAAAGATTTTTTTGTGTCTTCTGGTATTACAGTCAGGTATGTGCTAAGGCTGAAGACAAGTTCATGAAGAGTAAAGGTAGCAGGTTGGAAATCAATTCTACAGTCTCAGTAACTTTGAAATTTCCAGTCCCCAATGTTAGCTGGGGAGTGCTGATAGCAAACTGCTGGTGAAGTGAGAGCAGCTTCTGAAATCAGTTGTTCAAATTAACCTGCTTGACTCTGCTGTGAAGGGTACTGTAAATACTCATTCACTCAGGAAAGAGTGGGAGAAAAATTCAAAAAGCTCTCCTTGCTCTTTCAACAAAAATCTCATCTATGTAGACATCTCTAATATATTGGCAGTATCTGAAGCAGTCATTCAAGGTTCCTTTATATAAAAAGAACAGGTGCTTGTGGAGTGTGTTTCCCCTCGTTTCTTAGGTAGAGATCTGGTACAAACCACTTTAATAGCTCTCTAAAGGTTCCTACTTCTCACTGCCACAAGGAAAGGAGGTCTAGAAAACTAAATTTGTTGTAGATGTCTATAGAGATCTACAGGTGGATGAGATAAATCCCATCTTTGGTAAGTGTCTTAAGAGTGCTTTGATCCCATTTGATACTAAGTCAGACTGATTATTTTGAGTGATAACTGGATATTTAGGAAGCTGATCCTAGCCATTTCCAATAGGTAGAAGATTTCAGCTGAAAAGCATTTGAAATAAACTGTTTGCCTTTGCACTGAAGGGGACTGGAATATATCACATACCAGCTGTAAACATGAAATGCTTCAGAAAGCATTTCCATTCAGAAAGCAGTGTTTGACAGTAGCACTGTGGGTGGGCATCCATGTCAGTTTGGCATATTCACCTGCATATTATGAATGAATTCAGAATAGACAGCCAAGTCACCTAATCGTGCAAGCATGTTCTTAATTACTTTCTAAATAAACATTAGCAACAAAGGTGCTTCAACAACACAAAAACATGATCAGACACTAGTTGGAATGAAGACTCACTCACTGAAGGCTTGCTTCATTTTATGTTTATACTGTGTTTTGTCTCTTTAGCATTTTTTAGTTTAATATTAGCAAAAGATGCCATAAAAGTTTGGATTTTTTCTTTTTCTAAAACCTCAGTATTTTCTTCAAATTCTATCGTATTCACACTTCCTTATAATCCAACTTAAGGAACTATTTTCAGATTTTTTTTCTGCTGAAGGGAAATATTTTTTTTTTTCCTTTTAGAAAAGTGGAAGTATAAAAACCCAAAGGATTATAAAAGTTAGGCCACAGCTCTGGAGTTGAAGTTCTGTTTTCACGGAAAGGAGGATTAAAATCCTTCTCTTTCATATATTACAAATTGAAGTAAGTTTCTAACCTAAACTGCAGCCTTCACAGAAACATGGTACAGCTGGGGAAAAAGACAAGTTCCGTAGCTGTGCATGAGTATTTTTGTTCTTGTCTCCCCTTGTTTTCTACCTACATTGTTATGAAGCAAATGGAAGAAATGTGTATCTGAGACTGTGTAATTTGTTTTAATGAGCTGTAATCTCTGCAGGAACTGCACTGACCACCTTCATACATAGACACACTAGAAACTTTGCTGATCAGCAAAATTTCTAATGGAAACACAGACTCAGAAAACTAAAAATATAAACAGAATAAACTTAAATCCTTGGATACCTGTGACTGAATATCCCCAACACAGTAAATTGTCATGGGTCTAAGTTTTTTTCCTCACTTGACTTAATAGAGAAAAGCTCTGATAGCACAGGACTGGGCTTGATGAGAGAACCCGGCTGGCACACTGGTTGATGTAAGGTTATATATAGGAATAGTGCTAGCAGAGATCTCTAACAGAGGAGATACAGAGCATATCAGCAGAGCATCGTATAAGAACACTGAATTAGTTAAAACCACAGTGCTTTCTCCCTGGGCATTACATAGCATTAAAAGCTTCTTCCATAATCTTTAAAGAGGGGTGAGAGGAAGGAGTGAAAGGAGAGCAACTGCATATAGTCACAAAAGCACATGGCTTGGTGTGGTAGGTCAGTGGAAGCACTTTAGTTGTTCTCACCCTAGGAAAACAAAAATGGTGAGTTCAGCAGAGACTTTCAGTGAAAATCAGAAGATTATAGTGTCTGAATTACTCCTTTACATAAGAACATGTAAGGTGGCCAAACAGTAGAGGCTTTATAGAATTCAAATGATAAATGTTTGCAAAATTTTGGTTATGAGATCATTATGATTGAGAGGCTGAGATACAATTTTGAAGCCTGGTCCTGAAAAAGCGGTAAGTATTTCTCTGCCGTTCAGGATGAGGCTAAGATGAAACTTCAAGGAGAAATTAAATGTGCCATTAGAACACTGTTAATATCTGACTATATTTCATCTGTAAGTGAATAGGTTTCTATATAGACAACTAGTAAGAATAGAAGTTGTTGAAAGAATATATTTGTTTTCCACTGTTTTTCAGGAATTTTTATATTCAGTGAAACATCCCTAATGAATGTTCAGTCTCAACACAAAACAATTAAATGAGTGAAAGTTCAGAGCATTAAATTGTGGGCTACATTGATTTTCTGACCTGCATACACAGTAAATTTTTCACATTGAGGCTACCCACAAGGTCTTTTGTTTTCCATTTCTCAGATTTCAGTTTCAAATAACTGAGAAAAAGCTTTCAGAATCTCTTTCCAGAGTCATCTTTTGGAGGTCACCTTTGACTTAAAAGGGACAGTTAAAGCAGCACTTTATCAGAAAATTACATAATTTTCATGGTTCTTTTACTGTTTGATCTAGTAGCTGAGATGGTGAAAATATAGTATTAAAATAAAAATTATCTGGAAAATTAGTAATTTCTTGGTTTTAAAATTCCTTGTGTGATGATTGATGAAGAAATTAAAAATGCAACCTTCTTACTGAAAAGTCAGGGTCCCTTCAGTAAATATGCTTGCATAGTCTGTGTATGACTGACACAGGGGTTCTGTACATAGAGTTTTTGATTAGGTTGTAGAGAAGAGTGAAACAGAGTTAGAAATAGATGTCAAAGTAGAAAAACTTTTGTATAAATGCTAAATTTTTCAAGAGAGGCCTTCCAAGATAGCACTAGTATTTTTGTAGTTTATGAATAGTGTGATTTTAAAGGGTTTACATTCCATTAAAGCTTACAGGAAGATAGGAAGCTTTATGTTTGGTTTTCATACTGCAAATAACCAATTTTAATGCAACTGTTCAGATCCAGCTCTTTTCATATGTGTGTTAAAGTTTTGAGAAAACAGCCTGTCGTTTGCATCGCTGACTTAAGATGTGAGTATTCACCAAATTACATGTTTTCATATTTTTCACTCTTCACTTTTCATTGTAGGAAACTAGACTTCAGGAGCTTCTGAGAAAGGAGAGAAAAGAAAAAAATAAGACTAAAACTGAGTATTGAATGCCTTACCTCTGTGAGATAACTCTTTCCTGTTCTGTAAAAAACACCCATTATTGAGACTTACAGCATGTACACTCTGATTTGGTCAAAGAGGACATTTAGGGCTAGTCTGGTAATTAGTTTTTTCTAAAAGAGATTGTAAATATAACTTATGGCTTCACTGTCAAAAGCTGGGTTGTTATCATAGAGTAATAATCATATATCAGCTGCAAAATATAATCATCACCATGGCTTGGCTTCACGAACGAAGATTTCGAAGGGCTCTACCCACGTAGAGCTCTTGCTGCAGGCTCGCTGAAAAGGCTGAAAAGGCCAATGCACAGTGGACAAGTCCAGTTGCAAAAGGCACAGCAGAAAGATTCCCCAGGTGGTACCGACAAGACGCGGTTCTTTCTGCGTTGTCTTTTCTCCTCGAGAGTGATCTTGTGTGTGTTCTCAAAGGAGGCAGCAGCGTTATAGATAATGTGTCTTCAGGCCTCCTGACTGGAGGCTGATGTCAATATGGCTGAGGTTGAGATGTTGTTTCAGGGAGTCCTTGTATCTCCTTTTCGGGGCTCCTCTCTTGCGGCAGCCAGTGGCAAGTTCACCATAGAGCACGCAAAGTATAACAGTAAGGTAAAAACAAGCCAGTGTCATTTTATTCAGGACTAAATAAAATGAGTATTCTAAATTACTAATAATTTAAAAGAACAGGAATTGAATTCTATTAGGAATTCAGTTAGTGAGGACTAATACATGAGTAAGGAAAAAAAAAAAGACCTTTGTTTTCTCTAGAAGACAGGACTAAGCCACAGTAGTATTTATTTTAGTGTTGTTTTTTTCATTTGTTTGTTTTCTTTAGTCATTCTGAGCCTATATTGATGTTCACAGCAAAGAATCTCAAGTTTTGGTTAATAGCTTAAACTGTTTTCCATTCTGGGAGTAAAATTTTCCATTGAATTAAATTAAAAAGCTTCTTGCAGCTTTTCAAAAATTCCAGTTGAAATAGTCTAGTCTATTCTGTTTACTGAAAAAAAATCTTGTTTTCTCATGGCCACACTCTAAGACAGAAAAAAGCTTGAAACTTGGGACCTGAAACAGTCTCCAGCAAACAGCTGCTAGCATTTCATGATAGGGAATTTAAAAATTGTACAGTATTTGCACTTTTGGCATATGAATCACAGCTAGGAATTAGTCTGCAGCTAGCAAGTAACTGTAAGCTGGTGAAACGTTTATGCAGAAGAGAATTTTACATGTACTTGTTGTTCATGAGTGACAATTCCCAACTACCTATTGTGCAGAAACACAAGTGTTGCTTTTGTCCTAGATGTGTATTTTCTCAGGCTCTGATATGCCTCTGAGCAATTCAGACTAAGTGCAGGTAAAATATTTTCAATTCGGCAAATCTGCTTCCTGCTGATGTACATTGTTAGGAAGTACTAAAAGGTGCTTTCATTTTTGTAAATAACAACAGATCATATAAAAATGACTCATCTGTTATAGAAGACTTTATATAAACCAAACTATTCATTTCAATCTTTGGATACATATGGTGATGTGGGAGAGTTCAAGCATTTGGACAGACCTGTTAATAAAGGAATGAAATCCTATGGATTATATTAAATGATTTCACTAGAGTTTAATTTTTTTATTAAATATGGTCTCAACCCCTGTGATATCTCAGGAATACAGATGAGGAGACAAAATATGTCTGTTAGAGCTGTTACAAAACAGAACAAAGAGAAGATGCTGGAGTTTGGCAGCAGACTTTTGAAATACAAAACTGTACTTAATTTCTGTGCTGACATTTCTGCTGACTGTACTACAGGTCCAGAGGGTCTCAGAGGCATAAGAAGCTCCCTATGTTTGATAAAAGTTATTACATTTATGAAGAACAGCTTATGCCTTTTGAACTCTACTATTTTACACTAGTCCTTTCTTAAACTAATGGTATCATATAAAATAAGGAGAAAAAATTTCCCTTGAGGACACGAACCCACTGGTGAAAGTGTATTAGACCATCCTATATCTACTTACAGAAGATATGGACAGTCACACCCCCCCGATGCAAAGTCTTGCAAGGTGCTTTTTTTTTAATGCAAGATCCAATAAAATAATTTGGACAGCATTCAAGAATGTGCATTCAGAACTGTAGTTCTGAAGTTTTGCATGATTTTCCTGCCCCGTATTCGGAGAAATAGAGCTCCCATCACATACACCTTACTTTCTGACCTTAAACATTTTCACATCCACAGCACTCAGAACAGCATAGATCAAATCAGAATCACAAAACATAGATACTCCTCCAAATCACCAGAAATTGCAGGTAAGGGTTATTTGTGGAGCATTGCTAATGTAACCTTGGGATGTGGTTCCTCACAAAATGCAAGGGGAATTTCTCTTTCCTTTTGTTACATGGAAGACAGAAGCAGTGGTAATCGCCATCACAGTGCTCTTGCTGTAGCTGTTTGTAGCTGAAGCACTTTCACAGAAATACCTGGCTTCTGTATCTGCTTTCATATACACAGATACAGTTCTGTATTGCTGAAGAGATTGATGTTTCAATACAAGGGGACTGATGTTTCTCCTCTTGAAGATGTATGATTGTACAGAGAAAACAGAGAGGGAACCTATGTATTGGGAGACTAATCCAAGGAAAGGAGTGAAATTTCAGCCTTGTTTCATTCCTTAACATTTTCTACTGTGGGAAACATTTGCCTAACTGTAGGGTCCTTGTGTAATATTTAGTCCTGTCAGATACCACACTTCATCTCCAGAATTCTTGCACTCTATCTTCTGGACTTGGCTCAGGTGTCTCAAATGAGAGATAAATACTGCCCACTGGGCTTGCCATTGATTGACCTGATGCTAAGGTAACTCGGATATGTGTTTTGCGTATCATTTACCAGAGGGTCACTTCTCCCACTATGGGTAGCTGATAACCTTCCCAAGACCCAGCCCTTGGGTCTGGAAAGCCTCTATTCAGTGCATTCTATATTCCATAGAGCTAAAGGACAGAAGTTCCCACTATGATCAGCTTGCCTATATTTGGGATTTTCATTAAGGGTTTTGTTTTTTGGTTTGTTTTAGAGAAAGGGTCATTGCTCATACTTGATAAGTATATTTTAGCCTGAATAGCTGACATTTTTTTCAAATAAAATGCTAGAAATAAACTTAATTTGTATTGAGCGGAACCTGACCACACTGTAACCAGAAGTAATACTTAGCATCCTTTCTTATCTTTCAAAAATGCTTTGCCATGATATACATACAAGAGGTATTCTTTAAGGTGAATACTATTCCTGAATATCTCAGTTAGCTGTGATTTTACGTCATATATTTATTAACACATGAAAACCTGTTACTAAAATTAAATTTTTTCCTGTCTTGTCTACTTTTCTGATGAGAATATGAAAATCTGTTGCCTTGGAGACATTCTGCTGATTGCTTAGATTTTTCAAGGTAGGGGTTACTCAGTGTTACTTTTGAAGGCAAATCAAGTGAGCTTTAGTGCTAAAAACTTTTTCGTATGTTGACAGTGAAGAACCACTTATAGGGAAGACAATACAAGGAAATACTTCCAGGTGAAACAACTTCCTTTTGTTTTTAAGTAGGTTACTTCTTCAAAGTTCATTTAATTGCTCTTCCCATCCCCTTAAATGTATTTTTAAGGAGATGAATATGAAATGAAGATGCAGACTGAAGAAGGCCACTGCCCAGCACTTTTTCTCATGTTCTTTTAGAACAGTTGGTTTGTACCTTGAAAAGGCTCCATGCCTTTACCTTTTGAAGCTGTAGATGTTTCCTAGTGTTGCCAAGCATGCATCAAGAAGTTGACAACACATTGACATCCAAGACTGAACCCATTAAATTAGTGTACATAAAATGCTATATCACATAACATTAATATATTAGAAATAGATGTTACTCTTGCAGCTCATATCAATTCTTGTCTGTATCAAGCATCTCGCATCTACAACCTCTCTCTGCTGAGACTTGATTTACAGCAGTGAGGGAAATATTCAAATTGATAAGTATCTCCTTAAAATATCAGCTTGCACCTTTTCTTGGTGACAAGTGAAACTCTTTTGCCCACTCAGGAATATCAATGAAATGGCTTAACAGACAACATTTTCCTTAGAGAAGGAAATTCTAATGAGATTGATAGAAACAGTAACAACAATTAGGTCTTATAAGCAGAACTGTGACAGTTCAGTCCTTTTCTCTGAGCTTGCTGATTGCATTCCCTTCCTTGTTGCAATCTTCCCTTCCAGTTTAAGATTTTTCAGTTTTGCTGGTACACAAAGCACAGTTTAAACTGAATAGACTTTTTGCCGTGATCTGGTTTTTCCCATCTCTTCATTAGTGTCTCCCATTTGCCATGGTTTGCACTGCTTATCCCTCCACAAGTTGACACTTTTGTAGCCTTATGCTGCCATATACTCCTTTCCTTGGTGTGCTGGCTGTGCCTTGCTCTGCTTCTCTTGCTCTTCTACCTGCACCAGCAAACCCTGACAGCTGAGCTATCACTTTCTGTTATGACAGCTCTTTTAAGAGTATATGTAGTGTGAAGTATCAGACAGTTTCTCAGGTTACAGGAACATCTTTAGCAACCTTTCTCTCACTCCTTTGCTCTCTAAACTTTTCATTCCAGCATTGTTAGCTGCTGCCTTAGAGTAGGTGGACCACTCACCCCCAGCTGTCGAAGACCATGTGCTGGTAATTGCAAATTTTCCTCTTTCGTATTAGTCTTCTTTTCACAAAACAAGATCAACAATGTATGTCTCATCTCCCTCTAAAAAAACATGTTTTTCTAGCTCTATAGAGGGAGTATACAAAATAACCACATCCTACTTTGTGGGTTTTTTTGTTAACCTCCCTTCTCTGCCCCAGGAACCAAGAAAATCCTCCTGTTCTGAGGCTTTTTCACCTGGAGCACTCCTGAGGCAAGGAATGTGTGGTTGGATCTGTGCAAGGAGGGTTTGTCTCAAGTCTTGTCAATCCAGCTTATACAAATCTCAGATAACTTGTTTCTCTATCAGTATAAAGGTTTCATAATTTGTGCAGTAGTATCACTGCTGGACCAGACATTCTGTAAATGTGTCTAAAAGAAGAGAGGAGATCTACGGTTTATGCTTTTTGGAGGCCTGTATCAGAACAGAGATCATCTTAAAAACAGTGCAAATAAGGTCAGTTTCCAAGTAGGAAATCTTCAAGCAAGAAATCCATAGAATATAGATTATTTGTTTAATAACTACTACAGTGTGTTTAGTAAAGGAGGATTACAGAGCACTTGAAAAATAATACCTTATTCCCTAAAAAATCTCTTTAGTAGTAGCATTACTGTTGTCCATGGCTTTTGCTATGTAATCATCATAACTAAGGGAAACACAGGTCAGGCCTGCCTTTGGGAAAAGAAAGAAAAGGAACACAGTTCATAATACCAGAATTATTTTTTTAATGTTTTAATGAAAGCTTTGTTGTTTGTTTTTTTTATGTGCAGCCTTTATGTGTCGTCGTTAAGTCGTGGCAGTCAATAAAAACACACAGAGTCTTCTTCAAAGTGCAGGACAGAAGGAGAGAGAGTTCCTTTACTGTCACACCTTACAGACTTTTATAGCCCTTAAAGTATCATGCATGTCAAGCTACAATTGGTGCCTGCCTTTAGTGTATCATACATGTCAAATAATTATTGGTGTTCTTACATAAACATGCATGTGCATTGGCTCTACTTGCAGTTTCTACAAACTCAGAGTGACTGCAGTTTTTACAGGAAACACAGGTGTGCAGCTGTGTGACAGCTCCTGTCTTCCCTCACTGGCTGTGTACTATTGCTTTGTCGTTCTGTCATCTCTCTCACTTTCTTCTTCAAGGATACACCACAAGCTAAACAAGGTCAATGCCTCTATAAGCAAATGCCAGATCACCAGCAGACCCCAACATTTATGTGTCTGCCTTTAGGTATTTAAAAGTTGGTATCAATATGTGATATTGTATCTATGGCCTGATATTAATCAGAAGAGACCTGGGACTGGATTCAGTTGGTCTTCTTGGCCATTTATGCCCATTTGAGGTGTCTTAGGGTACCTAAAAGATTGTCAGATGTGACAGAATAGCTAGAGCTCTGTATAGCACAGTTGCTGTGGCCTATAATTCATGACCAGAATTACAGTAGTGAGTAGACAATCTGACATACTATGTGGTACAATCATGCATTCTTAAACTAGGGGCAGATAAATAAGAACCGAAAAAAGGAAATGCTGCCTGATAGAAGAGCTTCTCTATGAGTGGCTGTGCCTACAACAGAGCAATAGAAGCAGCACATTTATGCTTCAGCACTTACAAAAAAGATAACAAAACATGTGGAATGAAAATTAGTTTCAAGAGGTACTTGAAGTGTAGGAAAAAATAAAGAAAATCTACAGGGGTCCATACTGGGACTAGTGTTATTTAGTATTAATAGCATTTGTCTATTTGTCATTAATGACATAGAAAAAAGGGATTGAGTGCACCCTTAGCAAATTTGCAGATGACACCAAGCTGAGTGATGCAGTTGGCACATTTGAAGGATGGGATGCCATCCAGAGGGATCTGGACAAGCTGAAAAATGGGCCCATGGGAATCCTACACGTAACCAAGCGTAAAGTGTAACATCTGCATTGGGACAACTCCCAGTAACAGATCAAGAGCTCTGTGCTGAGAAGGACTTAGGGGTGCTGGTGAATGAGAGTCTGGACATGAGCCAGTGATGTGCCCTTGCAGCCTAGAAAGGCAAAAGTGTCCTGGGCTGCATCGAAAGTGGCGTGGCCAGCAGGTCAAGGGAGGTGACTCTCCCCTCTACTCTGCTCTGGTGAGACCCCATCTGGAGTGCTGCATCCAGCTCTGGGATCCCGAGCACAGGAAGGACAACAATCTGTTGGAGCAAGTCCAGAGAAGGGTCTCCAAGATGATTAGAGGGATGGAGCACCTCTCCTATGACAAAAGGCTAAGAGAATTGGGATTGTTCAACCTGGAAAAGAGAAGGGTTTGAGGTGATCTGATTGTGGTCTTCCAATACCTGAAGGGAACTTAAAGGAAAGATGGAGTAAGGCTATTTACAAAGGCATGCAGTGACAGGACAGAGGGTAATGGGTTCAAATTGAAAGAGAATAGGTTTAGATTAAATATTAGGAAAAAGTCCTTTACTGTGAGGATGGTGAGGCATTGGAACAGGTTGCCCAGAGAAGCTGTGGATGCCCCATCCCTGGAGGTATTCAAGGCCATGCTGGATGGACCTCTAAGCAACCTTGTCTAGTGGAAGATATTCATACCACATCAGGGGGGTTGGAACTGGATGATCACAGAGGTCCCTCCCAATCCAGTTCATTCTAGGATTCCGTTACATTCCTAGTAATGTACTTTGTATTTTGCACGTTTGTAAATGTTGTACTAATATAATATAATATATTATTATTAAACATATAATTCTATAATATAATTCTAACCTTATATAATATCTTGAAGTGGACTTCTTATGATTTACCGCAACTCAAAATTGTATTCCTTCAAGTTTTCAAATCCTTAGAAAGAGGAATCTAAACAGCTGCAATCAAAGAAATTGACACTTTTCTTCATCGTAATGAGAACATCTCTGAATCCACTGCCATGGGAGCTCATTTCAGGGCAATTTGGTTCAATGGTTTGCTATCAAGTTTGGCTGTCATTCAGCAGTTGACATGGGATATGACATGCAACTGGGAATCCTTTTGTGCTGCCTGCTTCATAGAATTCTAGTATCAATAGCTATATGGGCGGCATAGTGTCCATTTCACTTCTTTCTGTAGATGCATTTCATCAGTATTTAAATTGAACAAAAAATTGTTGAGGGTTTTTTGTTGTTGTTGTTGGTTTTGGGTGTGTTTTGTTTGTTGGTTGGTTTTGGGGGGATTTTTGTTTGTTTGTTTGTTTGTTTTTCCCTTGGTAACCTTACTAGTTTCCCTCACTCAGGAATTCTTGAAGTTGGTAAAATGAGGAAAACTGGAATTATGGAAAACAATGCACTCTGAGTGGGTTCAGGTACACTAAGAATCTGTGCTGAAAACGTTTGCATGGAGAAATATTTAGGGGTACAAAAACAACGTAATAATTTACATAGAAATTGATTTTTTTTAAAGATAAGGTTAGCTTTCAGGAGTTTGAGGGAAGAGGCATAATGTAAATTTTATTTTGTTGACTGCAGAACAAGTGCAGAAATAAAATTATAAAAAATTAAATTATAAAAAAACCACGGACATTTGTAAAAATGTGTTTCCATAAAAGACATGGAAATTAGTTGTTAAAACAATGGGCCTCAATTTTCAGAACTTTGACAAAAGTAGAAGTTTTTAATAATGTATTGTAATGTTCAATACAAGTATTCTGGATATGGAGCCAACTCAAAAACAAAGTTCTTGAGCTCGGTTGGGTTGGGTTTTTTTGGCATTTTCATTCACATTTCTATATTTAAGAATGTTGATTATGTTTCTGTAAAATAATGTCTTGTAGCATACAGAAGATTGTTCAGAGGTTATGGTATAGAAAAATTGATATCTCAGCACCAGTCCTCTCTATCTTAAGAAATAAAGTAGCAACACCCAAGACTAGCAACACCTTTTTTTCCTTGCTGCAGGACATACTTTTCATAGTCTCACTTTAAGAATGTGTGCCAAATCATGTTACCTCTTCCTGTGCCACAGTATAGATTTACTGTGATTAAAAGACGTAAAAAATTTTATGTAACTGAAAAAACAAAACAAATCAAAACCAAACAATAAAACATTTTTAAGCCATAACAACTTTTTTCCCCTCCTCTGTCTTTCCTTAGAGCAATCACCTTTCTTCAAAAAGGTCGTAATTATGGATTTAGCAAATACTGCATCACTTTTTGGCTTGTCCAGAAGTTGAGTTCTCAGTGAAGTTTTAAATACCTTCAGATGGGTAGTGAGCAAGATTTTCTGCTTGATGATCACTGAGAGGAAATGATTGCTTCCCTCAAGGATTTTCTCTCCCACACAGGAGGAAAGCAGAACCCGTCTGCAGCAAGTGAGGAGCAGCCTCACAGCCTCGCTGCTGCAGGCAGAGGAGATCAGGCATTGATCGGTCTTGAGTGAAATGCACCAGCAAAGCTGCTTTGGCCAGGGCATTTCCTCCTCATGTGAAAGGACTGAGACAGCCTCAAGGTGTCCCATGCCAGTCAGGGGGTTAATGCAGATTTCAAAAGAAAATTTTTAATATTCTACAGGGGTTTTTTTCCAGATTCTAAATATCCTGTAATTCTTGCCCTCTCTTTTGTGAGCTTCTTCCTACATGGCATATTGCCCTTACAGTTCTCTCCTGTCTTCTCTCCCACTGTCTCACTCTCTCCCTCCTTTCTTTTTCTTATTCTTCATACAAAGCCTTCATGATAAAAGCTTGATGCCTCTGCATAGTAACAGGAGAACTTGAATGAGCAGCCAAAGTCAGATGCTGAAATGGCAATATGACTAGTTTTCCCAGGTAATATCCACAGGAGAAGCCAGCTCCTACTGCCTCCTGCCACCACCACTATGTCCAGAGGGAGGACACACTCTTCTTTGCCACTGCTAGCCCGGTTTTCAGTTCTTCACATCAATTTCTGGCCGGGAGGTCCCAGAGAAGGACTCATCTTTCTATGACTAATCTGATCCTTCACTGGAATTGATGCAATTCTTGCTAAGGATTGAGAGTAATTACCCCGTTCAGGCGGTATAACAGCTGTACAGTTATATTCCCTAACTCACCCTTCAAAACTTTACAAATTATTTCAACTCCTCACAGTGACATTTCAAGAATTTATTACTGAAAACCTGGGACAGGTCCTTATCCAGTGTGTATACTCCTAAATCAGAAGGGAGGATTAATGGTCTGCATATTTAAGAGCTAAGAGCTCATGTAGGACTTGTACGTAACAGGGAACATGCCTGGGATTAGTTACCAGTTCAAACTTTGTAGTGGAAATAGGAATGCCCATTTTGTGCTTACCAGAGCTGGTTGCAATATGGTGCTTTTCAGAGGGATTGGGAAATCCTCACAGGACAGTGATATTAACTTGGGAAAACTGCCTATTTTAAGAGATTCACATGGGAAAGATGACACTAATAGTTGCAGAGAAACATGTTTAACAGAGTCCAGATTAAAAACTGAGAAAGAGGTTTTCAGGTGGGCATGGTGACCGGATAAAGACACCTAGCTCTCAAAGCAAAGTGATTTTCTCTGCTTTTTGAGCCCTGTGGTGCTTGAAAAAGCTCTTGCATTTTTGATAAATAAACAAGACTCTTGAAAGAAGAAACCCCAGTCATTATGTTTCTTTGTTGCTAATGCTAACAATTCCCCCCACCTTGGAGTACAGTTAACCCCTCATATTAAGAACAAAAATCCTAAATAACTGCATTCAGCATCTGATTACTGAGCAGGAGTAAAATGAAGAAAAGAAGATTCCTGTCAAGACAGAGTTGTTATTTCCCCACAGTAATTTTAACCAGCATTTCAGAAAATATTGGGCTAAGTATTTTATTTTATCCTCTCCCAGTTATCTAACCTGAATCTTAAGATCTGTCTGTTGTTACTGTTGTATTCATCTAAATTCAAGCAGGACAGCCTAAGTTCCTAATTACCTGTTCAATTCTCAGTTTTCAGTTGCACAAACATCATGTAATGCTTCCCAGCATGTAGCCGTATAGGTCTTTCTGAACATGACAGGAATGAATACTTGCTGCGACTGCTAATCTCAACGACTATGCAGCAGATCTTATTTCCTCTTCCTCCTTCAAAGCTATGAAGTTCAGAATCACTATTAAGGATAAGAGGTTTGAGTTTTAAATCCTTTAAAGTCAGGTCAAGCAACCAACACCTTGTAAAACCAAGATTAAACAGCAAGTGATAACGTTTAATCCAATTCTGTTAGATTTTACAACAGAAGAAACCCCTAAGCAGCATGCTCCATTTTATTCCAAGGCCCAAATATGTTTGCTGTTTCTTCCCCAAGCTATATTAAAAATATTAAAGCTTGGCTACAGTAAATGTTTTTGTAGTGCTTAACTTTTACCTCCCTGAAGTGTACTTTATGACTTCTGTTACTATAATTCCTAAGTACTTCATAGACTGGTTAGGTATGTTGTTAAAGCTTTCGAGTCCTCTCTGAAGCATGCAAAGTCTGGTTAGCCCCATTTTTCTGATAAGGACCTATAACATAAATTTATGCATAGATCTTTTGCAGGCAGACATGTCACACTGCTGGACCAACAAACAGCCTCCTCAGCAGGATCTTCAGGAAAAGTTAGTGTACTTCACTTCAGCATTTGCTGAACCAGAATGCAGACAGACATTTGTCTTTGCCTGTAGGAGCTTGTGTGCACAGCTGCAGAGAAAATCAGAGTAAGAACTAGGTTTTCAGCCTTGAATGCCTACATTTGAGGCAACATGAACACTTGATATTGTTTTCCTCTAGTGTTACTTAAAATAAGACAGAGGTACTTACTTGCTACTGTACATGCAGCAATAGCAATAATCGTTTAATACTGAAGGGCAGCAATATGAAATGCTGTATATAATGGGATTCCCATACATGCATACATTAAAGGGATGAGTCATGATCTTTTATGGTCAATACATGCTCTGGAAGTTTACAGAAACAGCCTTTTCCTATATGATTACTGTGATTTCTTACACTCTTATTATGTATGGTAGCAAGTCACTGCCTTCTCCAAAGATAGTGAACTAATGGTAATTGAAATAACATAAAGAATCTCGTCATAAAAGGCCTTTCCATAGTTATAGTTGATTTCTCAGATAAAATCACAATTCATCTTCATTTCCTTAAATTCTAAACCACGATTGCTTACATGGGCTGCCTAAGTGCTTCTCATTTTAACCACATAGTCAGAGACCTGGGCTTTTTGGCTTCTCGTGGTAGTATATAAGAGACACTTAGTAATGATAAGTGGGTATCATGCATCGCTAAGCTTAAAAATTATTATAAAAAAGAAAGGAGAAAATTTGCATAGTGTTAGACATTTGCTAAGGTTTGACTTTGTGCTATGGAAGAAAAAAAAGAACCTAAAAAAAAAAATAGAATTCAGGAACTAATTCATATCTCTTTTGCTTCTTGTTCGTTGCTATTCTGTCTACATTTTGGTTCTTAGTAGCTTTTGTTTTGGGATGCATGTCTTTGGAAGAACCAGATGTTGCATCACAATTGCTGTTGATTTCTCATAGGGTGTCACACTGTTGTAAATCCTAATTACACATGTTTTTCACAGTTCCTGAAGCTAAATGATGATTTTTTTCCTACTGCAAATTCTTTGTATCTTTCTTTCTTACATACTGTGGTTAGGTTTACATCTTCCAGCAAAAATGTACTTGAAATGCACAAGTTCAGTGGCATAGCTAAAAAAAATGTAAAAGACTATTTCATGGCTGAGTTCTCATTAGCAGTTGGAGCAGGTTGGCTATGCTCACAGAGAACATCTTCTGGTTTGGTTTCATTTCAAAGGAGTCTAGTGGCACAGTCCAAGACCATCCTGCCATGTCACTTTCAAAAGAACATCAAAAGTGCATCCTGATCCAAACTAAAACATCTCATGTGGATTCCCCCCTGAAATGTAAAGAATAGGTCCCTAGACAGATACTAATTTCCTTCTTCTGTCATCTGCGAGATTATCACAAGCATTAACTCTTACAAGTAGTGATGTTTTCAGATAGATGGAAAAGTAAGTGAGATCCCTAGGTCACCTGCCACATATGGATGAGATCACTTGAGCTTGCTATCAATATGGTAACTGTTATGTCAGCAAGTGGCTGAAGTAAATACTTTAGAAATGATGATGAGGAATCTTACCTGCAAAAGACAATAGAAAAAAGATGGCAATGCAACCTTATTAAAAAACTGATCAGTACTTATACAAAATATTTTATGAAATGATAAATTTTCTAAAATATGTTTTGCCTCAGTTATATCTACGAAAATGTGGAGATTTTTCTTGTAACTTATATTATCTGTGAACCGAGTATGTGAAATACGTTTTATAAAATAAGGGCAATTATCAGTGTAAACAAAGTCTGTGTTAACAACATAAGTAATAAGTTAGAAAACTGGCTCAGATTTATTCTGTGTATATTTCTTGTCATAGACAAATAATTTATTTTTAAAATATTTATAAATATTTTTAGAAGTGGAAAAACATTTTTTTCAAATTCAATTTAATGAGTAAAAACATCTGTTGTCTGCTTTTGTCTGCTAAGGGATCATTGTCTTCTAATAGCTCAAGGAAAGGTACCTAGATGGCAAAATAGACTTTCTTTTATGTGTGTAATACAGTGTTGCCAGTGTTTTCCAATCATTATATTAATGGGTGAGAAAATGGGTTTTTTAACCATTGGTAATGTAATATTTTGTGTAGATAATATTAATTAGTTTTCAGTGTAAATCAAAATATAACAGGTCTTCCATGTCTACAAAACAAACATATCTTCTTAAAAGCATTCCTCAGCTTTATTGTCCTATTAGTTTTATTGGAAATAAATTTTTATTGGAAATTCCATGCAGAAACTCTCTGTTGAATAGAAATCATCTAATTCCTAGACAAGCTGTATTAATGGCCTTTTGTTCTTATGCCTGTTTTACCCATCATCTTAAAAAGCTCTCTTTTTTCCCTGGTGTTTAACACTCATAACTAGAGAGTAATCACATCTGGCCCCTACCCAACCTTCATAATGACATGCTCTTTTAGTGTTCTGTGCTATGACAGATTCTCTGTTCATTTGATTATCCTAATGGTCATATTAAAATGACCAATGAATCCCTTGTTGATATGTTTAATTTGTTATACTTCTTTTCAAAGTGCTGACAAGGCAACCAAAAATAAATTATATCAATTCACTGCACATTCCTTTCAATGGACTTTTCTGCCTGTCCTTATTTTAATAGAAAACTGGATTCCCTAAATAGCAAATAACCCTTGCACAATTCTGACATTCATAAGCTGTGGTTATAATCAAAAGAATAGCAGGAGGCAGCTGTGATTCACCAGTTTGTTGCTGCCCACTGGGACTCTCTTCTCTTTATCAGCCATCAAATCAGCAACTACTAGAGCTGTTCAGACAAATGTAACTCCAGTACAACAAGTTTAACCTTATTTTTATCCAGCTCCAACATAACAATTCCTTGACAGTTTGTTTCCCAAATTGCTATCACCCACTATATTTTTCAGCTACAAGTCAACAAGGTCTGTTCCATGGGAAATCCCCAAACTAATAGCCTGAAGTTAGAAGCAATGTTTCTGTTCCCTGAAGAGAACGGCTCACGTCATAGAAGTAGATTTGCTGGTCAGTCAAACCAATTAGCACATACCGACTTGCCTTTCTTATCTCCCATGGTTTGCAATGTGTCCTGTCATCTTTAGACATATTTGCCAAGACTCTGATTGTAATTTTTTTAAACTATTTACCAGAAATGTGACTGCAAGACTAAAACTTCCAATAGTAATGCCATAAAAACAACAAACACAACTGACAGAGCTAATATTTTTGTCTGGTTTGGAGTTTTGGGTTTTTTTAACTTTATAGAAATGCTTTAGAAGCTCCCATGGTTGAAAACACGTTCTAATGTGCTCTAAGATCTTTGGATGAAGAGCAGTAAATAAATGCAAAATTTTAGTTACTTTTATCTGGGCTAGAGTCATGCATGATAATATTATGTTTATTTAGGAGGCAGAAGAAGAATTTTAGTACTATATGTAGACTAAATGTCTCTAGCACATGTATAAACATCTACACATGAGAGTTGTGCATGGAAGATGTATAATAATGTTAGGATGATGACTGCCATATTATCTGTTTTCCCCAAAGTTTTTTGGGCCACATAGTCTTATGCCTGCAAAAGACATAACAATCGCATACCATGGACTTTAAATGTTAGGAGTCATGCTGAGTGGGAAATGAGAAAAAATCAACTGCTTTGATTTCTATGAGTCTGCACAGTTCAGGTTGATTTGGGCCTCTTCCTTGGTTCCTGTTTTTTGGTTGGTTGTTTGTTTGTGGCATATTGGTAATTTTTTTAAAGGGTCAGTCACATGCTTATTAAAAAAACTGAGCATCATGAGTTACTACGCTAATGTAGTAGCTCTTGGTCTGAAAACTCCCATAAAATAATTCCATCATTTCTGATGATGACGAAGTGAAACTCTGTCTTGTTAGTTACATGGAGAATAAATCTTTGCAGAGGTCTGTAATTGTTTTGTGTCCACATGGTGAATTGAAGAGACCACAGAAGTTTTGGATTGTATTGCTGACCTTGTGACATGTCTATTAAAGATAATGTAACTCAGGTTGCAGGACTTGATGTGCAAATGAGTAACAAAACAGAACAGCAAATGAGTAAAAGACCTGACAGCTTTGAAAGGTAGGAAACAGTTCTGGCACTTCAGAGGACCTCCCTTTTTCCATTCTCTGATCTTCAGAGTCTATGGACTTTACCCCCCACAAGGTAATCCTCAAGGTGCATGAGAGACTGTCTCCCACATCACATCATTAAGACTCAGGAATTTAAAAGCATGTCATTAGCAGTTTCCTGAAATAGTAGATAAAAAAATAAATTCTAATGCCAAGATCAACATATTCTTATACAAGATAGGAAAGAAAAAGAAATAGTTTTTGGTTGGTTTTTGTCCTCCTTCAGAAATGAAATAATTTACAGCATGTACACTGTTTGTTTTCTGAGCTTTTTAAACCTGTGTTTTAAATCCTCCTTAATAATTTCTACAATTATTTGTTATCATGTAGCTGGATGGCAGTGGAATTGTTGACATTTTGTAGTTCAGTCTTTGATAGACGTATCATTTGAGTGGCAGCAATTTATAATCAAATCCACATTTGTTCTTTTGTTTGTTTATTTTCTTAAAATATAACCTTATGAGTTTAAGAAATATGGGGGGACAGGGGTGCTGCTGAGGTTTTTTTGTTTAGATGGTTGGTTGGGTTTTGGGGGTTTTTTTGGGGGGTTTTGTTTCTGCTATTGTTCATGTTATTTGACCAGTCCAAGTTTTACCAGACATGTGAGCCTAAGGTGCTGTGTTCTTCAAGCACAAGTTTACCGTCAATGTGCCTTTTGGTTCTGCATTACTTCTTCCAGCATTTACTCAGATGCCTGTGGACAACAAAAAATTGATCTGAGAATATTGTGCTAACAAGAAGCATTGCCAGATGATAAAATATTAATTTTTTTACTTTATATGCAGATATGAGAGAAGCAGCAATTACCCCTACTTTAATTGTTTCATAGATGAGTACAATTATTACGTTATTCATTCCATCTGCAGACTGAATGTAAAAAACAACATCGACATCATATAGTCAGACACTTCATTTTAAAGTAAACCTCACCAATGTTAGATATATTAAAGCAATAAACCAAGAGATTAAACTTTCATAAACAGTAAGAGCTCATTGTTTTGTAAATGGATGTATAATAACATCTTTGTAGCTCAAATGAAACTGTAAAAGTGACTGGGTGCTTTAGTCTTCTGGAAACTTTTGATTTATTTTTTTAATCACTTGTTAGCTTTTGTTTATGGCAATTAAACATTGAAAACAGGCCTCAGTCTTCTTGCTGCATTACTCATCTCACATTGAACTGCTTTATGATGACAAGCAATTTAGAGCAGCAAAAAACCCCAGCTCCTGCTCCTACAGGTGTTTGTTACTAATAAATGAAGTGATAGCTGGTGTTAGAATGTGAGGTTTATCTTTCTTTGTGATTTGTGCAGCAGAGAGGGAATGGAATACCTTTGAAAAGCTGGTATGAACTGTCCACAATCACAGAAAGGCTGTGGCTAGACTTTGTATCTGTAACCAGAGTTAATGTTAGGGAAATGCTACCTGAATTTGTTAACTAGATTGCAATTTTGAACCTGACTATAGTTACAGATCAAAAATGTAGTACAACAGGTGTTATGGTCCATCCATTACAGGAATCTGCTAATTTTGTGAACATCCTTTTTATAAACACACCTAATGCTTAGATATACCTAATTAAGAAAAAGAAATATAATGAATTATAAAAACCACATGTGCTCTAAAAGAATTAAATGTTCTATAAAACTGCTTGTGTGAGCATTGTAACAGCCATTGATACAGTACTTATACCAAGGATTGGGAAGCAGTTCCTGGGAATCCCCATAGTTCTCCAGCTATGTCATACAATTAACTCTTTTGGTTTTTTGTTTTTGTTTTTTTTTTAAGGGAAAGAGAGACTGTTTGTGCCTACCAAAAGTTACTAGGGTATTCTCTGCCCCGCTCTGTCATATTATAGCTTCAGGGCTAACAGGACTATAGAATGCCAAGAACATATTTTGTCACTGAACAAATCTGTTGACTCAAACTGCCATTTTTTGTGGCGACTTCTAAGAGTCAAACAGCACCCTAGAGAAAACTACTCTCTGGGAGAAGAAAAGAATAACAGCAGCAGAATTTCACTTTTCATTTCCCACTGCTGTCGAGATACGTGAAAATATTTTCTATCTCTGTACCCAGTTCACATCGAGGAGAGAACTGTAACCTGGGAATATTTTACGGCTGATAGGATCAAGTCTTTCATATTTTTTAATGCTAAATGCTCTCAGTGACTTTTTGTTTCTTCCTTTGCTTTTAATTTCCAAAATCCTGTCTTCATTTTTTTATTAAAGCATTTTTTGAATTTCACATTCATATATTTAAAAAGCATTATTTAGTCTATCACATCAGTTGCTATCTGCATCCGTTAATGATTATTTTCTGCCAAATATAATCAGCATGGCTCTGCAAGTAAGCATGGCCTAAAAATAAAACAGATCATTTACATCTAGATATCATGGAAGAAGGCAGTAAATCCTGAAATAGCATCATCTTTGAATGCTGCTTCTTTAGATGACTTTCCATCCACAGCTTGCTTCAGCCAGTCAAAGTGTTGCTAGGGCATCCCTATTGCCTGGTATTCATTTTAATAATTTTAGTGATGTGCTGTTTATGTAAAATTGAATGAACAAAGGAGAATTTTGGGGCCGAGTCTGAGATTTTGGCTTTAATTTGTTTTAGCTGCAGACAGTATTTGCATGTAGCTTTTGTGGTATAATTGTGTTTAATTCTGCTGATATTGTAGTGGATTAGCAGCAAAGATAATAACAGATGAGGGTTCCTTTTGAGGAAGTTAAAAACTAGCTGATTAATTGTTATGATGTTACACTCTAGAGGAAACCTTGTAATTAAACCACAAAAAGCTATATTAACATAATGGGAGAGGTTTGACTTAATCCCACCAAAGCAAGAAAATTCAAAGTTAACAGTGAAGACAGTAATGTTACCTGTTTTAGGCCAAGGACTGTTCTTTGGAAAAGAGCTTAGCCTGACTATTTCTGGCTACCATGGTTGTTTTGTTGTGTGAATAGGGCAGCTGCATTTATATCAAATTAAGTCCTTTGACTTTTCTTTGTGTGCTTGCAGATCAGGCTTTATTAAAAAAGGTATAGTATATTTCCTGAAAGCCTACCAGACTAGTATTGGTACTTCTATGTGGCATATTTTGACTTGCAGTTAGATGCTATTTCTTTATGTGTATGATTTGAAAGTAGAAACACCTGGTTTACTTGAATGAGTGCTTTTCTAGAAGTTAAAGTCTTCCAAGTTTTAATACATACTCTCTTCAGGAAATAATTTTAAATTATTTCTACAGTCACACTTTCCTGGTCTGCTTTCTGTGTCTTCAGTTTTTTTATCTCACCCACATATACTGACCGAAGATTTCAAAGCCCACAGGAAAGTTTATGCAGACGTGCTCTCAGAATGAAATGTAACAGTAAAATTGTTAAAAGTTTGAGGCAAGTCAGTGATTAGTCTGACAGGCTGATCACAGTGACTGCTTCCCCATCTCTCCTTCCTCCATCCTAGCCCTTGACTGTTGGAGAGTTACAGCACCCGTCTGCAGCCTGTGTTGTTAGTTGTCATACCCATCTCCACAGCAGCTGATTGGGAGCTTTGATACTCCTGAAAGGACTTGATTTGATGTAGTTCTCCTTTATGTGAACAATTTAGGTAACACAGACCTTAATTCTCTATTCTCTAGCCTGTATGATCCTGTGGCAATTTCATAGTCGGTTTTGCATCTATTATAGGTAGAAAATTACACATCGGTTGATAGAGTTGGCAGTGAAGTGGCAAAGACAGATGATTACCTGAAAAATTCACATCCTCTAACTGAAAGACTTCACTCCCCGAGTATGGGCACTTTCCCATCTTGTATGCCTAAAGATTACTTTCACATATATTTCCAGAAAATTAATGCCTAATGTTTAGCACTGAAGCAAGAAAAAGAAACATGTATGTGCATAAGTTCCTGAATCGATCACAGGATTCATATGTAGTGAATTACTTCTGACCTTTTTAAAAACATGTACTATAAAATTAGTTTCTAGAGTTTCTGACTTTAAAGGACAACAATGGCACGTGAACGGTTTCTATGAAAATTCTATGAAAACAGAAACAGTATTTGAAATATTAAAAGATCACTCAATTATGAAATTTAAACATTGTAAATGGACTCCAGAGATACAATTGCAGTTCTTGGAATAGACTAGTTTATAAGCTGTCACAGCTAAAACATGCAAAATGAGAATACATTTTTCATGCTGTTCTAAAGCTTTAAAAACAGTAAACTTGAACTTCATTTTCCAGTTTCCAGATTTCAGAGTTAGTCCAGTACACATTTTAAATGCATATGCCATGAAATCTGCCCTACTTAGTTATCATGCAAACTCATCAACCACTGAATTTTAAATACAACTGAGTCATCCCTGTTTTGGGAAGCTAAAAGCATGCAATCTTACCTCCAAAGGGCTTGTTATTCTAAACTCTCACTCCTATAAATATGCAAGAAGCAAGTTCTATAGAAGAAAAACAGGGTTTAATATTTTTGAGCAATTTTTTTCTTTTCATTGTTTTATGGGTTTTTGTTTGGTTATTTGTTTTTTTTTTTTTAATTTCTAGATCATACTCTTTTTCATATAACACCCCTCTGCCTTTCTGCAAGCTTTCCTGGGTTCTTTTTATATGAGCTTCTGATGGTTTTTGTATCCTGTCTCCCTCTCTCGCCTGGAGAGAAGTCCAACTGCTAGCATCTGCACACACAAACCAGCCTCCAAACTGAAACTCCAAACTGGTTAACTCATTGACATGCTGTAGTTTGTATGCAATTGATACACCTGCAGTTTTAGCTGACTGGTTTATATGGACCTTTTAATTATTTTTATCCTTCTCTAGATGACTGCCAGATATTATACTACTGGCTTCAATAATATTTGTTCTCTGAGCAGTCTAGTTCTAAGCATTTAATTTGGTCTCTTAAACTACAGAGGTAGGTCATTTAGTATTAATTTTAATAGGTGCATCCTTAAAAGCTACATCCTTAGAAGTTGCAGGAAATTTCACCTATATTATCTTTATGGGATCGTAATTGATGTATGTAACACCAAAACTGTCATCTAGAAGAATCTTCTTTCAGTACCTCTAAGAGCCTTATCTTCATGCCTGTAGAGACCTGACTTAAATATTTGATTTTTAAACACTTTGGCATACTAAACACTTTGATTTGACAAGCACATTAAAAATGGTTGCTCATAAGCTACAAATCTCTTGCCTTACAGCAACTGCATTTATTGCACAGCTGGCTGTCATGATGCTAGCAAGATTTTTTGTTCTTTGATCAAACGGAGTTTAAAATTCAAAGTGTTCAAGATGCTTATTATGATTGTCATTTCTATGCCTTCCAGAAAATGCTAAGAAAGACTTTTCTACCATCCAAGCACCGCCTTTCTAAGATGCACTTTTAGAGAAATTGCCAGCTCCATGCTGAATGAGTACCTTGCCATTTTTGCTGAAAGTAGACCCTTGCTGAACTCTGCCTGTTGGGGCCCACTTAATATGAAATAGTTGGAGCACTGCACAGAAGCCAGACACAGGAGGACACAAAAACTACATTGGCAAATGATCTGTCAAGTGACCCATGAACAAAATCGAGATTGAGTTGCCCTTTGAAATAAACCTATTTGAATTTTATTATCTCTAGAGCACCTTGTGTCTCTAATCTTGTGAAAGGTTAGTATTCCATCCATCAGAGCAAGATTAGAGCTCTAGTTGATGCCTGCACTTGATGATAACTGAATGCAGTATTTGGGGCTGGAGGAAGGAGATTTGTTACTATGAGCCGTTCAAAGAAAGATTGTGTAAACAGATGCTCAGGGAAGCACGTTCACAGTATAGACCACATATATTCCAGGTCAAGATAGCAGAAATCAAAAGAGCAGAATATCAGCAAAGATTTTAACAATAATTTAAACGGAGCAAAGTTACCTTATTCCCGTCCTTTTATTTCACATCTCAGGTTAGCAGACCCAGATGGCTGATGCTTACTAGGTTAGTAACTAGGCTAGTAATGAAATGCTAGTTACTTTCTTGATGTATCTATAAAGAAAAAGCTAAGGCTAACAGAATAAATGAGAAAATAATAAATGAAAAAAAAATCCAGGGCTCATGGGCCTCGTATGCATAGACAGAAGTGAAGAATGCAGATTCTGTCATGTTAAAGAATAAAAAGCTCTGGTTTTATTCATTCAGAAGTTTTCCCTCTCTTATGTCTTGTAAAAAATTATTTCTCAACTTCTATGTCTTTTTAGAGCTTACCTGACATTTTGAAAGAAGCTTTAGAGAACAGGCATAATTTTTCCATGTCCTTGTTTGATGAACTTTCTAAATTTTATATTATGCTCTGAATTATATATGTTATTATGTGTGTGATTAAGTTAATAACAGTGGTGACCTTACTTCTTGTATTAAAAAAAGAAATGTGATTAAGTTCTTCATTGTTTTGTGTCAACTCCAGACCTTTGAATTGCTTCAAAAATATAGAAGTAATTTGAAGGATTAAAAAGTGTATATTTTTCTAATTCTTTAGTTCCTCTTGGTGGGTCTGGATCTGTGCCTCTGGCTTTTCTATTCGTGCAGAGCAGACCATGTATTTATGTTCTCACATTTGGCTTTGAAGGATAACAAGAGACCCTTTGGACTTGATGCCAATGTATCAGCCAGCAGCAAAATAACATGAGACTGAATTTTTTATTTGCTGTCAAACTTCATAACATCGCAAAGAAAAAAGAAATAGAGGGTAGGGCTGAGATTTTCCAGAGGCAGACATATGTTAAAGCAGTAGAAATAGTTGCTATGCAAGATAGGAGCCTGTTTAGTTCTTAGGTAATATCACACTGTAGTCACAAAATTAAACAAACGAACAAACTCTCCTCAAAACTAAAAAACATAAAACAAAACATATAAAGCCCCAAAGTACCAACCAAAAAAAAAAAAAAAAAAAAAAAAAAACCCAAAACAAAAAAACAAAAAAAGGAAAAAAAAAA
>VYXB01003965.1:157699-180507 GCA_013397135.1 Pachyramphus minor | reverse complement strand
AAAAAAAGCCCAAAAATAAAAAAAAAAAAAAAAAAAAAAAAAAAACAAAACCCGAAACCACAAAACTCAAAAAGGCAAAGTAAAACAATGCCAAAATAAACTTACATTTGTAATATATTATACTGATACTCAGAGTATAAGAAACCATGACTTTCAGCTATGTTAGTTTAATTTAAATGACATAATTTAAGTGACATAATGCACAACCTCCTAAGAACAAGTAAAGATGTTTAGAAGAATCCAATTTTAAAGTAAAATCAGGTAGTAGCACCAAAAACAACACCAAAAAAATCGAGGGTGTTATAAAATATTTCTGTGTGACTCTTGATTCCACAGACAAAAGCAGCTGTTTCTATGTAATTAACCGAAAAGATTTTTCCATTACCTCCTACAGTTGCATTTTCAGCTCTTTAACTGATTTTTACTGTATTAAGGGACTAACAGTATAAATTATTCCTAATATGTGGTATTTCATGTGCTTAATTAATAAATACATATGAGGTGGGGGTTATGGCACCTGTTGCAATTATTCTGACATCAAACATAAAAAATTCAATTAAAATGTATTACACATACACGTATTATGGGCAAGTCTGAGTGAACATGTGGTCTTTAAAAGAGAGGAATGTGGGAATAATAAAATGATGCTTCTTCATTGAAAATGGAGAATACATTCTAGATAATGGGTTGAGTGAGCGAAACAATTTAATGCTGAACCCTGATATAAAAGTCACCTATTGGAAACACATTTCTAATTATATGATTTGTAAATGTGGGAGCACTTGAAGTATAAGGCCATCTAGGCTACATAAAATTATAATGTACTTATGAAGTTTATTATTATGGAAAAGGACCACTGTACTTAGTGTCACGTAATATGTAACATACCTAATGTTTTCATTTTTCAGAAGTTGTCACTGTTTTATTGTGAGTTTGAAAGTCCTCTCACAGTTATTTAGGTCCTCATAAGAGAATGTTGAATGTTTTCTCAATTAAAAAACAGAAAGTGTGTTCTCTCATGCTCCTTTCAAAGGAATCCCTATTTTTTCAATCTGTACCGAGTTGTTTGGCCCCTATTCCTGTCCTATGTCTAATTTTCTCCCAAATGATTAAATATATATACATTAGGGAAACTAATAAAATATAATTTATTGGATAAAAAAGTTTACAATAGTTTGTTCTGCTTCTCTATCTCATCAGACCACTGAAAACTGTAGTTCAGATAATGCAGTATTGGAAACCCTAAAATCACTTTATCAAGCAATAACACATGTACTCATATGTGTATTAAATGAAAATACTAACCCTGATCCAGTGGGATTGATATAAAGGACAGGCTCTTGCAGGATGTGAAGGGCAGCCCACATTTTAGAACCCCAGCCAGACTTCTGATCTAAAACCTTCTTTCTTTCCCTGTGGAGAACGTAAAGGTAGAGCTGGACCAGGGCTTCATGCCAAGGTTCTTTGGTTGGTTATTCGGAGTGAAGCAGTGTGTAGCCTGATCATTCAGTTTTTGGTACCCTTGTTCTGCCCACGTGTTCAGGGAGATGGTTTTGATGATATTGATAGACTGTATCCGAGAAATATCTGGATTAAGTTTAACTCTCTTCTTATCACTGTCTCTGTTTCCTTCAGTTGTCATTTCCGCACTTTTCTATCTTCTCTCCAACTATTTTTGTCCTCTCTAATTTTGTTTTCCTATTTCACCTGTATTGCCTGATTTCTGCTCTTCTGTTCTCCCATATTTTAATGTTTCTGCAGTAGTGTAGTGCAGGAAAAGAAGTACAAGGCTTGTAGTCAGTATGAGTCACCTTGGCCCCTTCACTGCCTGCTGCTCAGTAGGACTGATCAGCTTTTCAGCTTTTTCTTCAAACCTCATCTCGGAGGGCTGTAATTCTCATCTGGTAAGATTTATATGAGAAGAAAAATTAGTTGGGTTTTCTTCCCAAATGTGCCACAGCATTAATGTTATGGCCAAACAAGCTGGAGGAATACCCAAATATTACACAAGGAAATAGCATCCGGTAGTAATTTTGGGGACCTTGCCACCAAAAGTGACAGAGAATATTTGCTTTAATTCTGACTCAGGAGAAAGCACTGGAATTACATCTGTCTGAGGGAGAGGAATGAAGACTGTATGGTAGGGAGGGAAGACAATTAGGTCTCAAGGTTGCAGAGAAGATGGAAGAAATAGTAAATGGCAGAAGGCCTGGAAGCTCGGTGACTTCTGTGGGAAAAAACAAAAACAAACAAACAAACAAAACACACACAAAAAAAAAAAAAACCAAAAAAAAAAACAAACCACAAAAATCCCAACAGACAAATAGAAAAACTATACAAAAATCCAGAAATACGTTCTAAATCTCATAGCTCCCACTGAGCCACACAGAACCATAGGAAGAAATCATAGATATTGCATGCTTAGAGAGTCAACAGCTTGTGGGGTTATTAAAATATTCCTGTCAATATGTTCGATAGATTCAGCAACTAATCAGCAGACCAGCAGTAGAAGCACAAAACTTTGGTGTCACTACATGGACATATCCATTTAGATGGAGACATCATATGCAATACAGTAGCTAATAAATGGAAACAATTCCCCAAATAAATTTAACCTCGGCGTTTTAAGACCACTCCCATGTAGTTTAATCAAAGACAAATTAGATTATACTGTTAAAAAATCTAATGTAACCCTAAATATATACCAGTCTTGTAAAGCTGATTTTTCAGTTCATCATACTGTATCTTATATCTAAGTTTCTTCTCACTGGAAAGCTTTCCCACTAGACACACTTGTAAGAGAAAGAAACATTTCTGTTCAGAAGGTAGGTCAGATAAAAATCAATCATGTATCATCTTGATCCAGTGAACTGATGTCTGTAGATGAAGATTTGTGTTGGCTTTAAAGCTATTCAAATACAGACTTCATTTTTTAATCCCTAATCTTTGAAACATGCAGGTAGGAAAGTTTATTGACTTCACAAAGCTCCGTTGGGGACCAAGGTCTTTCTACCAGCATATGAATGCGGATCCAGGATCTGACAGGCTGTTTTCTTCAAAGCAATAGATCTTTTCCTACATTTGTAGCTTTTTTGAGGCCAACTTTATTATTGTGAACCTTAATCCTTAACCTTATACTTAATCTAGGGTTTTATGCATTGCCTTGTTTTAAGTCTGATTGCCCAAATCTGATCTATAGGACATTACTCCTTAACTTTCCCACTATTACCGCAGGAGAAAAAAAAAAAAAATCATGCCTCTAGCAAACTAAGAACATTTAAGTTGACTTCATGACATTTAAGGTAACTTAATTTGATGTCATAAAACTAAAAGAAAGTTTGCTGCTTCAGTGAAGTTTAGCTCAGTTTACAAGCGAGAAATTCAATCACACCTCTGTATTATTGCAGTAACAAATAGTACTGTGCTCAGTGTCCAAGTAGTCAAGAAATAACCAGGAAACCAGTGTGGATTTAATACTGCCTGGCCTTAAAAGTGCATGAGGTTCTCTTGAGTGTAAATGTAGAGAAATCGAATAAACTCAAAAATAAGTAAATTTTGTTGGAGGTAGCTTTATATTTTTTGTTAATGGTGCTAAACCATAACAGAAGTTATTAGCTTCATTCAGAGGTGTCTGGAAGAACAGTCAATATGACTTCATTACCTCTTAAATTGCAGATATATACAAAATTGATTTTATGTACATAATAGTTTCAATACAAAGTCAAACTTCAAACTGCTCTTACAGCAGCCTTCTGCTGATTAGTTCAAAGAGAAGTCTTTGCAGATATTTCAGTAGTATCCCTCTCAGGCCTAACATCTTAAGAGGTTTTGTTGGGTTTTTTTTAATGTAATATACTGATTTCTTTAAAAGTACTAAAATAAGCCTTCTTCAAAGAGAGAGAAAGGTGAGGTGAGATGGATAGGAAAACTGCAATAGATTAACAGCTCTTACATTATATAAATACAACTGTGTTTTAGCTCTCTACACTTGTAACTGTGACATGAAAGTAGCTGCAGTTGTAATTTTAAACATACCATGGTGCACCCACTCTGATCTGTTTAAAATCTGTCATTCCATACTGAGATCCAGGACCTGCGCTTCCTACTGGGTACTTCACTGAATGGATCTAATCCAGCAGATGCTTCAGAAAACAACCCTTCAATGGAGCTGAATAAGGCCCAAGAAATGGTTTTCAAACACTTCAATGACAGTTCTTCACTGTAGTCTATTTTGCTTAAAATGGGAGAAACAAAAGACATATTCTAGAATAGGTGAAGAAGCCCTCCTCAATGCCACACATGCCTAAACCCAGGTTGAGATTTCTGCCTCTGAAGCCCAGTTCACTGTCACTGGTGTCAAGTTGTGGCTGATCACCCCATTGTAAATACAAGTCTGTGAAGATTTCAGTGTTTTCCTCTGGCCAGCAAAAGCTTACTTCCCGGTGAATGGCTCCTCCCTTAGTCAATTCAAGCTGTCTACTGTGAGAACAGATATGATACCAAACAGTGACTTTGGGCCACATCCTCGCCAGCACAACACCTGACCTTTGAACACCACAGGACTGAGTCAAGTGATGGTAAATACTGCCTCCGTTTAGGGACCTGCTTGTCCAAAAATTGCCTCCTCTTTTATTTTTTTTAATTTTTTTTTTTAATTATTATTTTTGGACAGAATATATCAATTATCCTGGCTTAAATCAACTTCATCTGGATTGTAGCAAGGCAATTTTTTGTTGCTTTCCCCCTTTGTCATTTGATCCACCTTACACTTCTCTGTATTAAAAGTTAACAAACTTTTAATACGTTTAGAAGATTGGTGTATAATATAGGCATGGCAAAGAATTTTCATATAAAGTGTTAGTTGCTAAATCTCCTTAACTCTTGAACTGGATATTTCATAGCCTCTAGTGATGCGTAGCAAAAAACAGTACAGTCTCTATATTTTAAAACAATTGTTGCACTGAGTCCCATAGTTTATATATTGTTAATATAATTTTCATGAAAGCTTTAAATGTTTTTCAGAAGAAACTGTGGTGACTCATGAATCTTTCACGAGGTGTTATGCATTTTTATGAACATATGATATAAAATTCATCATTCTGAAATTCACAGATATCCATGAAGTGCTACACGTCTCTCTTTGGTCATGGATATTCATGACAGTACTACTACTGTAAGTGTTTAAATGCCCATTCATAAATATTCTAGAATGTAACCTTCTGATGCCATGTAACATTTTGCTTACATTTTATGAGTACTTCACTTGGGCCTTTTCCACTTGATAATGAAAGCAGAACCTTCAGGGACAGTTATTGGTGTATATATAAATTATGTGTAAAACTATCTCATTGCTTTGGTTTCATTCCTACCATTTTCTATCTTTGTTATTGCTCTAAGATCAATGAATTCTTTGAGGGCATCTCAGGAATTTCAGGTTCCATATTTATAGTCAAGAATACATCATCATTATGAAATACCACATGCAACAGAATATGAATGGAGATTCTAGAGCACAGTAAAGATTTCAAAAAATGTATGTTAATGTCTAATATTTCTCGTGTGAAAGTGATGTGTTTCAGATAGTGTCTGTATGGAATCAATGGCAGGATCAAGTATCCCTTTTATACATACTCAAGTGTTGGTAAATGACCTTTTGCAATGAAGAAAATGTAAATTTAGCATTTAAAGGTTGCACCTGCATCCCCTGAAATTGTTGATAATATTCTCATTGATTTTGGTGTGGCAGAATAAAGTCTTATAGGCCTTTATCAATGTAGATAATCAGCTGTGAGTAGATGACAGATGTTTTAACTCTATATTAGTGTTCATTTGTACAATAGTTTCTTTGTATATGGGCATCAAATAATGCTTAAATTCTTCATCAGACTAGGTTCCCATTGTGTTAATGGTTTCTGATGTATAAAAAGCAGCATAGCTTTTTTTCTGTTTGCCTGCATCGGGTCTATCCTGTCCCACCCAGCCCATGATAGATGTGCTTGTGTTTCTTCCCCATCCCCATGTCCCTCATTTCACTGCAGGACAGTCCTGTTTGCATTGTCTCCATGCTCCACAGTGGAGAGTGGTTCAGGATGAGGCCTCACTGTTTTTGTCTTCCACTGGGTCTCCTTCCTTCCTTCCTTGCAACAGCCTGACCCATAAGGCAGAAAAAGTCATGGACTCTGGACAGTAGTCAGGGAGAAGATTGCAGTGTATTATCTTCTATTACCAAGTCTTGCTGTAGTCTGAGAAATGGAGGGATTAGGGAGGGAAGAGAGACCCTCATCTTTACTGTCAACCTTTGAGATTGCACTGGCTTCTAAATTTAGTAACATCCAAAAGATTTCTTAATATCTTGATATTTACAGGTATAGGACATTCTAGAAAGGTATCAATATCCATTAACAGCTACATAATTTCACACATAGGTGATTTTACCCAAGACATAACTAAGGATATAAATCACCTATTCTTAAATTTGTGATTATAGGGCACATTTAATTATCAGACTTGTATTTCTCATCTTTAAATGCAATGTATATGTATTCAAAATTAGTTTAAAAAGAAGAGCAGTTTTCAACAGACCTCATCACACTGCAGCTTTTGTTTTGTCTAATGGGAGCTGAAATTTGTTTCCCAGATGAGACTGTTGAGTGTTTTTAAAGGTCAAAGCTACAAGGGAATTTTAAAATTAGTTATGCAGGCTTACTAAAAAGTAGTACCAATGCATCGGTAGCCTTATGCATATAATTTGTTTGCTCTTGAATATAAAACAAATGTAATGTCAAAACTAGGGGGGAAAATCATCTGCTGTAAGCATTCGCCTTACAGCAATTTTTTTCTCAATAATGAAGTTACGTTCTTTTTGTTTTGTAAGGTTAGTTATTGTTAGAAGAAAATCTCTGGAAACCTAAAGAGGTTGGAAAACAAAAAGACGTGGAAACCACAGAGGTTAATTTCACTCAGATTTCCTTGAGATAAATCACAACTTTCACTAATTGATGTCATTGTGGAATATCTTTAAGAAAAGAAAAGGAAAAAGAAAAAAGAAAAAGGGAAGGGGAGAAGGAAAAGGGGAAGGGGGAAAGGAGAAAGGGGAAGGGGAAAGGGAAAGGGAAAGGGAAAGGGAAAGGGAAAGGGAAAGGGAAAGGGAAAGGAGTATTTGTACCTAAAGAACCCCCAAATGACTTCTCTGTCAGAAACCATAGTCACTTTACATGAATTCCTATATTCTTTTTACCATCAGCCTTATCAGGACTGGGAATTTAAAGAATGTGCAATGAAGTTAGGTACCCAAAATCCACACAGGGTGTAGATACACGTACATCTTCTCAGATACTTCTTAATGCTGAAGAGCTCTGTGCAGCTGTGCTGGTTTTTTCTCAGTCAGGAGCCAGACTGCATGTTCATTGTATCAGGTGTACCATAGTATGGCACTCAGGTCTCAAGTTTTGCTAAAAAATGAAAACTGTACAGAATATACAGTAATTAAATGAAATTGTCTGTTTGTCTCTTTGGTCTTAAAGCTCATGTGTTGTCCTACAATCAGATGTTGCTTTTGCTTAAATTACAGATGGAAAAGAAAATATAAGGGAACTTATCAGACTGGGAATGTTCACAGAATATCCACTCAAACATAATACAACTTTGTGTCTCTAAAAATTGCCTCTAGATGTTTATGTGTATATATTGTTGAAGGCAATTATTGCATCATGTCATGCTGCAACATTATTCACAGTCTTGATCCAATCCAATAAATCCAATTGATTTATGGTGACAACTAGTCATCACTTTGGAATTAGGCTAGCTCCCAGGTTGAATTGCAGTATAACACTAGTTTACCTATATAAAGATAGAGTGAAAATGTAACCCTGAAGTTGATGAGACAGTGTGAGAGCTACCAAGACCCTATTTTTAATCTGAGCTGTAGCAATCGTTCAGTAAGAGACTCCAGCAATTCCGTCCTTTTACTTTGTAACTGTGTTGTCTTATCACAGATAAAAAAAAAAATTAAAAACAATTACAGTTTGTTTGCAGAGGCTGTTACTATCTATCTTGCATCCTAAATTTACAAATATTGTTTAAAAATGAAAACTAGCTAAAGTGTGATCCATGGACTGGATACTCTCCATTTAAGCCTATATAGAGCATGTAATGGCTTGAAATAGCAATCTTCTCTCCATCTTTTCAGTATCTCAGTGTGCCTTAGACCTTATTTTTTTCCAACTACCTCATAGAAGTGAATGAGCTGCCTTAGACCCTCTGGCTAATAAAGGAAATCTGAATTAAAAACACGCTTGTAACATAAGACATATCCAGGACATATACTGTCATATAAATGAATCATCTCTTAAAATTAGGAAAAATTATTTCCAGCATTAACACTGCTCATGACAGCCTATTTTGGCAGCAAAAAAATTTCACAAGATATATACTTTAAAACGCTGTACAACTCTGTCTTATCTAGGTTCTCCTCTCCCACCTAGCACTTGAGTGCCTTACAGAAGCACATTAAGTAATATGACTAATGCATGTCTCATCTTCATTCTTTTACTTTGAGCTGAAATGTTACATTATTTTTAAAAAACTATGTGCAAGTTGATGAAGTATCATCTTTGCAATGAACATAAAATTTTTACGTTCCTAAGAAGACCATGGAAAAATTAAACCTTTGCAGAAGCACATACAGTTTCTCCTGACTAAACTGAACAATTACCCAACTGTGTCAGGACAGTTTCTATACCTAAGCATTGCAAAGCAGACTCCTTTCTTGATATATGGAAGCTTTGTAGACTGAAAAAGCAAGCAATCATTCACAGTGGCTTTAATTTTGGTGAATGGGAATTGATTGAGAATTTCTCTAATTAGTCTCTTTCTGGAACTAAAAAGGTATCCAATTCTGTAGTTGTTGATTTGTTATCTGATCCTGTTATTTGTTATTATGATCCTGCATAAGGTTACTTAGGCAGATAGCTCTCTTAAACTAACTGTCTTTTGTATCGAAGTGTACAGAAGGTCTAACTTTTTAATGACATAATTTACCTTAAGCAGTAGCTCTCAAAGACTAGAGACCTGTAAGAAGACTAAAAATTAAATAAATGTAGTGCTACTTAGAAGACATTAGCTTTCCTACAGAATTAATATGTACGGTGTCACATTTGGAACAGCACGAAATTTAAGCTTGTAGAGTTCCTGATAATGTTTGTGCCACAGTATAAATAAAGATTGTGACCAACATGGACCACACACTGCTGTATGCTGCACAAGCAGAGCATAAATATCTATGCATCTTGGTTGGCTTCCAACAAGCTAACTGGGAGATTAATAAATAATATCCCTAAACAAAGAAAGAGTGGGCTAACAATCTCAGACAAGGAGTGTTAGCAAACTCAGTTAAGCTTTGCTGTGACTGACTTATGCAATGGCATGATCTTTTAAGATAAATAGTGGGATTCACAGTACAGCTAGGGATTGTGAGGAGCCATCATGTGAATTGCTTAGAGCATCCTCCCAGCATCTACAGCCTTTTTGGGAGAGAAGACAAGGGGCCTGGATTCACTGTTTTCATTACTGTCTTTTGCAGTTGTCATTCAATTGCACTGGTGTGAAATCCTGGCTCCAAACTTAAACCTGCCATCTTTTTGCCTTCCAGACTTTGTGACTAGAGAGCTACATGTATTCAGCAGTGCAGGCAGTGTACGTTATTTCTAGAAGAAGAAATGCTGGATGTATGAAGTAGTAATCAGAGTGATCCAGATGTCAAAGATACCACCACATCAGGGTTAGCAGTGAAAAACAGCTTTGTTTCGCCACTCCCTTAAACAGAAGACTGTAGGTTGTAGATGTCGGATTATCCTATTTGGCAACAAAATTTTGGTTGTAGCCTTTTTTTGTTTCTTTAATTTTGGTTTTGTTTGGGGGTTTTTTGTACTTTTCCTACATAAACTATTTAGCAGAAGCCTCTCTTTTTCCGGATGGAATTTATTCCTTATGAAGAGCTGTGGTTTTAATGACAGTTTAGACATTCATGTATTTATTAGACTGTATTTTCCCTTAATAAATGCTTTGATGTAGCTATTATATTCTCAATGTTCTGTGTATACATTTTCATAATAACCCCTTTCCAGTCATCTGAGAGACCAAAGACTGCAATTCTGCACAAATTCTGCCAAAAATAACAGTTTCTTTTCTTATTGAGTCCTGGTAGACTGGCTTAGAGCAGTTGGTGGATTCTACTTTTAGCAGATCACAGTTGCAAACCCTCAAATTTAGTGTGGCTTTTTTTCTTATGTAGTCTTAAATTCCATCCTGTCTTTAGCATGCAATGTTTCTGCAGCAGGGCACTATATTAAAAGAGTATTCACATTATATCATTAGTCAAGACTATAAGAAGGCAGCACATCCCTGCCGTTAGCACACACAGATGTGTCTATGGGCAATGACCACAAATTTAGCATCTCATATCCCAGAATTGGTGTGTCAAGAGCTCTGCATCACTGCAAACCATTTAATTGCAGTAAATATATGTATTTTGCCAAAGGTTTTGCCCTCTCTGCCCTTCTGTCTGCAATACCCCATTTAAAGGCCACAGAAGTTATAGAACTCCTTTCTGAAGGTGGCTTGAGGTTGAGAACAGACCCTATAGGAAGATGGGATCTTCTGAAAAGCAGGAGACACTATACCCACTTCGGTCAGCTGTGTTTAAAGAACTGTTGTATACACTCAGTAATTTTTTTGAGGAAAACCTAACTGCCAAGAATCTTAACAGAAGATATGATTATATATTTCCACTGTATCCCAGGGGCTTGGTTTCCAGTAAGAATAATTTCCACAAGGCAAAATTTAAAAGTAGATTTTGGTTTGGGCCTGGGAGGATAAAAGTCACAGAAGCAGTGGTCTGAAATCCTTTCAAAAAAACTTTAAGGTCTGCTCTTCCAAAATAAACAAGTAGCACAAACTGAAATTAGTAGACTGGTTGTGACATGATTAGTGGAGGATTCAAGCACTGTTTTTCAGTAGGGTAAAAAAAATTTTGAAAATATTTATATTTTCTTAGCATTACCTAGACATGTAACACTTTTAAGAAGAATTTTTCTAATTTCCTCTCAAGTCTCTTTCAAGTTCTCTTCAAGAATATTTGCAAATAAATATTCAGATTTATTTCTGCTGTTTCCTTCTACATTGTAAAAAATTTAATTAAAACAGAACTTCTAAAATGATTATATTTTTCAGTTAAATCATCATATTAATGACTTTACTTTTACCTTAGAATATTTAGTATACTGGCTATGAAGGCTGTTGCAAGGGGCAGGGATTCCTATTCAAATAATACGTGAAGAAGAAGTGGAACTACCCTTACTAAAGTTCTTTTAAACGTGTTTTTCGTGCTTAATGTTGTTCATTCTAAATCTTTCTACTTTTGGGGGGAATTCAGCTTATGCTCTGTTATCCTTAACCTGTAAATAAAGAAATTTCCTATCCTAATGATGAGTTTCACTAGTAAAGTGCAGTGGTAACAACATATTAAGAAAAACTCTGATAAATTACGAATGCAATCAGAAAACCTTTCGTACCTTAATGTTACGGCTGTTAACACCTGGTTTTTTCCCCCTGCAGAGTTTTTCCGAGAACTTCTGGAGAATGCAGAAAGATCCTTGAATGACATGTTTGTCCGGACATACGGCATGCTGTACATGCAGAACTCTGAGGTGTTCCAGGACCTCTTCACAGAGCTGAAGCGGTATTACACAGGAGGCAACGTGAACTTGGAGGAGATGCTGAATGATTTCTGGGCTCGGCTGCTGGAGCGGATGTTCCAGCTCATAAACCCCCAGTACCACTTCAGTGAGGACTACCTGGAGTGTGTAAGCAAGTACACAGACCAGCTGAAGCCATTTGGAGATGTACCGAGGAAGCTGAAGGTTCAAGTGACTAGAGCGTTCATTGCTGCACGGACCTTTGTTCAGGGGCTGACAGTAGGCAGAGAGGTTGCGAACAGAGTATCCAAGGTAATCTAAAATCAGGGGGTTTTTTTAAGCTTGAATTTGTTCTAAACTTCCTAGACAATTGAAATCTAGTTATGTGCTTTTTATTTTTTTTTCAATATAAGGCAGTATGTCTGGTTGTTTTTTATGTCCACTGATACACCCATCCCAAGTTTATAAATAGAGGCAACAGTTGTTTTTAATTTCTTCTGGGGATATTAAGTCAATACTGACTGACTGGAAAGCATGTCTTTATGCTTAGGACACAATGAAATACCAATATAGATCAGTGCTTTAGCATGGTAGCGATTTGTAATTCAAAACTGGCTACATATATAAAAGATGGGGATTATTATCAGAATTTAAATATTTCAAGCAAATTTATGCTGGTGTTCATTAGGACAGTACAGCCCTCACAGCGTTCGTTCATCTTGCAGCTGGGTGATGTATTTAGTTGGAAATGTCTAGTCATGTTTCTGATGAGAAAATAGACAAATAGTGACACCTCTGGAGCTTGAGCTTTCCCAAAGGATGCTTTGACTCACATTTATTTTAGTTTCAATTATTTATCTATGCAAATATTTGTGACTATTATAATCCTTGAGGGCTTCACATAATTAAAGCTATGTAAGAAGAAAACACACACAAAAATAACCCATCTGGGTACCACAAATATGCCTGAATTACTTTTTCTTGTACAGTATTGCAAACTCAAGTATATTTTTCTTAAATGCTATTCCAACTGGATACTTGTTCTGTGATCTTGCCATTTCACAGTCCTCATAGTGTATTTGGACCTTCAATTCTGAAATGATCTAGTGAGATCCACTGTGAAATGCTCAAATACTCACTTTTGAACAATAAGTGCATGAATGATTTTGGTGGTTGGTCCATCCAATACTTTACATCAAGCGGACTGTCTCATTTGCTTCATTTAAATCACAGCCAGAAGGTAAGGTAGAGACAATATATTGTACAGTAAACTTCAATTCAAGCACTCAAGAAGATGAAGCTTTCTATACTTTTCTTAACCTGTATTACGTGATATTTTGCAATTCCAAATTGAGAAGCCATGGAGCCAGAGAAGGGCTCCATGTCATGAAGGGAGAGCCTGATTTTATGCCTTGGAGACTGCACTGGATAAAAAGGTCATTTTGCACTTAAAATTTGGTGAGTGAAATATATGGTCCTGGTTAGTCAGATAGAACCAAAGTCTCTTCCTCCAAAGTGCCTTCCTGGGCTATGCTGTTGCCTTCCTTTGTTTTCTGGCACTGTCAGTTCTTGACGTCCTTTCTGAATAGTGGCAAAACATCAGCATGAAATCCCAGACTACCTAGTCTGGCTGGGGGCAGATACAGCTTATTAGCCTCCAAGGGTTCCGAATGCATATGTCTGCAGCCCCAGATTTCCTCTGAAGAGCAATGATGTCCCGATGGGTCACTTTTAAGTGAAAGTGCTGAACTCTGATGTCACTGTTGTCAGCAGGCATTAAGTCTTGCTGCATTAACTGCATCAGACTGTAGTGAGTAATCTATGTAATTCATGTAATATATGTATAATTTGAGAATCCCTCACAGATCAAGGTCTGAATTGTCTGCTGAGATGTCACTTTCCCTGGGTATGTACATAATTGTACAGAATGTGCAGGTGCCTCCTTTCTCACATGCCCAGGAAATGTTTTCATCTCGGCTTCTGGGTTTTGAGTACATAAGCTCTTTCAGGAACAGGATTTATAACAAGACCACTAAGTGATCCTATGATCCTATAATGAGAACTACTAGCTCTGCAATCATAAAGTGGGCTTTTTGTAGTGTCACTTGAAGATGATAACAATAGCTCAATAACGCTTCTGGTTTTTTCTTTTAACATGAAAGCAAGACTTGAAATAATCTTTAAAAGGGCTCATTGGTTTGGTGCAGGATACACATGGTGATACTCTGTTAGACTGCATGTAGAATACCATGTTCAGTTTTTGGCCTTTCCTGTGCAAGAAAGACATTGACAAACTGAATTGAGTTCAGTGAAGGCGACCAGCATGATCTGCACTGGATTATTTGCTCTGTGAGGAGAGGCTGTGGGACTGGGGCTTATTCATCCTGGAGAAGAGGGTGCCCCAAGGGCACTTAGCAGTAGCTCCTGGTGCCAGTATGGAGGTCATTAAAGAAATACAGCAAAGTTCTTCAGAGTGGGGCATGGTGTGATATGATGGGCCTGAATTGAAGCATTTCTCCTTGTCCTATCATAGCAAGCCCTACTAAAAATTCCATCCCCATCTTTCTTACAAATCCACTTCAAGTACTGCAAGGCTGCTAATAAAATCTGCCTGGAGTTTCTCTTCTCCAGGCTGAACAACCCCAAATCTCTGAGCCTGTCTTCATAGGAGAGGTGCACCCAACCCTTTGACCATCTTTGTGGCCCTCCTCTGGACTCACAAAAACAGGTCCACATCTTTCCTATGCTGAGGATTCCAGAGGTAGATGAAGTAGTCCACATGGGGTCTCATGAGAGCAGAGTACAGTGGCAGAATCACCTCCCTTGACCTGCTAGTCATGCTTCTTTAGGATTGTTATCCTGTGATCCTATTAAAATATTAACAAAATGATTTTTTTAATTAAATGTAGAATATGCTTTGATTGCAAGACTACTCTTTGTATTAAAATCTCAGTAACTGTATTCATTCCCAGCGCAAATGATAAACAATTGCTGGATTTGGGACTTTGTGTTACATGCAGCCTAGTGAGGCAGATATGAAGAACCATAAGTGGCACCAAATGTTCAAGATTAATAATTATCTTGTGAAAAGGCTGTGATTATTCTCAGAATCAAGCTTTTGTGTTCATATTATAACTGTGATTTTCATGCTGGTTTATCTACTATAGAAAATGACAAATACTTGAATTTAAAAGACTACAACCATTTCTTGGAGTTCAAACATAGCTTTGCAACCAAAAATGAGGCAGGTAAACATCTTTTGTTGCTGTTTTTGAAGTCAGCCAGATTAGCATGGATTTCGTTCTCATTGTACTCTAATACTGAGAGATTCTGTGATAAGGATGCCACATCTGGGTAAGCCAAGAGAAATGAATAAAAGAGAAAATGAAAAGTGAAACTATTGCAATTCTTTTACAGAATCCTTTGTCCATTGTCAGCACGGGTTGGGAACAGAGGGGGATCTTCTAGCTGAAACATCACAAGCTTAAAAGATTCTTCCTTTCTATTTGGACCCATTATCTCACTGAACTGCCGCTGACATAGAAAAATGTTGAGCCTACACCTTAAACACCATGAAGAAGAGATTCACTAATGAGAAAGTTGGTAACAACATATTCTCCAGGCCTTTAATTTACCTTCTCATTGTCTTCTGAACCATTTCTGTAGAGAAGTTGGTGGGTCACATGTGCAGAAGGATTTTTTCCCTCTCTAATGTCAGGGACACATCCTTTTTTAAAATATTCTTTTCAGAGACGATATAATGTCTGAAAACAATGCAGTCAGTATATTTCTTCTGAAGGAGCTACTCTCCCTTCTTTTTCAAATTAAGTATGCAGTCAAGCACACTTGGCAACATGTATTGTAAACATTTTCCTCTTACAGTAGTACTTTGCAATTTTGTAATTTCCTTGTCAGTGACATTATAATTTAATAATCCCATTTAGATAAATGAGGAGGGATTGTGGTTAGGACGTCTTATTTTTGTGATTTTTTTCTATTGCATTTCAGTTGTAAGCAGACATAGTTGCTTCCATCTACTTGAAGTTTTATTATGCCATTTTAGTTGAGCAGTATGTTTATGATCTCAAAGTCCAATTACAATTCTTCATTTTCAAAGATTTTTAAAACTTTTTATTTCTCATTCTAATGCATTGAAATTTGTCAATGTTATGTTGCTATGCTGCCTAAATCTCCATTCAATGCAATATATTTCCACTGGCTTGAATTGACCAGGTCACTAAATTCTATATATGCTTTAGAAAGCAGCATATGTAAATAACAAAAAAAATAATTATAATATTTCTTAAAGTGAGAAATTTAATTCTTAAAATAAGTCTATTTATTCATTAATATAGAAGAATCCTAGAATGTCTCAAGTAAGAAGGGACACATAAAAATCATCGAGTCCAGCTCTCTGCCACTTACAGGACTGCCTAAACCATATGACTGAAAGCATCACCCAGACATTACTTGAACTCTGATAGGCTTCATTCCATGACCTCTTCCCTGGAGAGACTGTTCCAGTGGCCAAGCACCCTCTTGGTGAAGAATCTTTTTGTAATGTCCAATCTGAACTTGCACTGATGCGGCTTCAGTATAGAATATTCAATATAAAACATCAGAACTTCCATTTTGGGTACATCAGATGTCTGTTTAGTTGATTTTGCCTTAATGCTTAGTAGTATAATGGTCAGGACAGGAGCAGAACTTCTCAACTAGCATACTTTCTTATGCTGTAGGTAGGAGATGTTTGTGGACTTTTTGAACTACAGGCTCAGAAATAATTGGTAAATTTTTCTACCATCTATTTTTCCAGTAGTGTATCAGATTCTAAAAACCTGGTTTTTCTTCCTTGTTACCATTTTGGGGTGGGGGGGTGGGGGGAAGAAAGAGTGCTATCCTTTTCTTTTTCTCTGTAAAAATATAACATATTAAAATGTTACTGGTTTTTAATTTATCATATTTTTCTTAATTTTTTTTTTTTCTGGAAAAAAGAAATAAGTAAAATAAAAAAAACACCAAGCCAGCTGTGATTTAGTATTTGATGTTAAACTAGAGAAACTACTGAAAATATTTCTGAGGTTGCTGCTATCTGTGATTACCAATAATGTGATAGAAAAGATGTATTCATCTTTTACTATGTCTGAGCTCTGGATACTTTGTAAGAAAATAATGCTAAGTTATTCTTTCTGACTGTAAACAAAGCATTCTCAGTAATCGTAATACTCTCTTTGAACTCTCACTGAGTTCAAAGTGGAGAATGTAAGCAAAAAAACACGTGGGGAGAGTAAAGGAATTAAAATTTTTTAATTGGAGGGTCTGTGTGACTTTCCAGAATATATGATTCCTGAAATACTTTCCCCAAATATATTAATAGCTGAGTTACAAAAATTTTAAAGCTAATCATACTGGGAATTTTTTTTTCATTATATAAGGAAGTGTTCTGGACCAAACATGGCATGTGTAAAATAGAACTTGTTCCCAAGAAAAAATTAAGACTGAAGCTAAGGGTGTTTCAAAAGGTAATCTAAATATCTAACTGGGTGCAAAATAATTGCCAAAAATATTGTACTAGTTGGTAAGGGCAGTGCTGGTTCTCTAACATGGGTGTTATCCCATCAGGTTGGCATTCCAACCAAAGGAAATATTCCCTGGAAACATTTTCTTTCCATTTCTTTTAATTAAAATATATAGAAAACAGAAGAAAACAAAAAAAAGCACACTTTTTATGTTCCATGAGCGTAACTTCTCAAGTCTGACTTTTGCCAGTTTCGTGTGTTAACCTGGGTAAATTCAGGAGAACATGTGAGTTTAATAGAAAACACAAATAATGAAGGACAACTGGTCAGTCCTGTTCAGAAGCACAGCCTTTAGCCAGCTGTCCATTACCCCACTGCTGCATAGAGCTCTGATTCAATCCCAGGCAGACAGTTACATCTTCATTTTCTTCTGCACTAAATCTGGCTCACTAGGAACAGCAACTGAGTGCAGAGTGTTTTGCTCAGAGTGATCTCAGATTTTAGTTATTGTTTGCTAGTTTTGCTTTTCTCTAAGTTTGATGGTTTTCTGGTTTGGGTTTTTTTGTCCTATATGAGCACTTTCTTCCTCTTGTATACTGGGATAAGGACAAGAAGAATTGTTAGGAGTTTGACTTTCACACTTGCAAATTCATGCTACTGGCAAGGAAAGTAGGTTTTATACCATGAGTAAAGTAAAGCTTAGCTGAGGGGCATCATTAAGAGCAGTTAGTGATTTTGTTAGTGACATAAACATCAAAGATTTGTGACCTAGCCACTAAGAACTTATTTCATTAATACTTTTGAATATTAATTATCATTTATTACAAAATAAAAAGAGGCTGTTACAATACTTTTCTCATTGTGTGGCATAGGTTATATATCTCCTTCCTTTTAAACCAATTAAAACCATTCATCCCTTGAATATTATTAAATTATGTTAATATCAGGCTTCTTATTAGGAACCTGATGATATATGGGCAAAGTGAAATAAATTCAGTAACACAATTATAAGGTTAAACCCAAGATAAGTAGTGAAAAGCAATCTCTAGTAATTGCCTGTGATTACTTCTACTCACAGAATGCCAGGCCACTGCTTTTCTAATATGCTGAATCAATACTCTTACAAACTCTGCTTTTCATGGTTTATAAATAAACATTCAACAGTTTGTGAGAGACATAAATAAAGGCCAATATTGAATGACACATTGATTCAGGTTGTAATTATTGCAGTGGGGGAGGGAATATGACATGGTGATAACTCAGGTAATTAAAGCCAAAACAAATTGTACTTTGAAGCTGGAAAATGTGATTTGCAGGGTGTGACAAATAAAGAGCTATGTGTCTTGTATATTTTAACTTCATTGGCTGAAGAGATTTGGCTTGTTAAAGCTAGAGAGGGAAAGGAGATCTAAAAAGGACTATATTTTTTAATAGAATTTAATCCTTAGCTCAAATTGTTGGTTTATGAACAGCCCAGCTGAGCAAGCATAGCTTTTATCACTGCATCTGTGTCTGTTGTTTTAAGGTTTTTTTCAGTCATTCATTGTTTGAGTTTTCATTGAGTTGATATATCTTTCCAAGAACTGGATCATACCACGACACAAATGGGGCCACATTCTTTTTTCCTTTTCTTGCCCCTTGGTGTTTCTCAGGTGGGGAGTCCAGGGATTATCCAGCCAGGGGAGTTTCACAGCTCTGAGATGTCTGTAGCACAAATGCAAGAGTGAATTGTATCCACAGTGGGATGCTTTCTGGGAAGTATTCTTTGAACTGAGGTTCTTCAGCTGTGCAGGTTATCTTTCCTCCTTTCTTGGAAATAAAAGGTGTATAAACTGATCTAGTTAATTGCAGACATTTCATGGAAAAATAAAACAGACGCCTTCCAGATATCCCAGACATACTGCAGGGGCACTGATCTATTTTCTGTGTTGTGTGCACTGGAAACATCAGATGTTCCAGAAGAGCAGCTCAGAAGAAAAGGCCTAAAATGAAACAGCTGCTTCAACAAAAGGAAAAAGGAGGTAGGAAGTCTGCAAAAGCTGTGGTTTATGTCCTACCTATTAGAACTGTCAGACATAATCCAGCCTGGCCTCTCTGTTTCATAGGTCCTTACATTTCATTCAGTTACCTTTGTATTGAACTTAATAACCCAAATTTAACTGAGTCATGCTGCTCAATAAGACAGTCGGTCGTGCTCTGTATCCCTGTTAGTTGGTCTACCAGCTTGGTTTGGCACAGTCCTACTGTGTGCCACTTCACATCTCAAAATCTGAAGTAGTCCTGTCTTTTGGGATTTTTCTGTATCATTCGTAAGCAAAGACCTTCTGAATGCAGTGCTTTTGCTCAGTTTGTGGGATTTTTTTTAATGCCTATTGATAGAAAATACTCTTTTAGTTCAGCTTTACATGAAACCTTTGCCTATATATTAAGAACCATAATGTAAATATTTTAGTTTAACAATGCCATTAAACACTGTCATGACACATCAGAAAATTAATTAATTGAATTGAGGTTTTCTTTAGGATTGCTGAAATGCTTATTTTACACAAAAACCTTTAAAGTTCTCACACCAGTTGTATTTACTGCCTACAAAAGATGTTGGTATGGCACCTGCAGAAGCTATATTAGAGAAAATTTAGAACTTTTTAAGAGGTATTCCTAGGAAAAAAGGATTTATCCCAATTCATGATACACAGTCAATTCATGATAAAAAATAATAGTAAAGAAGCAAAGCTCACCTAGGAGTTGGCTGACCCTGCTAGATTTAGACATTCTGTAATTAATCTTATGGCAGATTTTACATTTTTGCTGTTTTAGCACAGGAGAGTGAAAGAAAATTCAGAAGAATCAAATAGAAATAGGAAGGAGATTAAAAAGTCTGAAGGGTAAGCAATGCAAGGAGATCTATATCATCTTGCAACTTGCCGACCTTTTAGAATTACTATTTTACATATTGTCTTAATCCTGTTTCAAAGGCAGCCTATGGAAACACTGTTTTCCAATCATTTGATTTGAGAAAAGCAATTCATTTCATTTCTCAGGTAAGCCAGAAGCAAAAAAAAAGCCAAATAGGTTATTCAGCCTTCAGGTTTCTACAGAAAACATTAGTCAAGGAAGTATCTGATTTACCTAAAACATATCAGGAATACTAACTGGAATTTAATGCGTATCTGCGTAAGGGTTAAAGTCAACGAAGTCGTTGGCAACACATGGAAAAAGTTAAATTTCTGTGAGATTTTCAAATAATTAATTCTGAAATCAACAATGTGGATGTAAGTTCAATTCTCAGTTATTCAGGGGTCAATGACAAATGGCTTAATTTTCTGCCTAGGTCTTGCATCTCAAAATATATCTCAAACAAAAAAAAAGAACAAAAAATGAAGCATTTCATTGTCAGAAAAATAGTTCTCGTCATCTGTAAAATTTTAAACTTACCTACATCATCCAGCATCTGTTTCTTATAGAAGTTTTTTTAAGACACAAGCTTGCTGAGTTTTTTCCGTAATCATTTTTGAGGATGAAATGTCACTTTTGTTCAGTCCACATTTAAGACTGTGCTTTTGCTTCTTCTCTTTTCCTCTTTCTCCTTTTATCTTTTAAGCCCTTAGGAACAATTCAATTCTTCAGTAAAAATTAAATGTACCAAATGTACAAAACTAGAAAAAGTAGAGCTTTGAATAAGACAGGAGGATTTAGCTAACCTCAGCTATACACTTGTCACCTTTATGTGGCCAAGAGCAGAAACTAAGAGTACTAAGAGAGAGGATTTCAACGCAAGACATGACTGCTTCATGATGGTTTGCCATCTTTCAGCCACTGGTGTACAATATTTTGCCTTTCCCCAACACTTCAGTGCAGTTTTAGCCTGCAAACAACTTCCCCAATCTTGAAAATTGGTTTTCTTTTAAAACTGCCAGAGATATTTTGATGTTCAGGTCTGTCCCAATACTGTGCAAGTCTGACTTCTGGTCTTCAATTTCTACAGATTTAGCAATTTCATATGAACATACCAGTGGAAAAATTACTGGAATTCATCAGGAAGCATGCAGAGACTCTCCACTTAGGTGATCTTGCAGCACAGATATTTTGGGTCAGTATGTTAGCCATTGACTTCAATCTGAACTTGATTAAGTTGCAGTTGTTCAGATTTATATAAATTCAGATAGAAAACAAAATTTTTAAGGCAGAGGTCTTGACAGGAAGACTGAAGAACTTACTAATGGAAAGTTATTGCTGACAAAATTTGTGTGGAATAACAGATTTTCAGTCAAGAAATGACTATTCAAAGGCATACTAACAACACTATGAGTAAACATAGCTAAAATGTTTACAGACTATCAATTTATGTAGTATAATTCACAAAATCATCATCAGTCAAATTTCACATGTAATTTTCTTTAACACACTGTAAAAGTTTAATACAATTCCGAAGCTTGTAGCCTTACCTGCCACCAGAGATATGCTCCAAACTGGGGAGCACAGTGCTCACAGTCTTTCTGTGCCCTTGGCAATTAATTACAAATAGAAAAGCAGAGGAGATTACATACATGAAGAGCATGAACAAAATTCACTTCTCCAAGTGGCTTAATGCATTCTAGCTCACTCTAGTGAGTCAACTGGCCACCAGGATTTGGTTGCCACCTAGGAATTAGTGCAGGCATAACATATATAGAGAGAACTGGAAAGGGTATGTCTATACAAATGGATTGAGATTCATCTACAGTAAAAACGCCACTTTTTTCTCTGTGAGTTAAAATATTCTGTAAGCCATTTTTTGAACAATAGTTATAGACTATATAAAAGAAGTGTTAGAAGAGAAAGCCCAGCTAGAAACTGATCTTTTTTTAAGATTTAGACCTTTCCCTTTTATCGTCTCATCTGGAGAGATTCAGTGTTACGAGGGCATTCCCTTAGGAAATATCAATACACTGAGGAGGTTTATGAGCCAAGACTGGTCGACAGCAATGTGGGCTGGCAGCATGCCCAGGTGGCCAAGAAAGCCAGTGGCATCCTGGCTTGTGTCAGAAATAATGTGGCCAGCAGGACCAGGGCAGTGCTTGTTTCCCTGTACTTAACAGTACTGAGGCCACACCTCCAATCCTGTATTTTGGGCCACTCACTACAAGAAAGACATTGAGGTGCTGAGTGAGTCCAGAGAAGAGCAATGAATCTAGTGAAGGATCTGGAGCACAAGGGCTGAGAGGGCTGTGGGTGTTTAGCCTGGATAGAAGGAGGGGGAGACCGTATCACTCTCTACAATTACCTGACAGCAGATTGTAGTGAGGTGGGGGTCAGACTCTTCTTCCAAGTAACAAACAATAGGATGAGAGGAAATAACCTCAAGTGGCACCAGGGAAAGTTTAGATTGGATATTAGGAAAAATTTCTTGATAGAAAGGGTGGTCAAGCATTGGGACAGTCTGCCCATGGAAATGGTTGAATCAAAATGTGTAGATTTGGCACTCAGGGACATGGTTTACTGGTGGACTTGTCAGTGTTAGGTTAATGGTTGGACTCTATGATCTTAAAGGTCTTCTCCAACCCTAACAATTCTATGATTCTATCATCCTATACACATTAAAAAAAAAAAAAAAAAA
>VYXB01003965.1:15543-157649 GCA_013397135.1 Pachyramphus minor | reverse complement strand
AAAAAAAAAAAACAAAAAAACCAAAAAACACAAAGAACACCAAATGACACCCACAATTTTAATAAGCCTTGACAAATATATTTTATTAATAGTGCTGATATTGCGAGGTAGAAACTATGCAGTGGGGTGTGTAAAGCACTAAGCTATTCTTACCGCTATCTAAGATATGGCATAGAAGAGACTGTCACTTAATGGAAGAAATGTGTTAACTAAATGTGTTATTTTTTCTTTTTTACAATCAAAATTCTTTTCCTGGTGACTGTGTATTGGTCCTTGGGAGGAGGAGTAAGTACCTATCAAGGAAAGATTAGGTTTCTGTAGACTGAATGAGCTTACTGCTTAATCACGTGATAATCCATTTCAACACATTTTTCTCTTGTCCTGTTTTCACATTCACATGCACATGTTCACACACACACACACATATACAGATTCACATAGTGTCGTGTTGGCAACTAAAGCAGTGGGAAAACTTACTGTGTTATAGGAGACATGAACTGGACGATCTTCCTTTGCACAGTTTTATAGTTGTTGAAGTTCACTAACCTCAGATTATTCAGATATATTTCAGAACACTAATAGAAAGAGGGGACTAGAGTGTATATAAGCCTATGGACACCCAATCTAACTGCAGGTAATAGCATACAAATAATATTCTTTGAGCTTGTAATGGCCATGTGTTGTTACATCTGTTAGGTATTTATGTGCATATCATGAAATGTTGATATATTTAGACATAGATCACAGAGAGCACTATTTGGTCCAGTATCTCTGAAGGCAATCTTAATACAGAGGGAAACATTCAGTACAGAAATGTACAGAAAATTACTTTAGGTTTTCCATACCATGTAGATTTAGCTTTTGTAGCTTTATTTTTGCTTTTTGGGGTCAAAGCTGAATCATTGCTAAGAGTCACATTTTCTTGCTCATTTTTATCAGTGACTAAGGACTAAAGTATTCTATGCTGTCAAGTTGACATTCTTTAAACACAGTGAGAATAAACAAAAGCATTCTAATGGAACCATTTTTCACTATTACCTTCTTTCCTAAATGTATTTGCAGCATCATCCAAAAAGCCTCAGAAGTAAAATGTTTCCTATATGCTATAAAATGCTTAAATATAATGCTGTGTTTAATGTGAAAGTGGGAAATGGACAGGGGTTGAGAAGAATGGAAGTTTTGGCAGATGAAAATGCTTATAAATGTGTTTATAAGCACGAAAAGTTACAGGTTTATAATGCAGAGAATACTATATGAGTTGAGAAGTTTCTAAGAAGCATGAAGCTTAATGTGGAAAAAATAGAGGGAAGATGTTCTTGGAAGCTAAGATCAAGAGCAATATTTAATAGCAAGAAATTTGTATCACCAAGGATAGGCACTTGTCTGAGGTAAATTCAAAATAGAGTGACCTGATGCTGTTTCTACAGTCTCTGCAGAAAACTAGGCCTCTCCAGGGGAAAATTACATCTTATGCAGATCAAATCATGTTCTAGAGCTGCCAGTCTCTCTCCAGCAAAGGAGAGGGAACAGAGAGAACCACTAGTAGCCATTCAATGCATGGACCAGCCCATAACCAGTCCAAGGTAAAACTGCTTGTTAATGTGGACATCCCATGAATTTAATGAAACTTCCTCTGCACCCAAAGAAGGGAATTACCTAAGCTGTTCTTGACTAAGGTGTTCTTCCATTTACCATGGAAGTCTTATGTTCTTTCCTTTCCTTTTTGCTCAACTGCAGAAAACACACCTGTGCCTTTTATAAGTGAACTTTTTTTTATTGAACTTTTAGTTCATGTTTTTAAATTACTCTATATTTATCATTGTCGTGAGTTTACATGCTTAGCATTTCATTAGAGAAGTAAAGAATAGTGTTTACATACTTCTACGGAGCCCAGAAGGCTAGTTTTGCCTCACATATAGGTCTATTGTAGTTATTTCTTGCAAAAAAACCCCAAACAAACAAACAAACAAAAACCAAACAAAAAAAAAAACTGATTAAATTCAGAATTTTAGTTTATTCTTTATTACTGCTATTGGTCCAATTATCAATGGTTTTGCTAATTTTGCAGATGATGGATAAAGATTAAAAAAAAAAGATAGAATCAACCTTAATTTCTTTATATGTAAAATGTGGTGCTTCGTGATTCATTTGCTTGAAGTCAGACTTGAAAAGTGGGACTGCTGCTGAATTGAAATAGAAAATGTCCTCTTTAATCTGTTGCTTCAGGTTATTCATTATTGGAATAAGGAGACCTTGTAAATTAAAGAACATGTGACATGACAGAAGAGAAGTGGAAGTCTCTGGTTTATAGAGTTCAGCTGCTATGCATACTTTTAACAGAATTGCAGTTTGATTTTCTTAGCAATCATTAGGGGAAAGAACTTCTAGCAACAGTACAACATAACTACAAATGTAATATGTAAGAAACAGCTGTTGATTATTACCTTCTGAGATGAGAAATGTCTGATTATAGAACTTTTTTCAGCATTAGTACTATGAACTTACCTTTTCTCAAGATAGGAACCTATACCCCAGTACAGAACTAATTTTGTTCTGATTTCTGTCAAAGGTATTTCCCGATTTTTTGGGTTGAAATATAAAGCGTGGTCAAAAGGCAATAATGGTGGGAAAAAAGTGAAAATTTCTATTCCCTGTTACTTTACTGTGAAAGAAGTGGAACAGAAAGACTTTGGCATGTATCAGCCATAAAGCATCCAGGAACTGCTCCTGTCAATAAAATGGTAGTGTTTGCTGCTTGTAGTATCTGAAAACAGATGTAATTTGAACTATTAGTACAGGCGGGTTTTTTTCTAAATGTCAAATTGTTTAAAGCATATGTTCCCAGTAAAAAACTTAAAAATTGTGCAGATGAATGTGTTACTTGAATATCAATATAGTTCTGCCTTCATATTTTTAGTTTCCCAAATGCTTGTACTCCATTTAGCCAGGTGGATTTGCCTATGAATATTTTTCACTTTGAGGATAGTGGTTGTTTTCTACCCTTGGACCATAATTTTCTTTAGGCGTTTTCTGGGTTTGGGTGGGGTTTTTTTGGGTTTTTTTTGGGGATGGTTAAGAGTTGATAGGTTGCTGGGTTTTCCTGTTTGTTATAGAATATGACATGAACCTGGCAAAGGAGTTATTGCCTCAGTAAATACAAACAGCTATTTTGGGGATGTTCTTGAATATTTTAATGGTTCTCATCTCAAAACATGTGGTTCAGCTAATGAGGGAATTGGCTTTGGATTTTTCCATAAATTTTATTCTGGTGTAGTGAGAAAGGTGTAAATTATTTTGCTGTGAGATAAATCTCTTTCACCTAAGGAAGGTGTGGAGACAGTAGACTGTATAATTTCAGCCCCCAGTTCATGAGGTTCAAAAGGGAGCTGTAGTTGGAGGTAACAACCATATTGCGACGGGGAAGGATCTGTTTCATCACATAGTCTAATCTCTGCATTTTATCAGCCACCCTGCTTCACGATGTAGTGGGACTTCAGGGTAGTTACAAAGTTTTTCATCAGTCTGATAATATTATATATGTTCAGTAATAGAGTTTCAGGCATTTACTCAAGACACTAAAGCTTTACATTGCATCAAAGTTAAATTTCTGAGCTAGACATTAGTTACACAAATTGAAAGATTTCTTACCTATTTGTTTCTGAAATGGGGAAAAAAAGCGCACTCCTGTTCCTCTTACTTGTTTTTATGCTAGTGTTAGTGTATATTTTGCATCAAAGGAAAAAATATCTCAGCAGTCCTCCTAAACCTCCTAAACTAAATTTTAGATGAAAGCTGACCTTTACTGGCTTATTTATTTTCATAGAGGTTTGTTCAGAATCACATTTCTCCAAACATGGAGGCCCCTTGGGTTAGCCCATCTAGTCTGGTTCATTAAGCAAAAGTGTGCTACTTTATGTAACAGAATTTCAGATGATCCTAACCTTAGGTTAACCAAGGTACCTACATTTGGAGTATAATTGTCATTGGCTTCTTCAATAAGCAATGAAAAGAGACAAGCATCTCCAGAAAGCAGTTCTCATCTCCAGTCTCATCAATTGACCTCAGGATGTTGCTTTCTTTCTTTATCAGCCATAGAGAAGAAAATAGTTCTTCTTTATATTCTTTACCTACATGCACAACATTAGATGGGAAAAAATCCAGTCTGTCGATATTAATATGCAATATAATATTTTTTAGCTATTAAGCTAGATATTGTTGGGATTTTATTGTAGATCCTTATATTTAGCTACTCCCTCTTAATTAAATGACAAATACAATTGTTAACAATATTTTATTCCACATTTATTAGTTAGTTATTGTGGAAATTATTTCTGAAAGGAAAACAGACCAAGGTAATGATTTTCTGTAGAAATCAGCTGGTTTAAAGGCAACAAGTGTAACATTTTAATGCAGTTTAGTATTCTGGTGTATTATCAGAGTTGACTGAATAATAAAAAATAGATTGTTGAATATGTTTGCGTAAAAGTAGATGGATTTTCCTTTATTGAAATGAGCATTTCTGAAAATGATTTGTAATCCTCAGTTTTGTAAATTGTAAATTAGTTAATCACAGTATTTGTGTGAAGAACCTGATGTTAGGTGGTCAGCAGCTGAAGAATTTTTCTTTAAAATGAAAGATCTAAATACATAACTAACTAGTCAGGCATAACATTATCTAATTAAAATACAGAGTCTATAAAAAAGTGAACATAATTTCTTAAATTCTAGTTGCAAATGCTATTGAAAAAGGAGGACGTCAACACAAATAGAAATTTATCAGCATTAGGAAAACATCCAGAATCTTATAACCTGTACAACTTGCAATGATATTTCATCAGATATCCTGATTAGCCTTATGACATAGAGTGCCAAGGTGGTTCTAGCCATGAAACTTGTTTAGTAATACATATTTTCTGTCTGTATCTCGCATTCTCCCTGTTGCTTCCCCACATCCCAGATAACTCCAACAGTAAGAAAGTCACTTTTTTTTTTTTTTAATTAAGAAAGAACTTGATAACCAGTTTTAGATGGCTTAGTGACTAGGAACTCAGTTACTTAAAATCAACACTGTGGGCATAAATCACGTGTAGCAGTGCTGCTGTGTGCAGGTAAGTCACAAAATGGATCAAGCTTAAGACATGAGTTTATGCAGTACTGCGGCAGTGCCTCACTTGTTGCCCACATTGGAAGTGCTTAGATTTTATTTATCTCTTTACTGCTGACTTTTGGTGTGTTCGTGGTTAACATTCTGCAATTAGCACAGAGGTCTTTGTAGCACTTACGTTAAAAGCATAACATTAGCATGAGCGTTAAGTGTCCTGGGAATATAGTTCGTGTCTGTACAACTTAAGAATTTATATTGCTGGGAAGGTTTTTAAAACACAACTTTAAAGAGTTATATAAAAAGTTATGTAAGTACATAAAAGGATACATAACTTTGGTTGGCAGAGAAAGTAATGACCAACAGAAACTGTAAACGTGACTAAGGTGTGAATATTGTAACTATTGCGGTATTTTTTTCATGCCTAGTATCCCATAATCTGCCACAGCATGTACTTGGACTAAAATTTTTCTCAAGCAAGTGTAATCTGTGAACCTGGGCTCTGTTACTATAGCATATCAGTACATGAGACAGTTTTCTTCCATAAACATGTGTGTATGAGCACAAGAATGCTGTGACTTTTGCTTCGTGTGCTGGATACGTGTGTTCTTCAGAGGATGTTCAGGGTACCTACTGCATTTCCTCTATTGATGACTTTTGAGTGATCTTGAGAGTCCAGAGAGGTCCCACCTGACTGGAAGCTGGCAAACATTGCCCCGATTTTCAAGAAGGGCGAGAAGGAGGACCCCAGAAACTATAGGCCTGTCAGTCTCGCTTCAGTGCCTGGTAAAGTTATGGAGAAGATTATTCAGGGAGGTATTGAAAAACACCTGAAAGACAACACACTTACTGGTCACAGTCCACACAGCTTCATTAGGGGAAAGTCCTGCTTATCCAACCTGATTTCCTTCTATGACAACGTAACCCACCTAACTGATCAAGGGAAGCCAGCTAACATACTCTTTTTGGAGTTCAGTAAAGCTTTTGATACTGTCTCTCACAGGATTGTTCTGGATAAAATGTCCAGCACACAGCTCGATAAACACATTATGTGGTGGATAAGCAATTGGTTCATGGGTCAAGCACAGAGAGTAATAGTGAATGGGGTAATGTCAGACTGATGACCTGCGGGGTTCCACAGGACTGCATCTTAGGCTCTGTGCTCTTCAACATCTTCATAAAAGAATTGGATGCAAGACTGGAAGGAATACTAAGTAAGTTTGCAGATGATACAAAACTGGGAGGAGCTGCTGACATTCTTGAAGGCAGCGAGGCCCTGCAGAGAGACCTCCACAAATGAGAGCACTGGGCAATCACCAACCATACGAAGTTCAACAAGGGGAAGTGCTGAATTCTGCACCTGGGATGGGGCAACCCTGGATGTATGTGTAGACTGGGGAATGAAATGCTGGAAAGCAGTGCCATGGAAAGGGATCTGGGGTCCTGGTCGATGGCAAGTTGAAAATGAGTCAGCAGTGCCCTGGCAGCCAGGAGGGGCAACTGTGTCCTGGGGGGCATCAGGCAAAGCATTGCCACATGGTTGACAGAGGGAAGCCCCTCTTCTCTGCACTGGTGCAGCCTCACCTCAAATATTGTGTGCAGTGAAATATAAGATATTAAGCTCTTAGAGAGTGTCCAAAGGATGGCAATGAAGATGGTGAAGGGCCTTGAGGGAAAGCTGTATGAGGAGCAGCTGAGGTCACTTGGTCTCTTCAGCCTAGAGGAGACTGAGGGGAAACCTCATTGCAGTCTACAACTTCATTGTGAGAGGAAGAGGAGGGGCAGGCACTGATATCTGTGGTGACCAGTGACAGAACCCGAGGGAATGGCCTGAAGTTGTGTCAGGCGAGTTTTAGATTGGATATTAGAAAAAAAAGGTTCTTCACCCAGAGGGTGGTTGGGCACTGGAACAGGCTCCCCGGGGAAGTGGTCACAGCACCAAATTGACAGAGTTCAAGAAGTGTTTGGATGATACTCTTGGACACATGGTCTGACTCTTGGGGATGGACCTGTGAGGGGCCAGGAGTTGGACTTGATCCTTTTGGGTTCCTTCCAGCTTGGCATATTCTGTGATTTCAACCACTCTCTGGCAGAGTGAAGTGCCTGAAACCACCATGTCACCCTCTCTTCTATTGTCCTTTATCTCATTTTGGCTTGGGTATTTGGCACTTCCATGCCACTCTCTGAAAAAAACCTGCTCTTCGTATAGATGGGATGGCCTTGGCAGTGCAATATACTCTCACCACCTCAACCCACAGTTGACTGGCAGCTGTGTCCTGGAAAACTGGCATATTACCTTGCAAGGGGCATATTGCCATCCACCTCGGCAGCAAAATGATCACAAATGAATATCAGCTGTTAACGTTCAAGGACTGATTCCAAGTCATTGGGGTTGGCTAGAAGCATGAAGTCTTTATTCTCTTTATTGCTAAATGCAGAAGTCTCTTTTGCACACAGCCTGCTGTCTTTCACATAAATAAGTCTAAATTGAAGAGTAATTCTCCATACGATATTTACAGCACAGATATCTGTGCTCTTTCATGAATTCATAGAGATATACAGTTTTTCAGGAATATTTTGAATTGAAAAATCAGAAAAATGTGTTGAATATTTTTGGCTTTGATGTCTTATCTTAGCCTTGCTTCAGAAAAGCAGTCTATGGTCAGTAGTGAATTAGACCACTATCAAGGTTAATAAATGAATGTTTCATACCTACCACTGTCTTTTCAGAACGAAAGATAGGACAGAAATAAATGATCTGAGTCTTGCCCATAGTCATGGGTGCAGACCATACCTTTCTTAATTGGGAAATCAGATAATGCAATGAAATAATGCAACTAAAATCGTATGCCAGGCAAACACATGTACCATTAAAAAATGTGATTCTGATCTGCAAAATGTGTCAGAAGGTGTTTTGAATTACTTTTTCTTCACAGATTTATTTATCACATTTAATCCATGTTAGTAGATTTCTTACAATAAATAGAAGGAACTCTGAATTAGCATACTTGAATGTTAAAATAATCTCACTTTGGCTCTTCACTGAGCCTGGGTCGCTACATAGTTCAGTCTTGTCTCCAGATGAATGGAACGTTTGCAACAAAGATTAGGATGCTGCACTGAACAGTTGTGGAGACCTGAAAGCAAGAACAAGATTGAATTCATTCTCTGATATTTCTATGCAGTTTTTGGGCTAAGAAGAATTAAAAATACCAGTCTTTGCTTTTGCTAACCAGACAAATATGTCACTGGATACATATAGCTGGCTGGAATGTTAATACCATGCTGACATTTTTGCATACTGTATTCTCAGATTGGAAATGAATTTTGATTTATCACACAGTTTTTACGTCAAATTTATTTGACCTTTTATAAATACTACCTCCATTTTTTGCTGGGCAACTGACAAAGTCTCTTTTCCCTGTGACATGCTATTAGTTAGAAAATATGAAAATGAAGGTTGGTTTTAAATTACTGGCTGCATATAGTTTTATTATGAAAAAAAGCTAATGAACCGCCCCATCCCTTTTTTTCAATATTCTTGGACTATTTGAATTGCCTTTTCTTTTTTCAGTGTTACTTTTCCCAGGTACTTTTAGCCAGTCAGACACAGGTAACACAGACAAATAAAAACAGATGGGGTACTGAACACTGCCTCTGAAGTGGCACAGCTTAACTCACATTTGCATGCTCCTGTTACTATGTAGAGCCTTACATGTTTATGCACAAGCTAAATTTCATTTTTCTAACACAGATGAGTAAGCTTGGATCCTAGGGAAGAAAAAAAAACCAGGAATGTTATGTGCCGGTTTTCAGCACCTCTGTGTCTTTTCACAGCAAAATGTGTTATCATGATCGTCATGTTGAGTTTCGGCTGGGCTTTGTGTTGTAGTTGCCAGCAGAGTAGTAATAAGCTGGCTGCCAACTGGGCTGAGAAAACTCACAGCAGGGTGGGCAAGTAGACAAGAACCCCATGTGGAAGGACACATCCGAAACACGGCTCTCATCCAGCCACTCTGAGGATCTCTGGAGCACAGTCTCTCCAGCTGCAGGTTTCTCACAAACACAGTGCAAACAGTATGAAATCTTTGGGCATTCCAGCAAAGAACAAATTTACAAAAGGGAAAGAATATGCTGTCAGCACTTTGCTCAAAGCACATTATAAGGTTAGGAGGAATCAGGATTAAAAGCCATAGGACTGTCACTTTTTGAAAATAACTGAAATGTCAGTAGGTGAAGGTGTTCAAGTTCATGCCCCCTTGTTTTATAAAGTCAGCCCACATTACTCAGCACAGAAGGTGAATTCACTGTGAGAATTGGCATTCACTGTTTGCCAAGTTTTCCAGGCCTTTATTTCAGGGAGTGGAGATAGTGCTAATTGCAGGGAGGGGGCCTGTGCACCTGAGAAGATGTAGGAGTGCTATTGTGTGTGGGTACCTATTACACATTCTAATGGGAAGGCTAAACGCTCTGTGCTCCCATCACAATAAATCCTTTTCTATCTGGACCACTGAGCCTCTCCTCAGAGCCATCATGCCTATGGATAATTCTGGCAGCATATTAAAGCAAATTAGAGTTTGGCTTTACGGCATTTTCCACACTGTCCTCACACAGAAAGGATTATAGATGTCAATTATTTTATCTTTTAAAGAGAGAGATGAGGTATTCTGTACATTTCCTGATCCACTGCATAGATGGAAGTACTGTTACCATGAGTTTACAAGACCTCTAAGGCTGATTAACTGCATATAAAATAGTAGCATGAGAGCATCCTGTTAAGAACAAAGAAACTATAAAATGATCCAGATGCAGCTGCATCTCAGCATTACTTCGTATGCTGGCTATTAAACATCTCACAAATGTTGTTGACTCCTCTTGAATGCACTTCTTGGTAACTGTACACTAATCCTGTTTTTATTCAGTGGCTATGTAAATTTCTTTTTATAGTAGGGTTTTTTTATTTTCCTGGTAAATTGCATTTGTATGCAACAGATCTCGATGATGATATCATATGAGAAATCAATATATTACACACAGAGAAACATTACAATCAATGCAAAACAGTATTATGAATCTCAGGTAGATATCTGAGGCCCTTATAGCTTAAAAGCAACAGAATAATCTCTTAATAAACCTTTTCTTTGAATATGACATTCAAAGCAAATTTTTTTTGCTCTATTCAATGAATATTCTGGGGTTTTTTACTTGCTTTTCTGTCTCTGTTCATAAAGTGTCAGTATGTTGACTTTGTGCATTAGTTCTGACCTGGCAAAAGGCCTAAAAATGTATTCATCTTTAAATCTGAAGTACTAATTCAAAACTAAGGACATCACAAAGACTTTTTAAATCAGGGCCATGGTCTCCACAAATAGAATGTAATATGTATATTGAATTTGCAGAAATAGATTTTTCTTTTTTAAAGTGAATAAGTTTTGTTATTTCCACTTTGTTACAGTGGTTTTGGATTGTTTAGCTACTATTCAGCACAAAGCATATACAAGGAATAAGCATTTTTTCTACAATCAGAGATTCATGGCCTTTAGAATGCCAGTGTAAGATGGCATTGTTATCAGAAGTAATTTTAAATAATTAGTACCCATAGAGTATTGTCATGCTTATTGTTATGGCGGATTAGTAAGGATTAGAGATAAAATGTATTTAATTTTTTGTTATATTAATAAAAAGTAAAAAGATTGCTAAGTCTAAATCTTCTGTATTTTAAATAAATCAATAGTTATTTTTTGAGGCTAATGTGCTCAAGATTTGGGACTACTATGATTTTTACAACAAAATTATTGAAAAAACACGACTGAATTATGTAAACTGATGTTTTGCTAAATATTAGATTTTTCTAGTGTTTTTCTAGAGAAGTCTGAATCTCTCTAATGCGAGCTTTCACTCTTTCATTGTGTTATGGTTTAGGAATGGTTCTCCCCTGTTCAGTGCTCCCACACTGACGCTTGCTCCCCCCTCCCCTACCTCCACCATCCCCTGTGGTGGCTGGAGAGGAGAATCAGAGGTACAAAAGATAAAGATCATGAGTTAACTTAAGAAGAATTTACTGGAAACAGCAGTGTGACAAGAAAACAAACAGTAACAGCAACAATTTTAATAACAAAAGTGTACAAAAGAGAGAATGATTCACAGGCAGCATGCTCACTGAGGAGCCCATTACCTGACCACAGCCAAGCTACCCCTACCAGAATGGAGTCCTTCTGACTGGAAGAGACTCTCTTTCTCCTATCCCCAGCAATGACCTGAGGTGGTATAGAATAATCTCTGGGTCCTAGCCATGCCCCCTCCTGGCTACTGCAAAACTCGTGGCTGAAGCCAGGATACATTTCAATCACTAAGTTAATATTCATTTTTGGATATTACACAGATGCCATTAAGGCTAAGAGTTTTTAAAGCAGGTAGAGATTCGTGTGGTTCTGTTTGAGACATGACAAAAGTGGGATTCCCTGCATATTGAAACTACTTGGTAGTTTCTAAAAATTAGGACTCTGAAATTTTTGTTGTCTGGGCATCTGGATCTTCTAATTGCACTAAATTACTAGCTTGAATAAGCGGTGATTTTTTTTCTCTAAAATTTGTAAGTCTTACTCTAGGAAACTCCAGATTATCTAGAATATAGGCATGCCTAGACTTCTTATATATATTTGTTTCACTAGGGCTTGCAAGCTGACGTGATAGTTTTGGGAAGTTCTCTTTCTCCTTTTTTTGAAAATATTTGCATGTTTACACATAACAGTCTGGGAATTTTTTTCCTAGAACAATTTGGTAACATAAGCATCAGGTTGGGATGTTTTAAGAACCAGCTTGGTGATTAGAGGGGGAGGATCTTAGAATAAAGCTTATTTTGACTGTTGTGTCCTTTCTGGCTTGTTCTTCTTTGTTTCTCCTATGTCAATCCAACCTAAAAACATAGAATTCTTACTGATTAGTTATGAATTGTTCTACCTGTAAAAATCAGGCTGATGACCGTAGAAGAACCGAGATGGATCTCTGTACAGAGAAAGCTTGTCACAGCATGGGTATAGTGACAGAAATGATTGTCTGTAAATGATTTTTTCAAATTATTGTCTGTAAAATACAGAAAAAAAATAGAGAAGGAGCGTAGGGGACTCCCAGCCTACACTGAAAGTGCAGAAATAAGTCTTTTATTTCTGAAGAATAGCAGTTAGCAACTTCTCTACTCAGAGAGGTTGCATGCGATGAAAAGGATTGGTTACTGACAAACATGAATTGACTGTAAAATGAAAGAATAAAAAATTGATTGGGTTCAAGTGGATGTAACTGGGTTGTATTTAGTTCAGTCTGAAAACTATTTGGCCACATCCTAGTTTGAATTGAAAAAGTGTTCCCAGTATCCATGTATCCACAATACAAGAAAGATATTGAAAAAGCGATGAAGACTCAGAGGAATGTCATAATAATATTTAGAATTAATTAAAATATGTCCCATAGGAAGAAACTGAAGGAGCGAAGTCTATTTCTTGAAGAAAAAAAAAACAACAATGTAAAAGGTGATTTAATCATGGATTTTACACACACAAGTGTGGAACAGCAGTTTGATGATCGACGAGGCTTGCTTTTAATTGACTAAGATACATAAAGATCCTCTGGCTGGAAGTTGAACCTACGCAAATTCAGGCTTTATTCACTACGCACATTTTTAATTGCAAGGGTAATTATCCATAGAAATAGCTATTCAAAGGCTATTCAATGGCCTCCCTAGCACTTGAAATTTTGAATATTAAATTGGATATTTTTGAAACAGCTTTTTCAAAAAGCTCTGCTGTGTTTTTAACCTAGTTATTTGACTTGAAGTAAGAATTCATTCCAAGAAGACTTTTTGGCTACGTTTTGCTAGTTTTGAAAACAGATGGCTGCAATAGCCCCTTCTGGATTTAAAATTCTATCAATATAAAGGGAAAGTACTGAATAGAACTGCTTTAATAAGCTTATGTGAAAACTTAGCCTGATCATACTGATTTACTAAATATTACAGCCCACTTACAGCACCCAGACAAGACAGCACAGAATAAGTTCAGTGAGGGAGATTTGTCTTGAAGCAATTTTTGTAATATTTTGATCCTATGCTTGAGAGAACTAAAAGACCCTCACAGAATAATTTTAGTCTTTTAATTTAATATAGTAAAAGGTATGTGAACTGTGTGGGCTGTCTGATATTATTAATAATGAAAGAATCACAGAATGGTTTGGGTTGGAACGAACCTTAAAGATGATCTAGTTACGACACTCATGCCATGGGCAGGGACACTTTGCACACAGGTTGCTCAAAGCCCCATCCAACCTGGCCTTGAACACTTCAAGGGATGGGGCATCCACAGCTGCTCTGGGCAACCACTACCTCACCACCCTCACAGTAAAGAATTTCTTCCTAATGTCTAATGTAACCCTCTTTCAGTTCAAAGCCATTCCCCTTTGATCTATCACTACATGCCTGTATGAAAAGTCCCTCTCCACCTCTCCTGCAGGCACCTTTTAGGTGGTGAAAGGCTGCTATAAGGTCTTCCCAGAGCCTTCAGTTCTCCAGGCTGAGCAATCCCAACTCCCTCAGCCTATTAATGCTGATAATCTGTAATTTTATAATATATATAAAATCTCAGTCCTAAACTACAAACCCCATGTGCTGGGTGCTATACAAATGCAGATTTTCCTTTCACAAACTCTGTGTGTGAAGGTACAAATTTTCATCTTGTTTGTCTGTGTGGCTATACCAGGACAAACCATGTCTCTGCAAAGCAAAGCCTATGTCTCATGTTGTTTCTGATGCAGGGATATTGTTTCCCATCCAGGGTAAGTGGATTTTATCAGCTGTGCCCATGGCCCATGAAAGAAAAAAATCCCTTCGTACTGCTTTTAATTTCATAATGTAAAATAGTTCTTTAGATCATGGAAGACATAATCTCCAAGACCTCATCTCCAGGGTAAATCTGGTGATAAGAGATAGGGCCTTCCTGTTCACAAAACAGGAACTGAGGAGCTGTACCTAAGAGTATACACTGAATTAATGCAGCAGAATACACTGTTGGGAGTTTCAAAGAGTACTCAAGTTTGGCAAGTGTACTGTATTTGCAAAGAAAGCATTAGAACAATAAACATTTTTTGATTTTGATATGACCTTTGCTTGAATGAAAACGTAGAACAACTCATCCTCATTCAGTGTAGTTAAACCTTTCCAACAGTTTTGTCTAATGGGAAATATCTTTATTTGAATTCTACACACCCCACCCCCCCCGCCTTCAAAGGGGCTATTAATAATCTTTTTTTGGAAAAAATCTCCTTGCTACTTTAAAAACCCCTGTGTTATCAGAGATACACATATTTCTTCTTCAGTGAGTCAGTTCTTGCAATGTTAAGTACACAAACTGCATGCTGGAGTTAAGGGAGAATGATTAGGGAGTCAACTAGGCAAGAAAGATGTCTCTATGCAATGCAGATTACTTTAAAAGATATTTTGAATATGCATTCAGCATTGGTGACTGGTCAAACATGAATATTTGAATCACAGGAACAATTTGTTATTTATGAATGCCAGATTGCATAAATAATTTGAACATCATTTATGATGCTAATGTCTAAACAAAATCAACCTAAATGTATTTCTCAAAGTCCTTATAAGCATTGAAATAAATGACATCATCCTTGGTACTTCAAAAAATCAGGTCACTTATTTCTGCATCGGTAATGATTTAAGAGATTTGAATGAGGCGTTCGTTATTAAAAAGCTTGCGTAGGATATTAAAATTACTTATATAAATGGCATTTGCAAATACATAGAATGATAGAATGGTTTGGTTGGAAAGGATATTAAAGATCATCGAGTTTATTAAAAGTAAATATGGTGCACACTGTACTGCGTGATATTGTATCATGTTGATCATCCTGTTGCATTTGCCTCTGAATGAGAATCATGTAAAAGTTTCAGTCTCTTTGCTTATCCTTTTTGCCACAAAAGGTACATTATAAAAACAATGATTATATTTGTATTGTTTGCTGAGATGCATCAGGATTTTTTATTGGTTTTTATGTTGAAAGCAAGAGCAAGACAGAGACAAGGCTCCGTGGGAGACTGTAGACACTGAATTATCATAAATTTGGAAATACTCAATAATCACTTGTGTGCAGACTTCTCTAAAGCTTTTGTGAATGCTCTAGGTGCAACACCAAACATAATTTTCAGTCCTTTGCTCATTTTAAAAAGGAAGAAAAGCTTGAAATTGTTGAAAAATATGCATTTGTCTTCAGAAGTTATTCTTCAATGCATTTAAAAGACAAATGATTGAAATTTCATTAAATATTAGCAAAGTGAAAAACCAGTTGTTCTTTACAGACTGTTTGTGAAGTAATCCACAGAGAAATGAGGTAGAAAAAAGGCAAATAGGTAGCTATCTTTAAGTAACCAGATAATGTAATTTAGCAACATTTATGATCATTATATATTTGTTTATTTTCTTCTGCATTTGTTACTTGGAAAAGTAGTGCTACTGAAACAAATGCTAATGCAGCCTGCATTGGTAAGGCAAGAGGCACTGTCTGATTTGATGGAAACCCCTCCAAGCATATCAGAGATACACATATTTCTTCTTCAGTGAGTCAGTTCTTGCAATGTTAAGTACACAAACTGCATGCTGGAGTTAAGGGAGAATGATTTGGCCTGTACTATTCATTATTCAACACTAGCACCTTAAAAAGAAAACTTACAATGTGCTGTTATCCTGTCCACTGCAGAACATGGAAAAACTATCAGGTAACCTTTAATACTGCAAGATATGATTGCACTGGTCCTTAATGAAGTTCAGGCTCAACTTTCTTATACAACCTTGGGACCTTTTGCTCCTGAGCTGTCTCTGGACAGGAGCACTAATTTTGTTTCATTTTCCTAACATTTGGCTCTGTTTACATCCTGCTTTTCAGCAAAGGTTCAACCGTGGGCTGTGGCCCTACCAGGTGGAAATGCATCCAAAGTCAGCCGGGAGGCAGATGGGAGCAGATTCTCTGGGTTATGGCAACCATTAGTAACTGTCACTTTTCAGCTCAGACCTGCATAGTTTTCTGGTTCCAGATGGCTCTGTTAAAGCATTTGGGTTTAGCCATTATTTTTGATTGCCAAGGTTGCTGGTTAGTTCTCAGGAGCGGTGTGGAAACCAAGCCTTTGCACAATGGGGCTTGGGTGTCAGCCGGGGCACTGTAAAATTAGGAACCTGATGACACTCATCCTCTTCCTCTGCTCTGTGCCCGTGAGGCCTTTCTCTTTCAGCGATGGTCTCACATTAGAGAAGGGGCAGTTAACAATTGTGTCCCATGAATGGAAAGGATGGAAAGTGCTCCTGTATCCATGGGCAAGGACAGATAGGAGCTGTCCTTCTCTGTTGGGCAAGGACAGATAGGAGCTGAGGACAGATGAAAGCAGAGACTTTGCATCCACCATGTGCATAAGAGCTCGGCAGGGTTTGCCTTAATGACTCTGGAGATTTCAAAATAGATGCTTACATTCTTAGCAATCAAATGATGTGCACTCTTAACAAGTTAGGATTTAAACCCAAGCTGTGGCCTACTGTAAATATATTATACTGTGGAAAATATTATAAACGTATGTATGGTTTATAAAATTATAAATATTACAAAGCTTTGTGGAAAATATTATAAACCTATGTTCACTATACAGGTGAATAATTATCTAAATTATAACACTTCAACAGTCAGATAGCCTTTGGTTCTCAACTAGGGCTTTTCTTCCTTCTAACATTCTTCTTTTTTCTTTGTAACCACTCATCCCCTCTCTTTTGTTATGTTTTCAATCCATTATGTGAGTTTTCCTGAATGTTGGATCCTCTAAGAATTCCCTTTTCCTTATCCATTTCTTTAGCTATATCCCCAGCCTTATCTCCAGCTCTATTTTTCTAAGAGGTTTTTTCCTCTGTTGTTTTCTTTGCCACTGTATTCTCTCTTGCCCTTGACTGCGAATCATCTGTTTGGAACTGAAGAGTATTTTGGAAAGTAGCTTTCACACTGTAAATAAACTGTATTACAAGAATTATGTTTCCAACATAATGTCCCTTGGCACTAGAATTAATTTATGTTCCTGGAGTACTTTCTTTCCCTTCCCTCTGGTTCCTTTCTGCTATGACACAATCCCTCTTTAATTAAGACTTTATGCCCTCTATCCTGTTTGTTTCTTTCCATCTGGTAATTGCTTTTTAATACATTTATCCAAATAAATATCAGTGTGGCCTTTGTGACAAGTGGGACATTCTAAAGTCAGTAACAGATGCTCTGATTTCTCTTCTTCCACTGTCTAATATTGTTGGCATCATCTTTAAGTCAATGTTTCCCCATTCACTTTTCAAGCTATAAATATTATTATTTTCCTATTGTCTACATATACTTTCACTTTGAGAATTTTGACTATTTTAATTCCTTTCTTGTGGACTTTTCAAGAATTTTCTCACTCTCAAGTGCTGTATTCTGCTCTTAGTTTCAAACACCAGAAATTACTTCAGAGTTCAAATCAGTATCACTCTTCTGGGCTCCAGATGCACTCTTCTTATGCTGTATAGGTTGTCAAGGTGTTGCTAAAGAAATCAGGAGGAATTGCTTTTATCCACAGATATACTGTGGACTTTGCTTCTTGGAATTTCGTCTGGTCAATTGTCAATAGATTCTCCATCCAGCAAAACTAATCATACTGTCCTCACTAATCATATTGTACAAGTGTTTTGAGAGGGGCTATTGTTCACAGTTGTCATGTGTTGAAAACCACTGTGCTATTTACAGCTTTCTGTTTAGTGCTTTTTTTAAAGTTGACAAAATTGAAGCTACTTCATTTCAATCAGAAGAACAGTGAAGATAGTCTTTCTTAGCTTCAAGATAAAACTATTTTCACAGTACCAGCGTGAAACGCTTCTGGTCTCACTTTATCATTTTTTGCCTTTCTTCACAAGGAGAAAGGGCAAGTAATGTAGTATTGCTATCCTGTTATTCCTTCCTCCTACAAAATATCTATTTCTACTGTAGGTGGCAGTTAACATTGTTTGTCCCACTTTATCTCGATTAAAGTTGTGGGAGGAAGTCATGTGTCCTGGGGAGCTGCTGTGTATATAGCCTTTTTCTCTATTAAGCAAGTGAGTGGGTTGCACTTGAAGTGATAACATGCTTTCTTTTCTTCCACTTGAAGGTCAGTGGGACTGCCTGATTGTTAAATAATGTCTTTGTCCACTACTCTCATGCAGTTCAAAATGTAACTTCTGAGGAGGAAGAAAATCAGGAACAAATTGAGTTTGCTCGTCTTTTTTTTTTTTTTTTAATGAAGAACAGTAAACTTTTATAGTAAAATTCTATAACTATTAAATTATTAGGGCTACTTGCAAAGCAGATTCCCTGAATAGGGATGGCAGAATGTAAAATGTTATCTGCAGAATGGGAAATACATCTTGGTCATCATGACTGTTCAAACAATCCTTCTAGTAAGTAACAAAAGATACTCAATGAAATCATGAAAGGAACTTACTCAAACAAATAATCAGAGGGCTGGAGCATCTCTCCTAGGCTGAGAGTTGTGGTTTTTCATCCTGGAGAAGAGAAGGCTCTGTGGTGACCTTCTTGAGGACTTTTGATATTTAAAGGGGACTTCTAAGAAAGAAGTGGGCAGACTTTTCAGTAGGAGCTGTAGAGATAGGACAAAGGGTGATGGCTTTAGACTAAAGGAGGGTCATTTCAGAATAGACAGAAGGAATAAAGTTTTTATGATGAGGGTGGTGAAATGCTGAAACAGGTTGCCTGGAGAGGTGGTAGATGTCCCATCCCTGGAAATATTCAAGGTCAGGTTGGATGAGGCTCTGAGCATCCTGGTATAGTTGAAGATGTCTCTGTTTATTGCAGGGGAGTTGGATTAGATGACACCCCCACTAGAGCAGGTTGCTCAAAACCTCATCCAACCTAGCCTTGAGCACTTCCAGGGATGGGTGATCTACAGCTTCTCTGGGCAACCTATTCCAGTGCCTCATCTCCCTCACAGTAAAGTTCTTCCTCAAATCTAATCTAAACCTGCCCATTCTCAGTCTAAAACCATCACTCCTTGTTCTGTCACTACACTCTCTCCTAAAGAGTCCCTCCCCATCTTTACTGTAGGCCCCCTTTAGGTAATGGAAAGGTGTTGTAAGCTCTCCCTGGAGCCCTGTCTTCTCCACGTTGAACAACGATAACTGTTTTATCCTGTCTTCATAGGAGAGCTGCTCCAGCCTTCTGACCATCTTCATGGCCCTCCTCTGGACCCACTACAACAGATCTTTCTTATACTGGTAACCCCAGGGCTGGACACAGTACTCCAGGTAGAGTCTCATGAAAGCAGAGTAGAAGGAGAGAATCACTTTCTACTCTTATATTGATGCAACTCATTCTATTGATGCTTTCTGGGCTGCAAGTGCACATATTGAGTTATTCATCCACCAACACCCCCAAGTCCTTCTGTGCAGGGCTGTTCTCAATCCGTTCATCACCCAGCCTGTATCCATGTTTGGGATAATCTGACCCAGGACCTTACATTTGGCCTTGTTGAACTTTATGAGTGAAGTTCGCCCATCTAGGTGTCTACCTGTCATGATTGGGTCCACCTGTCAAGGCTGCCAAGGTCTCGCTGGATGGCATTCCTTCCCCTGGAGTATGAACCACACCACACAGTTTGGTGTCACCTGCAAATTTGCTGAGGGTGCCCTCAATCCCGTTGTCCATGTCACTGATAAAGATGTTAAACAGTGCTGTTCCAAATACCAACCCCTGAGGCACACCACTCATCACTGGTCTCCATCTGCACATCAAGCCATTGACTACAACTCTGACTGTGACCATCCAGACAATTCCTTATCCATTGAGTGGTTCATCCATCAAATCCATACCTCTCCATTTTAGAGACAAGGATGTTGTGCAGATCAGTGTCAAATGCTTTACACAAGTCCAGGTAGATGATGTCAGTCACTCTTCCATTATCCACCAGTACTACAACACTGTCATAAAAATTTGCCGTTAAATTTGTCAAACACCATTTGCCACCAGCATGCCACAACTTCTCAAATATGATGTCCAGTGGCTTACCAACTTCATTACCAGTTCCTTAGATGGTCTAGAACCTGATCTCCTACAATGGGCAGGAATTAATTCTCGTATTCCCAGCCTTTTGATTCTGTGAATCAGGTGGCATGATGAGGGCATGTGCCAGTGAAGACTTAGGGGAAAAAATTCCTGAGTTCATGAGGTTAATGTCCACAATGGACATTACACATCTGTCATGATAGTTTCTTATAATATGTGTGTATTGTCACTCGTATTTCTACTCACTCAATGCCAAACTTTTGCAATCCGGAGGGGGATCTCCCTCACCAACTTCAAAATAATTTTGTGCAAATGTTATCTGAAATAACATGTGGATTGGATGCTGTGTTATGACATCTGGAACACTAGACCCAGCTGTCTTTGGAGTCAGCACTCATGTGGCATCAAAATTAAGCAAAGCAAGCTTACTCATTTACATATTTTGCATATTTATAAAACCACCATTTTTCTGTATCAATAAAAATTAGGTGCAGAGACAAATGAGCCTGGCTTCATTGATTTTAAAGGGCCTGACATGATTGACACCAGCTGAGATTTTGCCCTGCTGTGTTTAGCTCTGGTTTACACTGAATCACATAAAGCCAGGAAATATGATATGGGAAATGCGTAGACGTGTCGGAAGTCTTCTCTTGAGAAGCTTCTGCACAATGGTACTAATTTCAAGTCCATGGAACTTTACAAGCAAAAGAACTGGGATAAAGCAAAAGCAGCACTGGACTCATGAAATAAGCCCAAAAATTATTTGTAGCTGAGAGTACTGGGACATAGCTAGTAAAAACTGCCACGGTTTCTGAAGTTACACTACTGTGGCCATAGCATAGGTGGAATGGGACCTCCAAGATACATTTCTGCTGGAATATTATTTCTTGATTTATTTTTCCTGCAGCTGGAGACTCTCCCTCAGTTTTAATGAAAATAAAAACACAGCTGGGTAGAAACACAATCTCCTGGAAAACAATGAATTCTTCACACTTCATGGAGTAATATAAATAAAAAGAACCCACAGTAGGGTATCAGAGATTACACAGGGGAGTTGACGACTGACAGAAATTAAGGAAGGAGCTCCAGCTAAAACTACAAACTTGGGGAAACATGGTCTCATGAGAGGTTTTTCTCAGTAATGGGGGTGGCTCCAAGCACAATTTCCTGGAGAGGGGATGAGGTGAGGTGTGTAACTGCAGCTGCACTGGTGTGCAGGCTCCTGGTGTTCTGGTCACCTGCAAAAGCCAGTCCACCGCTGAAGGTTTGATAAGGAATTCAGGAATGGTAGCTATTGGCAGCCATATAACTGATCCTAATGGAACTTCACTGCCGATGTTTTCTTACACATATGTGCATGTGTGTGCATGTACATGTGCGTTATATACAGAGGTGCACACAAGTGTCTATTATGATTGTTTGTATGGTTACCAAAATTTAACAGTGTAATTAAATAGGTGAAAGTACCTTGTCACTGACATGACTGCTTGATGGATTAGTAGCTTTGAATATTCATTTTATAAGAGGACATTATCAGTTTGAAATCTCACTTGCATCTGAAAGTATTTTTAATGTTTCAATGCATGCATTAAGTTATAACTGTCAGGTAATAGAGGCTGAAGTATTTCACCTGTCGTTCTGTTTGTTTAGTGTGTTTGACAGCATTTTGTATACAGTGGGTTTCCCCAGCTACTCAGTGTCACCTTCCGTTGTAGAGATCTTATTGAAAACAAAGAGAAAAATCATTCGCAAGGGGAAAATTTTTGTGCCTTTCTCTCCTTACTACTGTCTTCGATCCAAAAATATTTTAAAGCATGGCTCTAAATGTAAGCATAAAAAAGCTGAGGAAAATTATTTTATTTGAACGTTTTGAAAAATAAAATTTCTGTAAAGTTCTTGTCAAGATCAGACCCACTGCCAGGGTAATTAGTGGGCAGATGTAGTCCTTGGAACTACTTTTAACTCATCTATTGAAACTGATTCAGTTTTAATTTGATGATTTCCTTTTAATGGTGCTTGCTGTACTACTCAGTGCTAGTTAATAAGAAGCATTCCCTTCTTTGCCAGGAAGTGGTTTCATATAAGGTACTTAATGGATATTTCAGACTTCATGTCATATACTATGATACCTGAGAATTTACTATTACCTTCTTAAATGTAGTAGTCCCTTAAATAAAATCTTTGAAATTTGAAAAAAATGTTGCATTACTTTTCCAATATTTGGAGGTATCACAGAAGGAAATAGCACAATCATTACACATTTAACAATGCAGCTTAAATTTCTTCCATTTTTACAGCTGAAAATGAGCCCTGTTCTATGATTATAATATCTTCTGATCCTTTTTATGTGACAAAAGGGCATATTTAAATTTTATCCATCATGATGAACTAAAAGTAAGCCTCAGGAAATGCTTGTATTTGCTAGAGGTGATCTTTGATTTACCCTCGAAAGAAACTGAGGCTTTGGTGCTCCAAAGGTGGATTGCCTTTTAGAAGTGCTGTCTCCATACAGCTGTGTTTGAGATCTGGTTTCAGTGTAGTAAGGATTAAAAAATGTAGAGGAATGGAGGCAAGTGGTTCTGAGAAGGAAATGAACTGAAGTTTATTTTTCTTGAAACAGTGTGAGGTTTGGCACTGCTCTGTACCTTCACAAGAGAACCTTTATTATACTCTCAGGAATGTCAGTTTTGAAGTTTTTCAGCAACATCTCTTATTAGTGTTCCTCTTCTTTCTTATTTTTAATGAGCCTTTTAAAGAAGAATATTAACACTTTCTAGCTATATTTAAAATTATGAGGTCAAGGAATTAGAAGAAATAATTTATTTTTGGGTTTGCCCTAATTATATCTCTTGTGTTGGATTTTTGGCTCCATTTAGGCAAAGGCTTCCCCAAATTCTGGAATATTTCACCATTATTTATGAATGGAGCAATTGCAGTCTGTCAATCAATTTGTTGCAAGCAATTTGTTCAGAAGATTGTGGGAGGAATGACAGTGGAGTGAATGAGCTGTGTGGAAGAATGCAGTGCCTGTAATGGGAACAAGCTATGAATTACTTTGTTGTGAACAGAAAGGCTTCTGTTAATTTTTTCAAGATTAAAAAAAAAAAAAAAAAAAAAAAGGTAGTCTGTCTGTCACTTCCTATGTGGTTCATTTCCTCTTTTTTTGGAGATGTAGTTCAGATCTCAGAATCTCAGAGACCATTTACCCTTTTGGCATTAGTTAATGTCTTTATTTTATCTCTATAGTTAAAAAATTGACAAGTCTCCAGAGATCAGGATAGTTAGGAAGGGTCTTGAATTGCTGCTTGGTTTCAGCTTCCTTCAAAAAAATAAGATAAAATGACAGTGTTTTATTAGTTACATAGCAGTCAAAGTACTGTCAGTCAGACAAAATATGAATTTTGTGTTCCAGGTTCAACTTACATAATAAAAAAAAGAGAGAAACCAGGAAATATTTTTTTAAAATTATATTTTTATTTAAATGGTGCATCATAAACAGCTGTTTGCTTAAACAGGTCCAAAATATAATTTGTACATTATGTTTGCTTTATAGCATTAGGCTGCCCACAGCAATAACAACCAACAGCTGAAGTAAAATGTGTTGTCAGGCAAATAGTGAAAGAGGGAATTAAAGGGAACACCTGTGTCTTGTTATTAGAAATCATATCCATGCTGGACTTGTAATATTCTAAATAATACAAATTTAGCTAGAAGGAACAAAGCAGAGGGAAACATCTGTATATTGTATGCTGTGACAGTTATTGGTAGAGTATCTGGCCCTGGTTTTCCTCTTGGTAAACATTATTTGCCTAGTAGTTTTCATCCTTTGCCTCTTTAACTCTTGAAAAAAAGTTGATGTCTTATAAAGATAGGGTGGTTTATATTACAGCATTAATACACAGAGACAGTCTGGTCCTGATACAAATACACAGGTACAGATGTAATTCATGTAAATGTCCAGGACAGAAGTACAATGAACATATCAATGGGCATAAGTGGAAAATACAACTTTTAAACTTTCTTGAACACACCTCTTTCTCCCTAAGTGAAAAACTCAGGAAAAGATGTTGTAATGCCAGGGATGGCTGAGATGACAAACAGCACATCAAATGCAGCCAGGTTGCCACATCCCCATAAATAAAAGGTTAAGTCAAAGAAATTTAGCTCTCCCTAACATGAGGTTACAGAGCAGGTAAGCAAGCTACTCGGTGCAGTCAAAGGAATAGGGAAACCATTCAGTTGGGCAGGTGTCAGTGTCTGTTTTAGTGAGAGCTGAATATCTCTGCAGCCTCTATCAGCTGTATTGACTAGGTCCTCCTCTGTCTGTTGTGGGAGTTTGGACATAGACCTCCCTTACTTAGGTGGTAGACATCTTAAGCTGAACAGCCAAAACCCACACAGATTCAGTTCCTAACATGACAGCATTTTCAGTACATTAGTCACTCTAATTCTATCTTAAATTTTAAGAGAACTTAGATGCCACCTGACAATGGTGGGAAAAGATTTTTTTTTTCCTGCTAGTCACACATATTTGTGCTTACACATTTTTCACCTAATGTCTTCTGCAGCCAAGATTTCCTTGGGGAATGGAAAGAAACCCAGAAGCATCGGTAAAAACAAAGCATATGCAATGTATGAAGAGTATAGAACCTTAAAATGAAATCTATGACTCTTAGTAAAATCACTTTGAGTGAAAATTCTGCAAAGGAGAATTCTTTAAAAGTGTTCCCTCCTGATAAAATAGTAAAAGAAAACCAGTGCAATAAATCTCTTAGATCCAGATTTTCTTTTTCATTCTTCTAAGATGTATCATTAAAAATGAATTATTTTTTTCAGCTGGAAGGTGTTCTGTCAGCAGGCTGAGATGGTTGCACACTGGGCACATTGGGCCAGAATAGCTCTAAGATACTACAATGGCAGATTGTAAATGCAACCTTGAGATAGATGAAGTTAATAATACGTGGAATGATGAAAAAATGCATTTCTGTGAGTGCTTGATGACACATAATATGCTGTTCCCATAAATCCAGAATCCTTTTTAAATTCTCCCAGTGTAGTTGTCTCAATGATTTCTTACGAATGATCTATAGAGACCCTGTTTTGCTTAATTCATGGCTTTGGCTTGCTTGCATATATCTATGGCTAAGCATGCTCACTGTTAAGAGATTCTTCTGATGCAAGAAGAACAGTCATTGTAATTGCAGAAACAGTTATTTTTTTGCTGTAGTTTTTCTCTTAATTCTGCTGACTTTATTAGTAAGAAAGTAAGTAGTGCATTTTTCTATTCTTCATCCAGCTATTAAGCATGTTATATAATAAAAAGGAAACATGCTACTAATGAAATTACATTTCTTTATTCATTATTCACCAATTTGCAGGGTTTCAATGCTATTTTGTATTGCTAAACACTTACTCTATTCATTATTTAACATGCAACAAAAATGCAGATAAACCAGGCCATTTGGGTGGTAAATCAGAAGGCAGAGAATATGAATTAGCCAAAGAATGTCTTTTCATATCAAATCTTACTAGATTCTCCCACCGAATTTTAAGAAACAGTGCAAAAAAAAAATCTCTATTGAAAAAAAAAAAAGGAAGATTTAAAAAACACACCTTCTTATATTCTGACCTGTTTGTCTTCTTCCTTGTTTGGAAGATAGCCATGGCTCTCTCCTATCTTTAGGCTCAGAGACTGTCTCACTGTTTTCTGGCCTTCCTTACTCTGTATTTCCAAGATACTAAACACCTTCCTAGATATCTTAGTCTCTGCATATATGTTGCTCATATATATCAATGACAGTTGATGACAGATTTCTGCTTTTCTCTGCTTAATAACTATTAGCACTTGTATACCGTTCTTTAAATCATTCATGGCAACCACCTTGTCAAAGCTGATGAAGGCAGGAAAACTATAAAAATGGAAGAAGAATTAAGAGAAAAGAAATAGTAGTGCTTTCTCTAAACCAGAGAAGTTTGCTGTTGGAAAGGGGAAATCTAAAGTGTTTTGTATAACTTGTGTATGGCAGGACCCATGATTCATACATAACATAGTGCCTAAATGTCTCCAGTCATGACACTGTCCAATTATCCATTTTATAGAAATTTGGGGTTTAATCCAGACCCTGTGCCATTGATTATGAGTGGGCTATGCTCACTTATGGTTTTAATAACCCATCTTTGTATTTCAATTAGGGCATAACACTCTTTTAAGGATCAGTCTTCTAAAGCTTCATAACATTTTGAGATGTTCCATGGTGGCTCTTATCCTAGACACTGGTATGACATTTTTTATTTAGTCAAGAACCAAACCTCCAAAATATTTCCTTATGAAATCACTATAAAATCTAAAATTCTTTCCTCTCAAAAACTCTTTTCATGTGAGCTGGTCAGTTTGAGGCTGTCATGTGTAGACGGAGGGGCTCAGAACAAAATCTGTTAACGACCAATGTGATCAACAGTGTTCCACTTTATTTATATAAACTGCTCTTTTATACACTCTCAATACACCCAGATTGTGGTCACTCAAGCTATTGGATCTATGAACTAAACATGCATCACTATCACACATTTAATTGGATTGCTACAGGTGTCCACACAGTGTGAAATCATTGTTTACCTTCTGGGACTCCTCCCTTACTTTGGCACAGGAGTCTCTTTGTTTCAGACCAGAAGCTCCGTTATCAAAATAGTTCAGTGTTCCCACGCTGTTTGTGCTCAGTTATGCTAAGGCTGGGCCTACAGAAATGCAGGACGGATTGCTCACCACAATCCTGTTCTCTCCGCAGTCATGTTCCTTTGTCTTCAAGGAACCTCGGGGCAGAGTGCCAGTCCATTCATGTATCCACATTCTTTCCCACCATTATTTCATAGAATCATAGAATATACGGAGCTGGAATGAACCCATCAACATTATGCAGTCCAACTCCTGGCCCTGCACAGGACAACCCCAAGAGTCACACCATGTGCCTGAGAGTATTGTCCAAATCATCTTGAACTCAGCAGGCTTGGTGCTGTGACCACTTCCCTGGGGAGCCTGTTCCAGAGCTCAGTCACCCCCTCAGTGAAAAACCTTTCCTTGATATCCAACCTAAACCTGCCCTGACTCAGCTTCATGACGTTTTTTGAGTCCTGTCACTGGTCACGACAGAGAGGAGATCAGTGCCTGCCCCTCCTCTTCCTCTCAAAAGGAAGTTATAGACCACAATGAGGTCTCCCCTCAGACTCCTCTTCTCCTGGCTGAACAAAGTAACCTCAGCTGCTTCTCATAGGGCTTCCCCTCAAGGTCCTTCACCATCTTCATTGCCCTCCTTTGGACCCTCTCTAAGAGCCTAATACCTTTCTTACATTGCAGTGCCCAAAACTGCACACAGTATTCAAGGTGAGGCCGCACCAGTGCAGAGCAGACTGGGACAATGCCCTCCCTCAGATGGCTGCTGATGCTTTGCCTGATGCCCCGTAGGACACAGTTGCCCTCCTGGCTGCCAGGGCACTGCTGACTCATATTCAACTTGCCATTAACCAGGACCCCCAGGTCCCTTTCTGCAGCACTTCTCTTCAGCCTGTCCTTCCCTAGTCTATACATTTAACCAGGATTGCATAATCCCAGGTGCAGAATCTGGCACTTTCCCTTGTTACCTTCATGCAGTTGGTGATTGCCCCTCTCTCTAATTTGTCAGTGTCTCTCTGCAGGCCCCCTCTGCCCTCAAGGGAGACAACAGCTCCATGCAATTTAGTGTCATTGCCAAACTTAATTAACATTCTTTCAAGTCTTGCATCTAGGTCATTAATGAAGATGTTGAAAAGAACTGGGCCTAAGGTGGAGCCCTGTGGAACCCCACTCATGATGGGACACCAGCCTGATGTTGCACCATTCACTATAACTCTTTGTACCCAGCCTCTGAGACAGTTGCTCACCCATCACATAATATGGTTATCTATCTGTATATTGGACGTTTTGTCCAGCAAGATACTCTGAGAGACATTATTGAAAGCTTTTCTGAAGTCCAAAAAGATTGTATCTACTGGCTTTCCTAGATCACCTGAGTGGGTTTCCCTGTCAAAGAAGGAAATCAGGACTTTTCCCTCATGAAGCTCTGCTGGCTATGACTGATGACTGTGTTTTTCTCTAGGTTTTTCAACACCTCCTAGAATAATTTTTTACAGGATTTTAGCAGGTACTGAAGTGAGACTGACAAGCCTGTAGTTTCCAGGATCTTCCTTCTTGGCTTTCTTAAAAATTGGGACAACATTCTCCAGCTTCCAGGCAGCTGGAACATCTTCAGATTCCCAAGACTCAGAAATCATTAAGAGAGGCTTTACAATGACATCAGCATTTTTGGATGAATCCCATCAGGCCCCATAGATTTGTAGGGATACAACCGGAGCAGCAGATCCTGTACAATTTCAGGATTGACTGGGAGTTGATCATTCTCACAGTCACGGTCCTCCAGCTCAGGGCACTGAGGCCCCCTGGGTCTGTCATCAGTGTCGAATATGGAGGCAAAGAATTCATTAAACATCTTTGCCTTGTCTATGTCCCTGTTTGTAAGGCCACCTCATCCTGTAATGGGCCAATATTATTTCTACACTGCCTTTTACCATCAATGTAGCTGAAAAAACTCTTCATTCGTATTTTTTTTTCCTGTAGTGTTCCAAATTATATTTCACTCCTCTGTGTGCCCTTTTCTGACCTTGGTGTGTTTTCTAAAAATTCAGTGGATTTTGACCTATGTGTCAGAATATTAGCTTTCACCTGAAAATAATATTTTTTACCTTCATAGTTAATGGGGGCAGGGGAGGAGACAATAACCCTAACTGCAAATTGTGACCCCTCTAAGCCCCAGAGATTCCAAAATTCAAAGAGGAAGACCCCAAAACCATCAGTTTCATACCCAAATATGAAATGTAAAAAGCTGTTGAATAAAAATGAGCATGATTTTGGAGGAACTGGCTCACAATTGCTGAAGACTCCTGGCTGGCAGGCAAAGCATCAGTGGGAGCACCTGCAGTGAAGCCCCTGCTGTGCAGTTAGCCTCCTGCCAGATTTTCCCCATGTGGTGGTGGAAGCAGAACCTGCAAATGCTCCACCGGGATTCCTACTAGTTAAGTGTCAATGAATATCATTTTGCAGGTGAGCTCCAGAGCAAATTGTATTAATAAGGATTCCCAGAATGGGTATTTGGGAAGGACAGCATTAGAGCATAATGATGGATATTGCAGTGGGTATATTAATACTTAATTAGATAACCTACTTATATACATCTCTATAGCATTCATTACTGGAGCAGCTGTGATCTGATTATATCATCAATCTGAACTTTATCAAATCATTAACTTAAGGCATTGGTGGTTTCAGAAGAGAATCACAAAATAAAATGGCTGGGATTGCTGTTATTGTAATACATGACATAGCACAGTTGCAACTGACAATTAACCATGTGATCAATTCTTATTAAGGTTAATATCTGTATGTTTTTCAACTGTGGAACATTATAGTTTTAAGTAACTTAACATTTAGGAAATGATACTGTGGCTGAAATATAATGTCTTGGGAAGAAGCTTTATAACTGTGAATTAAGGTCTTTGAGAAGCAAAGTGCAGTGCATGTGTTACCATGTACCTGGGGAGGGAGTTGCAAGCTATACATGAAAAAACAGAGCCCCTGTTTGACAATGTCTCCTGGAATAGGTGCCAGAAAAACATGTGCTTAGTGGTCTGTGAAAGAATTTGCGCAAACCAGGTGGAACTCCTATGTTCCTGAAAACGACTGAAATGTATCTGACATTGCTATAATTTAGGAAGTCTGGAAAAATGTGGATTGAAAAGCACACTTTTTTCACTTTCTGTCAGCTGCTGTGAAGCACTTGTGTTTTGCTGTACTTGATGAATAGTGCACTGGACTGGTGCTTAAAAAATTCTGCTTAGTCCCTACTGGCATCAGGTTTGGAGGACAGCACTCATGTTAGGTAGGGCTGAAATCTGGATTGCGTTTGTTTTTCAAAATCAGTTATGTTGTTATCCAAGAACATTTTTTTCTCCCTCACTAGAACTGAATGGCCTCATTTTGGGTTATAGGTTGAATCTGCTAACATTCCCTGATTTCTACTTCTGAAAGTGTTAGACTGACAGCAGCAGAAGATTAAGCCATTGGCATATCCACCAAACAGGTTCTGTAGAATCAGTGTCACCACAGTTGCTAACACATATATCTAGTCGTAGTTTGATTTTGGTTTTTTACGCTAGGAAAGCACAATGTGTAAAGTGCAGCCTCATGACCCATAATGTCCTAGTCATTCAACTTCAAATCTGCAGCAACTTCCTCCTGTATTTTTTTGTGTGAAACAAAGCTGATTCATTGAACTGAGACCATCAATTCATTTAACATATGTCCACAAGCAAGTCTTGATCTCAAATATCATGGGAGAACTAACATTGTAAAGGATAAGTTACAACATTATTTATTGCTCTCCTTCACCAGATCAAATGTTTTTCATGTTGTCCTATTTGTAAGCTTTCTAAAAGAAGAAACTGAAAAGGACAGCATAAATGTTAGCATATTCCCAATCTACATCATGATTCAGTTCTTCTACTTCTTTAATATCTATTATTTTAATTAAGAGACTGTCTTTCCTGTCTGCACTCCCCAGAACATATTAATTCAAAATCAAATTAAGGCAAAAAACCCAAGTAACTCAACAGGAAATTCCACTAATCACATTCTCTGTTTCCAGCAGTATGGTCCTGCAGTGAAATGGAAAGAACCGGACATCCCACTTGGTCTTTTATAAAACTGCACGAATGTTACATAGTCCCAAAGGTACAGGAAAATGTGATAAAACTGTATGATAAAACCTATGTTTTATCTGTTCATGAGAAACTCATAGGTCTCTGTGATATTCAGGCTTTTCTCTCATGCTTGAAAATACTTCTTTCCTTGGAATGCAGTGTCCAACTGTAAAGACAACTTCCTTACATATCTCAGGCTGGCAGTGCTTACTTTTTGGTTGACTGTGCAAAAGTGCTGTCATTTGTAATTTTCCTATTTCATTTTTTGTTTGGTAACAGTTGAGGGGTTGGCATTTCTGTTATTTCTAGTGAGTATTTTGTGAATGTGCTTCAGTTTAAATGAACCAAAGGCAATTACTGCTCAGTGGATGTTGCAGTGCTTGCATTGATACTGACAGGTTTTTGTGATTGGGTGGCATAAGCATACATATTAGAGAAAGTCTTAAGGGCCCTGATCCAATAAAATGTTACTAGGAGTTCAATGAATAGTAAGAGCCAAGATTTTCTTAGTGATTTCAGTAAGATAATGCAACAATTAATTGTTTTCTGAATCGAGACTGTAGAAGATTACTGCCTATAGATTGGGTTGAGATGCCTTCTCCATACTTAGCTTTTTTCTTTTTTTTTGTTTAATTATTAACTTTTTTATGTACATTTCTAGATAGTGAAGAACATTTCTAAATGTCTATGCAAGCATTTTGTTTTGCCTAATGTATTTTCTGAGAAAGAAAAAACATCAAAACAACCATACGCCAAATTAAATTTGCAGTTATTATTCAAAAGATGAAAAAGGATTATCTTTCTGCTGTTAGCACTAAACTAAAAGCTAATACCTCTTCTGCCCTATGAAATCCTGTATCCCCTCACTGTGGAGTAGGTAACTAAAACCATGAAACTTGAAGAAAACTTATTTAAATAAAAAAATAAAAAAAAAGAGGGTGGTAGATTGCCTGAGTAGCAGATTCTTGGTTCCATTCAACTGCCATAAACACAAAGAATATGGGCACTTAGGCAGAATATCTCTGAGTTTACACTCATAAAACTAAGACTAGGTTCCTTTTAACATTTCATTTTTTAAAAAGAAGAGTGAAAGTCATCTTTTAGCACCATTAGGGAGAGAGTGTTTTGTTTTTGCAATGAAATACAACTCCAGTCTCAGACTAGAGAGTACTTTGTGCATACTGTTATTCTGATAATCAGAATTAAAGAGGTCCTTAAGTTCACAGATCTATTACAGTGCTAAGTAGTTTATTACTTTGGGTCAAAATGGAGAATGTTTACGGAACTCTTGAATGGTATATAGGAAAAAAAGTTTTAAAGTTACCTTGCATCCCATAAATGTTCTTCTAAAGATGGCTCCAAGACGACTAAGGGACACTGTAGAAAAACTAAGCATCCTAGGCATTTGATTATTCATGTTAGGGATGTGGATGAAATCTCAACACCCTTCACGCCAATCAGCTTCAAATTTTCTGTACTTTACACAGTAAAGTAAGTAAGTTCACGGCATACACCACAGCAACTGATTGACTTGTTTCATAGTCTTTACTCCAAAGAAGAAAAATTAATTATCTCGGACTAAAAATGATGATTGAGGGTGTGAGTTCTCTTTAAAGATATCAAGATACAAGGAGTGCTGTGCACCCTTACACTGCAACAGGCTTTATGAGTTTGTTTTCCTTCTAATACTCTCATTTCTGTTGGTTTGCCATCCATCCCAGGTGCTGCTGCAGAAATGAGCTGTTTGTGATTGAGGAAAAATGAGAAGTCATCATCAGGGAGATGGCACAGAAATCCAAAAATATGGAATGAAATAAATGGCAAAATCTTCTCTTTGTTTACATGCCAAATTCTAGCTAAAGAAATAAATTGCAGCTTGAAAAGAGTCCTGCCAGAATTTTTTCTGCAATCAAATCAAAATTCAGGGTCTTGAAGACCCTGTGATTTTATTGTCACTCGTGCATCCCAAGTAAGCCACCAGTGTCTAAACATTTCATACATAAGGCAATTTGTCAGATTCTGAAGATGACACCATAATTCCCATAGCATATTTTTGTACTGAGTAATGTTTTCTGCACCTTTTTCAGTACCATGTTTTCTGCATACAAATAAGCTCTGACATTCAATGCTTCGGTGAAGTGCTTTTCCCCTTATTTGTAAAAAACTTTGAAACAATGGGGACAGATGGGGATGAGTAAGAGAAAAAGATTCTGTTTTCACTAACTAACATATGCAATCATCTCCTGGGTTTCTTCAGACAAAAAAATTTCCTTTCATGTTCACTGAATACCAACTATGAGCAAACCTTGCACTGGGACAGTAGCTAAGGCAGACCAGAAGACCTCAAACAGTAGATAGGAGGGAACAGCCCCTCAAAACTCTGTGGGAAGTGTTTTCCCACATGGAGGAAGAACGGATGCATGTTAAACATCATAGCACTGATATGTGTTCATTCATTTGACTGAGTCTCAAGCTTTCAGTCAGTTGAAATATGGCCTTAAAAACAGCTCAACATTCATGTGAATGGAACACAATTAGAGCACATTTTGGAGTCTGCAAAACATGCTGACGTGTTTTGTTTTGGTGGGGTTTTTAAATTGCTCAAATTAGGAGCCAAGTTTTAGAAATACAAAGAGAGTGGCATTAACATCTGGTTTCATAATGAGTTTCTCCAATATCCCTCTCAAAGGATGTCATAAAACTGAGATAATCCTGTTAAAATGAAATTTTTTGGGCTCATGGCTGACCCACAAGGTGAGTCTTTGTGTTTTATCATGTTTCCAGCAATTTACCCTTCTGCCTTGGGGTAAGGCAGTTGCAGGAAGTGGGTACACCTTCTTTCTTCCTTTAAGTAGATTAAAAGTCACAATTTTTTCAAGTCGTAGAAGTAAATCAAGAAATTATTCTTTCAGTTGTGGGAATGTTTACTTGCAAGACTACAATAAAACTGTAGGAAAGTATGTAGCCTTCTACGTTGACAAAACTGCTTTCTGTAAATGAATCTATTCATATTTTTCTAAGCAAAATTATTTTCCTATATTCAGAAACCATGAGAAATTTTAGTTGCTAGGAACATACACATGTACATATAGTGTTGTAGTGTTATTTTGTTGCTTTAAAAAATGGAACATCCAAATGGTTAGACATTTCATATGAAACAGCTGTCAGCCGTCTTGAAACCTTTTTTATTCCTTCAAAAAGTTATGATAGGTTTTGAAACACTCTCTCAAAACTTTGCACACTGTAGTGGGTTGACCCTGACCAAATGCCAGGTATCCATTAAAGCTGTTCTCTCACTATCCCTCTGCAACCGGACAGAGGAGAGAAGAAAAAAAACTGCTAAGGATTCATGAGTTGAGGTAACAGCTGAGAGAGGTTAGTTGCTGATTATCTTCATGGGCAAAACAGACCCAGAGTATGGATAGTACTTAAATTTATTACTAACAGGATAAGAGCCAAAGAGTAAGAAATAAAACAATCTCAAAAACACCTTTCCCCCACCCCTCCTTGTTTCCGTGTTCTCCCTCCTCCCCCCAGTGGTGCAGGGGGACGGGGAATGGGAGTTGCAGTCAGTTGTTGTTTCTGCTGCTGCTCAGGGAGAGGAGTCCTTCCCCTGCTGCCGTGGGGTCCCTCCCATGAGTGGCAGTCCTCGATGGACCTCTCTGGCATGAGTCCATCCCTCAGACAACTTTTCTCCCAAACTGCTGTCCCATGGGTCACTCCTCCATGGGTGCAGTCCTTCATGGATGAGCTTTACTGATGTGGATCCCCCACAGGGGCCACAAGTCCTACGCAGGAAAAACCCACTCCAGCTTAAGCTTCCCTCCCCATGGGCCGCAGGTCTCCGGCAGGACCCTGCTCCACCCTGGGCCTCCCACGAGGTCACAGCCTTCTTCATTCATTCATCTTCTCCAGCATGGGCTCCTCCATGGGCTGCAGGTGGGTCTCTCCACCCCGATGGTCCTCCATGGGCTGCAGGGGCACAGCTGCTCCACCATGGTCTGCACCACGGGCTGCAGGGGCCTCAGCTCCAGCGCCTGGAGCACCTCCTCCCCTCCTTCTGCACCGACCTTGGTGTCTACCTTGTTGTTCCCATGCTCTTCCCTGGCTGGAATTCTTTCTCTGCAACAACTTTCTGTTCTTAGATATGTTATCACAGAGGCACTACTATCACTCCTAATTGGCTCAGCCTCAGCCAGCAGCAGGAAGTCCATCCTGGAGCCGGCTGGCATTGGCTCCACCAGATAAGGGAAGCTTCTAGCAGCTTCTAAGAGAAGCCACCCCTGCCCTGTAGCTCACCCCTGCTACCAAAACCCAGCCACAGAAATCCACTACAGACACATAAGTAGAAATTAAAACCAGAGTGCTTCCAGAAAAACACACACTGCAAAACTGAAAAAAATAAAGGTTTAATCTTGTTTGCATATGAGAGCATTAAAAAGTTGTAATGTTTGGTTTACAGACAATGTTCAATTTTTGTTAACCTGTATATTTTAACAAAAAACTCCTCCAAGGACTGCAGTTTCATAAATTGTGCATAAAATTTTTCACAATGAGAATTAATGTAGTAAGGAGATCATTTGAGAAAAGAGGTATAAAATTATAGCTTAGCTCCTTTCAGATATTGAAAAAAAATTTATGAAAATCTTTAAAGGAATTAGTTCAATTGCAATATTTAGAAAAATAATGTAACAGAAAACGTATCTACTTATTCACAGAACTTCACTAAATGAGGAGATCTTGAGGACAGAGTTATGTTTTTGATGATGGCAAAAGTAAGCATCTTTCATTTGTCTAGTTAAAACTGATGGAAATATTGTTAGTCCACAGCAGTGGAGTATTCAAAAACAATTCATAGGGAGAGCTTTTCCAGTCCAAAAAATGCTTATGGGAAACTGTATCTGGGACAATTTTCAAAGCTCATTTATTGGCTGGCTATTTATGAATGCTATATGTATGCCGAGAAATTACTCTAAATGGAAAAAAAAAATGCTGTTCAAAGAGGAAAGAAGTAGAAAGCATTTTTAAAGAGTCCTCTAAGAAAATAATTTGCATGCTTAGCCTGTCATTATTCAGTGGGATAAGAGGTTACAAGTAGCATAATATGTTATTTTACGTTTCTGTTTTCCTCTTAGGTTTGTTAGAGAAATATCTCACTATTCACTGGGAACAAAGTGAGGGAACCAGTGAGTAGTATAGCAAAGGAATACACATCTAAAATTAACACGTTATTATGAAATATAATGATGTGAGAAGGAAATTTGGAGAAAAAATAAAAGTGAAAAAGAAAAGAGAGAAGAAATTTATAAAAAAGATGCAAGAGTGAAAGCAAAAGAAAGTAAAAGAAAAAAAGATAAAGTTTTATTGAAAGCTATTTCAAGTTTTCACTTCTGCAATGGTAATTTCTAGTCTTCATTTGGTTTTGATTCTTTTTTCAATAGAATTTCTCTGTACCATTTCTCTCTCTTGGCTGTTCAAATAGAGATACTTCCATCCATTTTTCGTATTCTGTTTTCTTCACGTTTGTCATCTCTTCTCTGAAGAAAAACTGGGGCTCCTGAGGGTATTTTTCACTTGTTTTTCAGGATTCTGCTAATGAAAGGGTGGTTTCTTAAGAACTCTCATAACGAAACCAGCTGTTCTTGTGCCCAGTTTTCTACTCTATTTTCAATATACTGTCACTCTGGGATTTTTTTGGGACCCATGTTTCTATTACTGAGAACTGCATTTTGTGTTCAGGCCAGTTTAACATCTTTCCAGTCCTAACAGTTACAGTAATTTTGAAGAAGACCTAGGTAACAGAGCCAACCTTCCTTATCTGGAAGCCACATAATTAAAAAGTTGAAGCCTGTCTTCTGGTTAAGTTACAGACCATAGGCACAGCCCACATGGGGCAGGCAAAATAAAATTTCCCAAGCATTTCCAAGCCAGAGAGAACAATGATTCTCATGTTGTCATACCACAACATTTTAACAGGTGCTGAGGGTTGGGAAGGAGTTGTTTGCCAGGATGACCCAAAACATCATCGTCAGAACCCTTTCTGTCTTGTGTCCTCCTACAGGTATGAATGACTTCATGCAGGAGCACATTGCATAGTAAGAGAGAACATCTTTGTTAGAAGTGAAGAAGTCCACATACAAAAGGCTTTATATTTTGGCCAAAGTTTCATCAGTTAAGATACTTTTTGCCCACTTGGTTGATCAACTGAGCTGAATTGACCTTTAGTCAAACAAAATCATAAGGCTTTTTGTATGCTAGGGATCAAGAGTATACAGGCATATTTGTGCATGGAGTGATAGTGACTCAGCTGAAACACCAATATAATTTTCCTTATGTTAAAAGTAACTTATTTTGCATTAAGTTTAACATTACCCATGATATAAACAGAAACAATTTAAGTTTAAGCCAAAAGATACCCATTTAGCTACTTTGGTCACTAAATTTAGTGCCACAGCTTCTTTATTTATAATATTAAACTGGGGTAGCACAGCTTCTTTTGAGAACAAAATGGTAGTAAAGAAAAAATTAATTGTGAGGTACTTGAGAGGGAAATAACTGAAACTAGCTATTGGAAACATGAAAGGAAATGCAGCACAGATGAGTGTGAAGTATTTTACATTCAAAGCAGAGATGAAAGCATGTGAATTTAAATTAGTATAATGACCTACAGAAACTACGTCAAGGTCTCTGGAATTATTCAGCCCTGGCAACCAGAAGGTTTTCAGATTTTATTTTATTTAGAGTTCAAATTAAGCACAAGCACTGATAGCAGTCATTTCACCCTTCACATGGAGGAAGCACCATGTAGAATTTTTTATCTGAGTAGAGCCCTTTGCAGTGGTCCACATTGTGCTGTTGAAGAATGGTATTGCTCTGGTTCCCCCTTTCTTTTCTTTTTTCTTTTTCTCATCCTTATATTTTCCCTCCTTCCTCTTACTCTTTCCTATTATCCTGGAATTAATCACAGAAAAACCCAGGCTGAAAGGGACTGTCTTCTCCAGGTGGCTGCTTGCAAAGAGAAACCCTCTGCCCTCTTTGTATTTGCCTTTTAAATGCTGGAATACTGTGAAGAGGTCTTGACTGATATTTCTTTTCTCCATGGAGAAAAGTCTTTCTTCACAGGGAAGGTTTACAGCACTTTGAACATCTTCATGGCCCTCCTTTGGACCATCTCCAGCCTGTATACACCATAAATTTTGGGGACCAGAACTGGAAACAGAACACCAGGGGCACTCCTCTTTCTTCTTTCCCTTCATTTTATTACTGAAATAAAGAGCTCTGCTTGACTCTCATTCTTTAGTCTTATCTTTTCAAAGAGTGAAAACTTTGACTTTTAAGATATCTGAAGGTGGATAACAAGGCCATCCACTCACTATTTTAGCAGTCTTTCAAAGTCTTGTTAAGAGTCTTGTTTGGTTTTCTTTTCATATGAGTTATGAGTCTCTGGAGCCTAGTTCAGAAATTTCAAATGGTTGGCAATACTGGAAATCAAGCTTCTGAAATGTTTCAAAGAGGATGATTCATCATTTCTTATGGTCTATCTTTGAAAAAAAAAAGGATAGATGCTCTTTTTTTAAAAATAAAGAAAAATTAATCAGGCTGTTATGATAAAATAATTACACTTTCTTTAAGTCTAAAAAGTGCAAATAAGTTTTGTATTGAAATGGAAGAAGACAACTTGGCTGGGAAAAAGTTTAGAACTTAGATTTTGTTCTTTCCTGAGAAGATGTATCCCTGCATAACAAACTTGTAATTAGCAGCATTGAGGGGCACATAACCCAAATTAGTACATATAAGCTGTTTGAAAATGACATCTACACTATTTCTACATGTAATTAGGTTCTGAATTAGCTGTTATCTCTCAGGGAAAAAAAATAAAAATTAAAATGTCACTGTGGACAGTTCAATGAAGACATCTGTTCAATGCACACCTGCAGCCAAAGGGGAAATGTTATGTGCCTTTTATTTCAGTGGAAGCCTTACTGAAGAGATAATGACAGGAGCAGGCTCAGAGTGCTGAACACCTGCTTCAGAGGTCTTGCCTTTGCTCTGATAAGAGAGAGGATATGAGACTAGGTGACCCATTGTTTTGTCCCAGGATGACAATTTCTATGTTCCATTAATGAAAGGAACAAAATCTTCTGTGCAAGAAAGAGCAAAGAGATCTGCAGATAATAGCCAATTAGTGGTTCAAAGGCTAATTAGGTAAGTTCTCAAATAAAGTTTTGAAGGTGATACAGTCAGCTAAGCAGGGAATTACCATAAGAGAGGATAATGATGCTCTCTGTACAGCTCAAGAAAGGACGGCCAAATACCCCAGTGATGCTTAAAATGGTAAGGAAAAGAAATATGCTTTAAAAAACATACCAAAACTAAATCCCTCGAATTAGTGGTTCTAGAAGTCACTGATGGAATTTGGGCCAAATGAATGATAAGACTGATCTGTTCTATTTTAAAGTAACTCACGTTCTATTGTTTATTTCTTAGATATGAGAATAATCAGCAAACAATGGAACATGAGCTATTTTTTAAATGTATATATACAGAAACAGACAGACATGCACTGATATGCACACACATTCACATACACACCTTGCCTGTAGTTATTCCAAAGTATGTTATTTGAGACTGAAGGCATGAGGCTGAGTTCACCCCTGAATTAATAGCTAGATGATTGGATAACATTTAGAGAGATGCTCCACTCAAACAGGAAGATAACCTGAAGATTGATTTATTTAGCTTTTTCAGAATCTTAGTAGTTTAATGACAATATATCTACTGGAGGGTGTAAATTTTTAGTTAAAGGAAAGAAAGAGGGATGGTTATTTTGTTTGCAAGTGCAAGCATTAAACATCCAGGCAGATATAAAAGTTGTTAGAGGCAAGTAGTGCCTAAATCAATAATGAAGCCACAGAAAGAACTCCTGTATGTATGCATTGCCTTCCTTCATCTGCATAAACACCCTCTCCCAGCAAACACTGGCATGCTTCCTTAGTGAGACCCAGTGCTCACCATGCCCCTCGGGGCTGGTTGCTTGACCTCAGCAGTGCCTGCTCAGACCTCTTGGCACACCTTAGCACTGCTGCAGGCCAAAGCAGAGAGTAGTCCCGCTTGAAAACACAGCTTTTCTGAGCTGTTCTGCAGGGCTGCTTTTCAGATAGAGTAGCTCTGTGGTCATACAGTCACATCAGCTGATGCCAGTATGAAACATATGGTGGAAATAGGCCACCAAATCAGGGCTGTTGCTTTCTGCTTGGGTATGTATTGAACAAATCCTGAAATGTCACCTTTGTGTGTTCTTCCTCCTTTAGTCTCCCAAATTTACAAACTTGATTCTTTTGCATACTCTGATTCCTTTTTCCTACATCCAGATGATATTTGGGTTTTCATATGGTAATCCCCTTTATAAGAAGCAAATAATGGAATATATAATATTTATGAGTTTTGTAGTCTGGCTCCAAAAGTCACCATGTGAATTAATGTGTGGTTCAGTGCTACAACGTAAAATACCAAACTGCTTAGATGCTAACACACATCAGCTTTCCTTCAAGCTAATAACCCGAGATACCAAGTGACCTAAATTGCATTCAAAGATTCTGAATGTTTTACTTACTTGGTATTTTAAAAACTAGGTCTTTTCAAAACTTTGGGTGTTCCAAAACTTTGCAAAATTGGATTTGTGACTTTTGTCTTTGTTGATATGTTTTTTTATTCACACCACTATTAAGTTCATTCCTTATTAAAGAGTGTGTTATATTGCAGTGTGTGTGGAATCACTATTCCTTCTAAGCAAGGGAAGGACTTATTAATGCAGTCCTGGGTTCACAAGGACAGACAGTGCTTTTAAGATGTGGCCCCTGCATCTCACCTAAAGGTCCTTGTGACTTGCAAAGAGAACTGACAAAATATACTGTAGGTTGAGTGGTTTTTTCATGGCATTTGTTTTCACATTCAAACATAAGAAAATATTCAGCATTAGGGAAAATTTGCTGCCTCAGCTCTGTGCTTGCAAAGTTGACATGCTCAGAAATATATCCATCACCCACACTATGTTTATTTTTACTTGAAATACCCAATTTCTGTCATAAAGGGTAGGTTTCATCTAACTTACCTGTAATAATCTATGTCAGGCATTTAGTAGGGCATACTAGTTATCTATGCTTGCTGCCTTGGTAGTCAGAGGGAGATGCCATCTCCAAAAAGCACTTTGGTTTCTTCTAGTATAGGCATCTAACAAACAGTAGTGGGAAAAGTTGCTCTCTTGAACTTTGTGTCTTGTAGAGGATTTAAGCACATTACTTGCAGTTAACTTTTAATGTAAAATGTTCTGCTGTCAATGGGAAACAGTAAAAATATTATTTATTTGGAAAACAAAGGGAAAACCTTCATTTTTTGACAATTTAGATATATTAAATAGGGATAGGATTTTACTAATAATGCTGTGTTTCCTTTGTTTCAGATGTTGTTGGATTTCTTTTTTTATGCTTTAATTACAACCTGTGTGTATTCACTGTAAAGTATGTTGATTATTACTTTTTGTAGACCACTACACAGGTTCCTTAGAAGGGCTTTGTATTCTTTTAAGGAATACAGATGATGCATACTATCTAAGTAATGAAAAGCTCTGGCTTTTTTTTTTTTTTCCTTTAATTTTCTTTTTTTTCCCCCAGAAGTTGTTCTCTAAGCTGATATCTGGAAAGCAAATATGACCTACCAATAGCTGGTAAAAATGGATGAGGCTTTGCTTTGATTAAAATTTGGGCAGGTTGTGCTGCTTTTAAGTTGGAAAGCTCAAGTGTGCACTTCAGATGTGTCATATGGACAACAGTCATTATAGTGACTATGCTTCTTTTTCTTTGTCCATTTTATCTTTCTTTATGTTTTACATTGTGTGTCTGTTTTGGTGTTACTTTCATGAAATCTAGATCTCCAAAAGTGGAGTAGGAAAAACTTATGTGCTGAATGGCGTATCAGTGCAGGGATTATTTCCATAAATATTTATCATACAAATTTCTCATGAAGACAGTAAGTACATATTCAAGTGACATATTCCAGTGTACATGAGCAATATTCATATAAGATAAAGCCTAAATGTGCTTGCATTCTGCATATGCTGAGAACCCACCTAAAATCTATTGTAAGCTTTTTAATGCATATTATAACACCTGTGCAAAACCAGATGGTTCTAGCCTCATCTGGTAATGCTACAAATTATTCTTTTGCCCCTCTCAGAATTACAACAGCTGCACCAAATGTGTTACCTGATTTTCAAGGCCCTGGACACTGTAAAAACTGAATCTGTGCACTCTTGAAGGTGATGGAACAGTGTGCACCAAGGATGTACCATAAAAGATACCATTATCCTGCAACGTTAGATATATTTTCTTGTCACAAGAAAAAGAGATACATGACATTCTTAATATGTTGCTCAATTCCAGTGATTTTATGGAGCATTGCAACTATTTTAGTGTAGTGCTATTTCATTCTGAAATATTATTTTCTTCTTTATAAATACCCCATAGATGGCCATTCCACTGCCACCCTCTTTTTTGAACCTGTTATAATTACACCTCTCTTATATGGAATGATTGCAACTATTATTGAGTTATTTATGTCTTTAAAAGCTGGTTTTCTTTTTCTTAACCAAATGTTTAAACCTCCTAGTATTATATGCATTATTTAAATAATAATAGGGGAGTGAGAATTCTTATTTTAAAAGAAGTTTTCTTTTAAAAGTGTTCTTTTCTACAGTTCAAACTTCACCAGAAAAAAGAGACCAGAAACATAAACCCTGAAATGAAACTCAATATTTAAGCAGTTCAGGGCATAACTTTTTATTCTTCAAAACCGAAGAATAAAAGACATTTCTTCTGTTTTTATCATTGGACACTAACTGAAATTTCTGAGATATAGTGCAATATATAGTGCAATATTATGCTAAGTTGATGAGCAAAACAGTGCTTTTAAAATAAAGGGATCATAGTTTTCTCAGCCTTCCACTTCGAAAAAAAAAAAAAGGTGGGATCAAAAATATAATTGCTTTTGATTTATTTTTTTTCAAATAAGACTATAAAGCCTGTTTTAAAGCACTGTTGGCACAGGTGGAAATTAAAAAATAAAAAAAGGTAATAAATTGTTTCTTAAGACAAAACTGTTTAAAGTGAAAGAAAGGAGAGCAAGGCAATTTTGAACCTTGATGCTGGATAAAAATCAATGATGTAGCTTAGGTCAGTGCTGCATAATATAGGCTAGTGATGTGGATGAGAAAGTAGTCAATGAGTTAGATGTTTATTAATAACAGTACTTTAAGATTCTTTACTTAATTAGCATGATTTGGCAATTAAAATCCAAAGGTATACAGATGTAGACACCCTGCCCTGAGCAGCATAGTGCCTATGAAATTCAACCAAGTTAAGTATAATGTCATGGGTGAAAATAACTGAAATAACTGATCTTTTGTGGGTTTGGTTTGTTTGTTCGTTTAATCTGGAAGATGAGAAGCCATGAGAGGAGGACAGAGAGAATGACTTCTCTAAAGAAAAAGTTTCCTTGTGGGAGTTTTCTGCTTTACGTTATTTGTGCTGTTTGTGACAGTTTAGTTAGAATAATAACCCACAGAGGATCTTCTCAAATAAGAAAGCTTTTAAAAAAGAGACAGAAAGCAATAAAGTAATGATGATGACACTGTGAATGTAATAATGTTACTGTCTCACTTAATTATGTCCTATAACTTTGATCCTATTATTTTAAGGCAAATGTTGTTGTGACTGAAACAATTGTCTCACAAAGATGTATATAAAAGAGATAGCATACCCAGGAATGCCTTACTTTGATAAGGAACTATTATATGAAAAAAAAAGGAAAAAAAAGAAAAAAAGAAAATTAACCAAAACAAAACAAAAAATAAAACAAACAAAAAAATCCCTTCTCATTATAAAAGCAGTCAGAGCTATGGAAAATGACAAAAAACTGAATTGTTAATATTCTTGAGTGGGAAGTAGGGCTGTTACTCTACAGAAAAAACAAGAAACCCTTTGGTAAACTTGATGAGGGCATGCTAAAGGCTACAGAAGAAGGCACAAGACAGTTTGCCACAGACTGTCCTCAGATCCTGCACTCATTGATATAAGTGGTTTTGATTTCTGTGAATATATGCATGAGCCACTTCACAACACTTGTTCCTACAGCGGGAAAGAAGAATCAAGTTGAATTAAAAGCACGTCTTCTTGTACATATAAGTAATTCTGATTTGATATCCATTACTTCTCCAGTTAAAGAGGCAAAAGCAAAAACATAATAAAATCTTAACCTTCAGGGAAATAATCCATCACCTACGGAGGCCAGGAAGGAATTTTCTCTCTCCTACAAAGAATATTGCCTTGGGTACAGCAGGAAAACTTTGTCTTGCTCAAGAGCATGAAGTGCTTGATCATTGCCAGTGGCAGGCAGGGCACTGTGATAAACCAGTTGTCTGATCCAGTCTGACAAATGCTGTGTCTCTAGGTTTAATTTATTCAGCTTTAGAGTTTGCTTATGAAGTTGATGGGGGGCATAGCAACCAGCAACACAATATCATTTAACTTGTCCAGGAGAAACAGTTACAGTTTCAGAATACACGCCCTCTAATTAGAGAAAATTACTCCGGGTGGAATAAGCAATCTGAGAAAAGGAAGAAGAAAAAGTGAGTGCAATTTCTAATGCCACAGGGAAGTCTTGACTGTCCAAAAACTGTCTTTAAATCTTTAGAACTCTTTTGCCTTGAAGCAATAGCTAATAGCACTGGGCAAGAAATAAGCCTGATTAACATTTTGTTAGTAAATTTGAGCACAAAATATGGACTTACAACAATATCTGAGGCTTATCATCCTCAATTGAACCTGAAATTTGTTTAAGAAAAAAAAAGTAAATTGAAACCATTAAATGACATTAAAGAAATTAGTGTATTCATTCTGTACGTTGCTTATCACTTTCTCATTTCAAATAATATGTTTGGAGATCTCCACTTCTAATTAAAAGGGGAAGGTTACCAATGATTTAAAAAGGTTATGACACATTTATATATGTTATTCAACAGCTAATATTAATTCACATCACAACAATATCTGCTGCACTTTAATACAGTGAATCAATCAGCAATATTTACAATAAAAATCTGGGAGAGATGTATTAGGTTTATTGCAAACAATTTACATTTGTAACCTTAAGGCCTTATTCTACAGGATTGATTTGAATTCATTTTACTACATGAGGCAGTAGTTATGATTTTTTTCTGCCCTACAGAATAATTCAGTGTAAAGCTTGGATGGGCTGCATATTTTTCTGTTTGGATTCTTATGGTACCATTACAGCACATAATTGTAAATAGATTTTTGAAGGAAAAGTGGTTTTCTTGTTGCTGTTGATTTGGCTTTTGGTTTTCATATTTTTAATGAAAATATTTCATAGCAATTTCTCTTCTGTTTGTATTTTTTTGCTGTTGTTCAATATCTGTTAGCTCAACTTTGTGTGGAACACAGAAGACAATAAGGGAAAGTTCACAGTAGTGAAGAGAAACAATATTTTCCCCTGCATATAGAAGAGAATATTCCCCTTAAAATCTATAATCAGAATATCCAAAAGGCATAAACTTTTTGTAAGCACACTGCTTAGTTATGGACATGGATTTTCAGACATTTGGGAAAGAAGAGAGAGATGTAGGGAGGCAAACTTTAAGAATATATTTTGTAGACCACTCACTTTACTGGAAATTAAAAAAAAAATAAAATAAAAACTGTGGAGGTTGAGAGACAGGTGATAGGTGGAAAGGAATAGAAGTAAAAACTGTGGAGGTAGATGAACTCCCAGTGTTCATCATTATGAGGTTTTCTTTTGGGGGTTGTTTTTTTTCCTTACTGCTTTACAGTTTTTCTAGTAGTTTTGCTGTCACATGGGGTTTGCTCTCAGTCTTTTTCTGGTTCCTCTCAGTGTCCCCAGTTCTCCTGACTGCCTGTGGACCACTCATTTCTATGTGGAGAAGGCTTCTGAAGGCTGAATGGCAGGAGCAAGTCATCTGTTGTTGCAATCAGTAACACTCAAGCAGCTGTGTACTGATAATAATAGATATGCATTCCTCTTTAATGTAAAGTTTATATTTTATATTTTATTTTCAGCTTTACATACATGTATCATCATATAAGCTTCTTCAGGAATTTTTTCCTAGGACTTGTGCTCAGGAGTGCAGTATTGCTGACTGTTCAAGTCCTTCATACCCCAGAGACTGGTTTGTTTAACCTAATACTCCCATTCTCAGATATGAGCCTTCCTAGCCAGATGTTCAAATCATTGGCTTAAAACACTTAAGAGGACCTTAGAAACTTTTCTTTCCCCCCAAGTATTAGTAATCCTTTTATTTAAAATTGGTGCCAGGAGGTTTGTAAAAACACTGACTACTTCTGTTTCAAGTCATTAATTATTCAAGTTTCCTCCATTTACTTTATATTTCAGTCTAAAGGAATTCTGATTTCTCAATGAGGAAAGGATCATGGAAAAACAGAACTGTTGGTATGAACCCCGTATGTTTTAGTACTCAGTATTTCAATCCATTCAGAGAAGTGTGTGCAATTAAGCAACCTTCTTCCTCCTAAAAGAATTCAGAAAGCATCCAGGCAATTAACTGCCAAAATTTTTGTGATTGTGTTTTTCTTCTCTCTGAATAAATGATGTTCAGGAAGCACATGTAGAAACATGATCATTAGCTAGTATGTAGACAGTATGTGTATGATACTGTAAGGCCACTGAAAGGCCGATATGAGTCCCACAAGGATGCTTTTAAACAAGTTTCCAACTGGTCTCTAGTCTCAATCAACATCAGTTTTTCTCTTATATTAAGAATTACAGGTATAAAGAAAAATACTTTCCTATATCCTTATTTAAAAGGTCAGTACAGAGCTGAGAAACCAATAAAATTGAGTAATTTTGACTTGGTCCCGGACTAGAAGATTACCCCTCCAGACACAGACCAAAGGCTGTTTTCTCAGATGTCTAGTTTTAGATTAAACCTGACATATTGCTGCCTTGCCAAAAATAACACGCTCATTTGCCAAGATGTGAAGTTTCACGCAGTGCCATATGCAAGTGTCCGTTTGGAGACTCTAAAGGTGCAAAGGTTATATTAATTTCTTAAGGGGAACTGAATCTTAAATTATTCAAAGGGACGTCCTCAAATGGTGTGTTTTGTGTTGTGATTCTGTCCTTGTCTATCTCAGCTGAAATAAGATGCTTGAAGGAAATCGTATTTCTCCTTGTGACACCTCTTTATCTGCAGATTTTCTAAAGTATTTCTCCCTCAGTTTATTTTGCCTTTTGCTGCTGGTAGTCACAAAAAGAAAGTCAGACCATGACTGCAAACAGGCAAAGCTGACCCAAAATCTTCAAAAATGCTGTAAATATTATATTGCAGAATACGTGTAGCCTAACTTGAGGCTAAAACCTGCCCTGGACGAGATGATAAGCACTAACTATAGCAGGGGAGAAAGGAGGATAGAATGTCTACAGATGTTGGCCCCTGCATTGACATTGCTTATTACAAAGATTCTTTTTCTCTACCCCTAGTCCAAAAGGGCAGGCTAATTCATATGTTTCCTTCCTGGATCTCTGTACTGTAGGACATGAAAATATATATTCATTGCAGGCAAAATGTATGTCCATTGCACTATACTACCCATAAATGAAGAAACCCCTCAAAAGAGAAGCCAGGTAGATGGAAGTTCAGCTTTAAACTGCAGCATTTAAATTAATACCTGGTGTTATCACTAAATCATCGATTCTCTCAATAATTTTAAATGCTAAAACAAGAGGATTCGTATTTGGGGCTATTTGTAAATCCCTTGATTCATGAATGCTGGAAATCTCTTGCACCAGTCCTAACTTGCAGTTATTGTTTCCAGATCAGATGTGCCCTGGCATCAGAGTAGAGTGAAAGGACTGTTTTATTCCAACATTTTAGAAACCTAGGAGTTGGATTTGTTTCTGAGCTTGACCTTTCAGAAAAAGGAATTGGCTGTCCTCATTACTGACTGTAGGATTTTCTTAACAGACATGGATCAGTTGGGTCAAAAGGTGAGAGATACTGAAGCATATCAAACATAAATGAGAATCAAATATCATCATTGGCTGCTTTTCTCTGTTCTACTGCCTTAAAAAAAGAAATCAGTCAGCAGAGTCTCTGGGATGCAGAGCTGCCAAATTCTGGGGCTATGCTCTTTTTATTAAACCAAGTGTTGCAAATATGAGAGACCATGGAAACCAGAATCACTTCAGCTGCTGTCTTGTATTATAATCTTGGATGTAGTAGTGTCACCTAATATATGCCTTAAACAGTTTAGCCATTCTATTGTATCTGCTTAGATAGTCCATCACATTCCCAGATTAAGTGAGTTGCGATTATTTTTCTCATGTGTCAAAGTCGAAATATCTTTCCTTGTGTATTGTAAGTGCACTCTAGGATTGTACCTACCCTGTAAATTGTCTGGATTCGCTCTTTGGGTGAGGCAAGAAACCGTAAAAACGGATGTTAAGTCTGCATTGCATGATGAAACTGGAGCAGAGACCCATAAGCTGAACTCATTCGAGTTACCTCTAGAGCCAGGAGCAGCACGGATGTGGCTGTGCTGCACTCTGAGACAATTAACATATGGAAAGGAGAGGTTGTTTGAGGGAAAGGCATAACATCAATTAGAGAAACACTACAAGTTTTATTTGCTTTGTTGTATCATCTGTATATAATTTTATATATATAAAATATTGAAAGGGCATTTTTTTTTTAACTTAGGCAGACACTACTTGTTAGTGCTTTTATATCCAGTTCCACAAGGACTAGAGTTGATTCCCTATTGTATTCTCTATATCATAGCTGTGATAAAAGGTTTGGAAAAGCTTTTCTGTTCTATTTGCCTCTCTTGGTGTTAATAGGATCGATCTTTTCCTTGCTGTCATTGCATTTCAGACATTCAATGAACAACACTAAGAGCAGGGAGAGAATGAGGATGGTCTTAAAGTAAGGGATCATTTCCTTCACAGATGCCTATGGACAGACAAGCATTCTCTTGATGACCTGGAAGGTCTAATTACACTGCAGTACAGTGAAAAAATGTAGAGGATACTAGTATTCTTTGGAAAAAAAAAAAAATAAACAAATAAAATTTAAGAATTATCCTTAGCACCCTCTTATACAGGAAAAAAAAAAATCTTATAATTTAAAACCAGTAGGAGTCTCCATACTAAAATGTCCCCTCACTCTTCATTCACAAGTTAACAACTGATACAATTTTTACTAGAAATGGAGGGTTGACAAATTCAGATCATGGAAGCAAGAAGCAGATATCAAAGACACTGAGCAGGAGGCCTTCTTTAACTCCTGTCAGTGAACTATAACTTTTCTTTTGTAAGAATCTGTTTAAAAAAATTTATTCTGATGAATATTTGTGCAAGTTTGTGTAATATCTGAATGTGTTGTTTACATAAATAGCAAAATAGGGCAAAGATACAACAACAATAATAGTAATAATAATAATTCTGTGAGAATGAAGATTGAGGAACCTTCCATAAAGGCTGCTGTTATTTTAAAGGTTTTATTTGCAAACCTTAACTTATGGATAATAACATAGAGTAGGCAATACCTAATAGGATTTTCAATTTTTAGTTTAGTTTCAATTTAGTTTAGAATTTTTCATTTAAATTTCCTGAACAATTTTTTTTTTCTGGATTCATGTTTTCCTTTGTTCACTGGTGTCTACATGCTCCTCAATCAGATATTTATACTTCTGTCTTAATAGTGTTTTCTATAATCTCTGTATGATATTTTTCTTTCTCATTGTCCATCCCAAAAGCACTGCAGTTTAGTTTGGATGATCAGTCATTTCTCTTCTCTTATACATCTACTGAGGGGATGCTATTTTTGCTGGAGATCATTTGGCCCCCTAACCAGTTATACTACAAATCCAAAAGAGATGCAAATTTTTTATTTCCTTCTTGAGGAAGTACATGGGGGATACCAAAATTCTCTCTGGTATTATACATATATACACATACATTATACAGTCCTACCCTGTATATGGTGCTCATACTAAGTGGTCATTGATCCTTCTATTGGACCCCATCTATTGATCATGTCAGTACTGACTTACATGTATCCAGTAAAGGCTGCTCTGGATGAAAAAAAAAANGAAAATAGACACAAATTTACATGCTTGTGAAAAACTAACCAAACAACCCCCCCCCCAAAAAAAAAATAATAAAAAATATATAACCCCCCCGCCCCCGTTTAATTTCCTCCCTTTCAGATCAGCACTGGTATGATCAATGACTACTAGACCAAGGAGATTAAAATAAAAATAGTTATAGTACCTTTAAACTACTCACAAATGTTTTAGAGTGGCAATTAAAAAAAATTATTTATTATTAAAATTTATTCTCAAATAAAGCAAAACCTATGAGAGGAAGTAAAGTGACTGGATCTACAAGCATTATTGTGTCCATAAGATCAGTAAAAAATAAAGAATTTCCACTTGTTTTTGAAGTTTTTCTTCTTCACCATGAAAAAACTGAAATGTGCTTTAGTTAGAAGACAAACGATTCTGAAAATGCTCATGGTCGTATATTCTCTGGAGTATAAGGAATGGTAGTTTTCCAGCTGATCACTTTTTAATCCATGAATGCAACAATAAATAAATATTTTATTAATTTTTATATTTGTCTAATTCACCCTGTTTTATTTGTTGATATGATGAGGAGAATGGTGTTTATTGAATCTTGAAAAGAGATGGCTTTGGGGGGATCCTGTTGCTGTCTGCAAATACTCAGTGTGTGGTTGCAGGAAGGAGCCAAACTCTTTTTAAAGGTGCACAGTAGAGAAAGAAGCAACAAAACCCAGTTGCAACATTAGAAATTTTACTTATACTTTATAATTCTTTTTCCCATGATGGATGTCAACACCAGAACAGGTTTTCTTGGGAGGCTGTGGAATGTCTGTCCTTGAAAATATTCAAAATAAAATAAAAACTTTAAAAGTTATCTCCATTGTGTAATAATACACTTAGTGACATAACAGCTGTATCTTCAGTCCTGCAGGCAGTGGGTTGTTCTACAAAATATTTAGAGCAGCTGGGTTTCAAAATATCATTTTGTTAGAGGAGGGGATGTGAAACTGAGCTAACTTAGGCTTTATGTAGAGATGCTGTGAAAATTAAGCAGTTCACTAATTGCTGCTTGGTGATTATCTTCAGGTGACTGTAAATAAACAACCTGTACAATGGGATTAAATCATACTTCTCCTTTAAACTTTAAGTATTTAGTTTACACAAAAAGTGAGGGTCTGTAACTTGCCAGCAAAATCAGGAGTCACAGAGCATGCTGAGCACCTTTGCATGTCAGTAACAGAACACCTATTGCAACACGAGGCAGACCCTGTTAGTGGGGTTTCTCTAGAGCAATAATGACAATTTTAAGGAATCTCATGACTTCATATAAAAGAGTGCTGATGGCAACTCTGCTCTTCATGTGAAACTGAACTGAGTTGAAGAATTTGGATTATTTCTTTTTGTGTCTTTGACTACTACCTATTTTAAAGCTGTGTTTGAAATAAGCAAGGAGGATTGGGTTTTGGGTTTTTTTTCTGTAATGTCAATAGTTCTGGTCTCAAACACTTTGCTGACAACAATCTGTGAGACTCCCCATGTGCTTGTGTTGGCCAAGTCTTAGTGTGACCTGATCCCAGTGTGTCATGCTTGCCCTCTGCAACTTGTACTGATTCTGCATCAGCACTGAGTGCAGGGTGAGGGGTGGGGGGTGCTGTAATGAAGGCCTGCAAAGCCTCCCTCCCCTTTGCTATGCCATCTGTATCATCCTGATGTAGCTGGTTCAAGCAGAAATACATGAGATGGTGCAGAGATGCCTTGGACTTTCCACTGACTAGACCAAATAGAGGCATCTACACTGGAGACATCAAAAATGAGGAGCAATGCTCTGGCACTCAAGGGAAATAAATAGATAAATACTTAATCAACTCTAGAAACAGCAGACAAATATTACTGTGTGAAGCAGCCTATTTCATTCCATAAAGCAAACCAAAAGGGAGTTTGAAGGGAGAGGACAGAGGTAGGGGAGAATGGAATTAAAACTACAGGAGCAAACAGTAAAAACTAATATGTATCACAAGCTCCATATGTCACATACATAGACAAGAACAAAAAATAAGTTAGGAGAGGACTCAGGTTAGATTTATATTTTACAGTAAGGAAATATAAGTGGACTGTAGAGCTTCTGTATACAAATCTCCATAGCTCTCTCCTATATTTTAATCATATCTTATTTTGGAAAATGTTGTGTCTTACATCCAAATAAAACTAATATGTTTTTTTAATTAGCTTCAGTGACTTTAGTTGAATGAGAACAGAAAGAACACAAGATGACTGCTGAAATGAATCAATCCACTCGAATTTCACCAGTAAATTGCCACTAGTGTGCTTCAGTTAAAAGGCAGTCTGCAGCTAGCCAGGGGTTGCCCCTAGTGACATGGTTTTCATCAGCAGCACAGACAGCCCTGCAACAGTTACAACATTTTAGACAGTTCTCGAGAAGAAAGCGAAAGAGCATCAAAAGAATTGGTACAAATTGTTATGTTCTTGTAAAGCAAGCAGAAGTGGCCTTTCACTTTCAGCTGCACTTTGGTTGTGGTCCTGAGAGCCCGGGCTCCTGAGCACAAATGCCCTGAACTGAAACTGTAAAAGCATCCTGTGAACACTTAGTCCTTAAGTGTCCTTTCATTTCAGTGAGATTCCTTTTCTTGAAATCTTCCTTATGCCACTTATGCATCAGTAGTATTTTTGTTTAGACACATCAGGAATCATCCCACAGCAATTAAAAATCATTATTCCATTAACTTGCATGCACAGAAAGAATTAATGACTCCATGAATCATAATTAAAGTTTCCACTTCTTTTGGCAAGCAGAAAGCCAGACGTTCAACAGACCTTCTTGTTATCTGTTTTGGCTGCTCTAATGCTTCATTTTTCATCTTGATTTCATACCTAACTGAGATATCCATGCTTTCCCTTCATGTTTCTTTCCTATACTTGGCTGTAAAGTTGTTGAGCTGCAGAGCACAACTGATGAAGTAAAGATAGCTGTATGGATAGGAAAGGTACTTTGGGTATTTTTCTAGTATTTTAATGAGGACCAGAGTAGGGTTTTTTTTCTTTGTTTTATTGTTTTATTATTGTTTTATTTTATCTTTAAATGTGAGATTGGAGAATATTCACTGTATTTTCCCAAATTAAAAGGCTGATAATTTGACTTACTGTTGTCCTGCTGGTTTTCCCCAGGAATTGGTGTTTTACCAAAACATTTGTTAGCAATGTCATAGCTTAATCCCGTGCCCCATTGCTAACTGCCTGGGAGAAGAGACCAATCCCCACCTGGCTATAACTTCCCTTCAGGTAGTTATAGAGAGTGATGAAGTCACCTCTAAGCCTCCTCTTCTCCAGACTAAGCAACCCCAGCTCTCTCAGCCTCTCCCCATAGGTCTTGTGTTCCAGCCCCTTCATCAGTCTTGTTGCCCTTCTCTGGACCCGCTCCAGCACTTCAATATCTTTCCTGAACTGAGGGGCCCAGAACTGAACACAATACTCCAGGTGTGGCCTCACCAGTGCTGAGTACAGGGGAAGGATCACTTCCCTTGTCCTGCTGACCACGCTATTTTTGATACAGGCCAGGATACCATTGGCCTTCTTGGCCACCTGGGCACACTCTTGGCTCATGTTGAGCTTCCAGTCAATTAGTACCCCCAGGTCTCTTTCTGCCTGGCTGAATGAGCTTAATATCTTTCTTATATTGCAGTGCCCAAAACTACACACAGTATTCAAGGTGAGGCTGCAGCAGTGCAAAGCAAAGTGGGACAATCCCCTCCCTCAACCAGCTGGTGATGCTTTGCCTGATGCCCCCCAGGACAGGGTTGGCCCTCCTGGATGCCAGGGCACTGCATTATACTCAGCTGGCCATTGACCAGGACCCCCAGGTCACAGGTTTTGAAATTCAGAGGGAAAAGCATATACAGTCTATTAAAAAAACAACAACAACAACAACAAAGAACAACTAAAGGATATTTGTTTTTATCATAACAATCCAGGGAAAAACATAATAAATGTTAACATGTATAATCACTTGATTTTCCACATATCAGATTTTATTGAAAGCAAACTAATGTAACTTGTTGGCCCTCACACAGCTATAACCTGTGCAATGATCCTTTCCTCTTGAAACCTGACCTTTCCTCCCTCTTCACTTACTTCTGTGTTTACCTTCTGCATCTTCCATCATTTTCTGGCAGTCCTGTGAGCCCAGCTGTGTCAGCCTTCTTTAGGGTAGTTGCTGGTGCAAATCAGGCACTAGTAATGCAACACCTAACACAACAGAGGCCAAGACCTGTAGTTGCTTGTAAGTAATATGCTTGTGCTGTGCTCGTGAAGTAATGGTAATAAGTGCAGTGTCTGAAACCAAATGAGCCGCCCTACTGAGGAGGCATCAGGCTGTTACCTGCTAAAAGTCAACTTTCACTTGAAATTCTTGTATGTTCCAGTTGTAGTGTAGGGCTTTTTCTTTTTTTTTCCTAAAGGACTAGTAATTATAAGGCACATGTATATATAACTAAAATTATGATTATGCAAGTTTTACACAAAATAGTGACACTGATGATATTGGCAGAGATGGGGTCTCTTCCCTGGAGCATTTTTCATCATGAATGGCAGGAATCACTCATTTATCTCAATTACCACCTTCCTAATATATTTTTTTACCCAGTATAGCAGATCAAGCCTTGTAGAATGGCAGAGGTATGACACTGCCTTCTGCTAATTGTCTACTTCTTTCTGTTTTTCTTCTTCATATCTAGGATACTTGTGTTTTTTCCAAACCAGCAACAGAAAACATCTGTGAAGATACTTTCTTCTACTGAAAAGGAGGACCTCTTAAGCTCTGCTGTTACAAATCCTTTTTCACATTGATTCTGAAGAAGGAGACTGCTGAAAGAACTGTCTTTTAAAAAGTAGTTCCTTTTCATTGTTGTTTTAGTTGGTGGTTTTGCAGGCTTTTTTCCTGCAGTTCTCTAAGAATTGAATACAAATTATCTGTGTTCTTTTTCTCAGATGCCCAGTGAATCCATAGTAACAATCTCACTTTGTATAGTCAACCAGGAATTTACAGACCTACCGTTGTAGAACCATAGTGAGAACTGTCTGTGTCCAGGGTGATGTTCAAAGATGTCCATAATTCTTACCCTGGCTGAGGATTTTTACAGAGACATTCAACACTTCATCCGCAAGTCTTCGCTCCTGAGAGACAAAACACATAAAGGAGTTTGATTCACTTATTATCTGACAATACTTTTTATTGGCAAGCTAAACAAGTGTTGCCAACATGTAAAAGACATGAAACCACTCCAGTGCCTCAGTGAAGGTACAGTCTGGTCACCGTTTCCTGGGGTGTCTAGATTTTTTTCCTGTCTCCATTTATAAGTGGCATCTATTATCATTTTGATGGGAACCTGCTCTTCACCCCTCTTCCTGTTCTTCTCAGACTTATAAACACTGTTTATAGTGATGTTCAGTGAAAATCTAGTCCCAACATTTTCTATAGATTTAAAAAGAGAAATCTAAATTTATCAGAGATAAGAAACAGTAATTTATCATGTCAAGTGTGGGAGCCAGATGTTAACATAGTCAAATATCTTTTCTATTATCTAGCACTGCAAGAAAAAGAACTTTCTTCAACAATAACTTGAATAAATATTATGAGCAGCCAGTTGCAGTCTCTTTCCCTTGGGGACACAAAAATCGAGTAAAGAACCTACCATACATATTCCTATAAGCTGTTATTCAGCAATATACTCTAAATTCTTTGGAAGATATAACAATGCCACAAAAGAAAAATTAATAGTAGGACATTGAATGATCCCCCACCCTGCCTTTTCTCCCTTCCCCAGTAAAGCAGAACATTTTCTAAGTTTCATCATAGCAGCTTTCAGCAGAGATGATTTCTTGCCCAAAGGCACAAGAAGATTAACCAACTATATCTAACCGCTCAACCAATAACTCATCTGAAAAGGAGTGTAAAGAGTATATTGTAAGCTTCACAAATGCAATCAGTTTATCAAGGTCAGATAAGGACAAGAGCCTGAACAGATATGATTCAGGATAAAAATTGAACAAATACTGATACTGTGCGATTAGAGCCAAAATGAGGCTACCTGCTGAATCGCAGGGTTGAAAGACCACATTCCGCAAAAAATCACTGTCACTAGAACATACAGAGCCTGAAATCCCTGCTGATGATGAGAAATTAACTTAGTAGTCAAAAAATTTATTGATGCTTTCCTTTTACAAATGTGCAGTGGAATTACTGGTGAGAGATTAGGAGGAAATTTGTAATGCATAGAAGAAGAGCTTTTATGCACATTTTCTTTCATGTCAGTGATATGACAGTATGTCTCTGACAGTGACCTCTGGTATAATCATCATTAGTGATGGAGCAAGATGGCATCTGCTTAGAGTTTGACACCTGACAGGTGAAATATGTGTATCCTTTATGTAATTGAGGGCAACATTTTAATGGAAAAATGCTGCATAGATAAAGTTAAGTCAGCAAACCAAATTGCCGTACAATCTTGAATGTGTAAAACTGGTAAACAAGTGGCCTGTTCTTTAGAAGATATGAGAGAAGAAAGAAAGTCAGAGGGTAGAGACAAAAGAATGTGTCATGGCCAATGTACCATTCAGCAATGGTAGAAAACAACAAACAGGCAAAGAAAAGTTAAAAATATTCCTGATCTTTTCAAAACTTGTCTGTAAAATTGAACAGCTTCATTTTTGTTTTCACTTTTTAATTTGTAATTCACAAAAACAGATGGCCTAAATAAAGGTCCTTATACTTAGATAATATTTTCATTGTAGAGTTGATTGTCCTTTGGAATAGTTGTGATGAACACTTAGGCTGTCAATTTGCTGTGGTGCTGTGTTCATATGTGTAAGTCGCTAGGACTTTGGGGTTCAAGCCGCACATTTCTTACTGTCACAAAAAAAAATAAGATATCCCAAGGAATCTTTCCCTGAGGATTTTTGTCTTTCTCAACATGTGGGCAGATTGTAAAAATGTATGAGAGAAACTTACTCAACATTTGAGCCAATATTGTCTTTCTTCCACCCTGGTGACTGGGTGCATAACCACCTGTATTCCCGAAAGTGTTTCATATTTTGGTAGAAAAACACAGCTAAGTCACCTCTATGTGCTGTCATAAAGGTCTGTTCTCCAGAAATGTGAAACTCTGACACCACTGAGATTGCTGTGAAAGAAACTTATCTTCTGTCCAGGATTTGGTTAAAGCTTGCAGGGTTTTGGAAAGTAAAGATAACTGCTAGCCAGTGCCAGGTAAGTGGACAAAAACTTACCGTCCTAAGACAAGTTTAAAATAATGTGATGTGTTCTTACTAATTAATCTTGCAGTCCAGCAGTCACTTTAGTTGCCTATGTATATAGATATGCTCTGAGTATAATCAATACCTTTTTTTATTGCTTACCAGCGAAGTTTCCTGATTTTTCTGGAAGCAACTACAGTAACCCTGCAGTTAAGTTTCTGTTACAAGTTTGATCTTTACATATGAAATGCTCTAAGTCTCTTAAACAGAAACTAGCTACATGAAGCTGTTCTTGAGTGATCTTCAGACAGATTTGTGTGTGCATACGCATTGTACATGCAGTACAGTGAGGCTGGATTAGCCAGAGATTAGTTTGGCAAGAGGTTGCAGAAATCAGAAGTATAGAAGGCAAGTATTTGCTTTCTACTGTTGTTTGGTTTGCATGCTCAGTTTCCTTTCCCTGTCAGTAAAACCTAGGCCATTACAACATTTTAGAGAATAATATTGTTTTCCTTTATATATCAGCTGCAGAAAATATACTTCTTCATTCAAAATTAAGCTCTTACATATACAAGATATGTTGTTATTCTGTCATAGAGAGTATATTTGTGGACAAAGAAGACAAAATCTGAAACTTGGATTATGTTGCTGAAAGAAAGAAATTACCTTAGGAGAACACTAAGCAAAAGAACTGCATACGGAGGTTAAAATCCAAAAACTGAGGTTCTCTGTATCTTTACCAAAAGGTACAGTCATAATGAGAAAGATGTTGTTAACTGTAAAGGCTATTCATTCAAAGGTTTGCAGAAGTATCTCAGCTGCATTGTTCTAGCCTCACACTTCAAAATACTGGTGCTTGAAAACTTTCTTAGAAGCAAGGTTGTTTCAAACTCTTAATAAGTGATATCAAACAGTAGTTGCATCAATGAAACTTGCTACAGTGAAATTTTTATAGATTCACATGGTTCACTTTCTGACTAAACTTGACAGTTTCTAGAAATATACAAAGGCGATGATTTCTTGTTTGCTGAAGTCAAATAGTTGCAAACATGTATGGAAACTATCATAATCTGAAGTACATTTTTTTGGTTTAATTTAGTTTTGAAAATTCTTGATTCATTGAACGTTTAGTTGAATGAAGATCTAGTGCCATGAACAAAATAATAGGACTATATTAGATCATAACAAACAGAAATTGTTGGTATAGACACATACTACTTAGAAAAAAACCTGGTTTAAAGAAAGCTGTGAATCTTTGAATGTCTTCTTATTCTCACATGGACCAACCATTCAGCAGAACTGTGAATAGGAACACTGGAGCTTAGCCTTTCATTTGCAATATAGCAACATTCAGACCTTTTTTTTCTTCTTTTTGTACAGGTGCAGATCAGGAAGAAATAAAAGCAGAACAGATATGACAGTTTCAGTTAATAATAAAAGCTGTGGACCGATGCTGATATGGTGTTACTCAGGTGTCAGGCTTGTGTTATGCTAGTAAAATCACTGCAGTCCTGTACAAAAATGATATATAATGAAAAAAATAATGCAGGAAGCAGACCCTTCAGTGCATACAGAATTTGCAAAAGGCACCTCAACAGCTACTGTTTAGTGTGCTTTGCACAGCAAGGGTGTTTTGGTGTCCAAAATGGATTAGTTCAGTGCACCCAAAGAAGACTTGGACGAATTTTGTAGAAGCAGGTGATCAGACAGTTTTTTAAATAAAAGATAAGAATAATACTAGATTAACATAGATGTTGTCATGAATTTTTTTTGTTATTATCATTATTTTTCAAGATTTTTCCTTTTTTTGTGCATAACAGACATTTCATCTCTCTTCCCTGAAGTGTCTCCTTATATGAAGAGGAGAGGTAGGTAAAAAGTTTAGGAGAGGTTTTTGGAGAGGCAGACCAAGGGTATAGAAACAAATAATGTAGCTATTAAAGCCTATGCTTAATTTGTTGAAAAAAAATATTTCTAATACTGAAAAGAAATTTGGACTCCTTGGTCCTCTTCCCAAAGACAGTATAGTCAAAACCTACTTGTGGAAGACCATACAAAAGGAGAGAGCAATAATTTAAAACTAGATTTAAATAAATCTTTCTGGTAGAATTTCTGCTTAATTTGTGCATATAATTGCTCTTTGTGTATGTTCCTCTTCAAGTCTATTGAAGCTCCTTTCAGAGTGTGATTCATCCTCTCTTAAAATAGATCTGATAAATTATCTAGAAAGAGAGCCTAAGGTAAGTTGCTCACACTTAGATCTCTAATTTTTGAGCAGATGAACCTCAGTTGATGCTGACAGTAAAGATCACAGAGTACATGCATTGTAATTGCCATGCTGAGCTATTTGCCCATTCTTTTCTGTAACCTCTATCCCACTCTAATGAAACAACCCTCATAAGAATGGTTTTTCCAAGATGAATTATGCCTAAGGACTTTATTTTTTACCTTCTATCTTTCCCTCACTTTTAGCACTTCTATCTTTGTAAAAATCTTTTCAATTTCTGCTCCCAGGTCTCTGTCCTTTTCTGATTCTTTGCTTCTTTATTTCCCTTCAACAGACTATTTTTAGTTGAAGGTCCTCTAGGGTATGTACTGGTCCATTCCCTCCTTCCACTATGCCATACCTCAGGGTAATCTCATCTAACAGCAATCTAATTTACTGGGGTTTTTTTTTGCTGGGAAGGTATGTAATTTACTATCAATACCAATCCTGTTTCCTTCCACTCAAGCTAAAACCTTGTTTCTCTGATACCTCAGGTAAGAACATTTTCTGTTCTTAAGTTTACCTGCATTACTCTGCAACACTTTGAACAGCAGCATCATCTCCCCTTTTAGAAAGTCTTGTATGAACTGAAGATATTAGTCTCTGCAATTTCCTCCAAATTACACACAGATGTTGTACAATAATTGTACATTATACCAAATATACATCTTTTTCCTGAATTGACATACTTTTATCCAGGCTCCCAGCATCATGAGTCATCCTTTTCTGGTCTTGACCAATGCAGTCTTGCTTCTGTTCAGCAGTCTTTCTAATGTTTTCAGAATGCTGTAAAGATTGTTCTTCCACCCTGTTGCTTTGGGGTTTTTATATTGCCCTTTGCAGTCCTCCATTGGGTTCCCCTTTTTATTAAATTAAACATAAGCTTTCTGTTACCTTTGTAGCTTATCCCTTCCTCTCATCAGGTCATTTCAAACAGGCAACTGGCTCACAACCAGCCTCCATCATTGGTTTGCCTCTGATTCTTATTAGGAATATGAAGTAAACCTCTTTCAAATTTGCTGAAATTATGCCCACAAAGTAACAGCAAAATTTTCATCTGTGCTATTCATGTGCTACATATTTCTATTGCCTATTATGCTTATCAATTTCTGGTTCTCTTCATTTGAACAACAGTTTCTCTCCATTCTCCTATTATGCTCAGTCTATATGATTTCTTTTGTCCTGTTTTTTTTCTCAGTCCTTTTTTACAACAGGGCCTTGATTTTTGGCTAGAGTTCATGGTAGAAACAGTAATTAAAAGAAAGAAAAATAAAGAACAACCTCAGGTTTTGATGTAATATAAATTGATACACTGTTAACAGGGTGGGACAAACCTGTATTTATTTTACAAAACAACTTACAGTTATTTGCTTTTGATGGCCAAAGAATATTTAGGTGAAACAAAAATATTGCAGTATAATTTTTCTGAATGAAAAAATACGTTGAAAAATTTTACTGCCAGAGAAAATAGAATAATGCAAAAATGTGTATATACAGATTCATAGTCTTGAAAATTAACATCAAAGGTTTGAAGTAATCATATGATCCTTTAAACATCACAAATGTGTCACAACCCTCATAGCTCCTGAAGTGGCAGTATCCACTCAGGCTGGTTGACAGTGGTTTTGTGGTTTTATTCTATATAACTCAGCTGTGTTGTGTTACATTGTTATAATTTTAATTTTATAGGAGATTTCTGTGTACATTACTATACACTGCAGCAAGAACTCCTTCAGCCAAGAAAAGAGTTATTTCTGAATTATCATTCTTTAATAACAGAATTCAGCAACCATGCTTATTAAATCAAAACTTTAGAAAAGAAAACATAAAACCAATAGTCCATACAGATGAGAAATATGTTTCTCAATATTTGAATTGCTCAGATGTGAAAATCAGTACAAGCTATACAATCACTCTTATACTGTGCTTATAAAGGAATTTTCATAACAATGCAGTCTTAGCAATCGCATGTTTTATTTCTTCAGGATAACAATACCGGTTAACTTCAAATTATTTGTCTAAGGTGAACATATAAATCCCAAAATTTGATGTTCTGTGAATCGCAGGGAAGGATTGCATAATTGAAGCTGCTTTAGAGCAATGGGCTACTCCATCAAATTAGAGAGGTTTTTCCACACCCAAAATTTGGCCAGGAAGCTGTCAAACTAATTTGAGTTTTGGCACATAAGCTTGTGAGATCATAGTTTGATCATTTCTTGAAATGGACAAACTTTTTCTCTACATCTGATTTAAAAACATAATTCAACCTCCAGTTTTCTTTTTTCTTTATTCTAATTTGAAACAAGTAGATTCCTACAGATGACATCTCCTTGCTGTATTAGTTTTTTATTAGAATTCCTTTTCTGACCTCGTTTTTTCTTCCCCAGGCATTTTTAATACCCATAAAAACCCACTTTGTATTCAAGTTAAGTTGTCAAACAACAGAATTCAAAGGACCTTGAGAGAAGGCAAAATAGGCTAATTAATTTATTTTATAAACTGTCTATGAACAATAATTCTAGTAGATGCAAACTGAAGGCAGGCAATTCTCCAAATCTAGGAAAAGAGTAACTGATTTAGTTGTGCTCTAAATTAAATATTACAAACTGTTTTAAGTCATTTTTATATATACTATATTTATGCTCTAGGCTTGTTTGCATAAACTCATATCTCACAGGCAGCATATTGCAATGTCTAATTTAGTATATCAGAAAAAGGGATGTCATTGAAATAACTCTTGTCATCTCTTTACTGCAGTGTTTGGTAACTATAGCTAAATTCTCTGCTATAATCATTTTGCTTGCCCCCCTTAAAGATTTCTTTGGACTTACCCCTCTCTGAATTTTGAGGATTCGTTAAAAAACAGCAACAACAATAAAACCAAAAAACAAAACCAACCACACAAAACAACAACAAAACCACAAAACCAACTCCCCCCCAAAAAAACCAAACAAGAACAAACAAACAAAAAACCTACATGTGCAGCTGCATTATCTAGGGAGAAAATTATGAATTTAAAATTCATGTGCTAAGAATTAAAGGTCCTCATTGGTAGTGTATGCCCAATGTATGATTCTACATTACCATTTTCTAACATATCATTACAAGCACTTTATAACAATTGCAGTTATTCAACCATCTAAATGTTCATAATTAGCTGGCAACAAAATAGAAGGAAAGAGCGTGTGTGATAAAGGCTATGTTCCTGCAGAGACCATATTTCTAGCATGTCTGTTTCCTTCCTGACTCCACCACCTCTGCGCCCTCAGTCTCCCCAGCTGCAGGCTGGTCTGCAAAAGATGCTCTTTCTGAGAGAAGTCCTTGTCAGTGAGTTAGGAAGATAGCTGGAGCCACTAGCCTTGTGGAAAATCGATCACCAGCCCTCTGTTATTTCACAAACCAGAGAGCTCAGGTGGCTGCCCTTCTGCTCTTGTAGCACGGCTGATCAACTTTGCAGGGACAGGGTAACATTTTCAGAGAAAGTGTTGTGGAGTAAGGTGTAAATGGGGATAGCAAATGAAGTGTGGAGAACTGCAGGGACTGCAGTTTTGCTGGTGCATAAACAATTTAAGTGGCCTCACATATACTCCGTATTTTTCTACTGCTGTGGGTATGCAAAACACCAGGAATATGACCCTGACTGACAGGTTAGCTCATTGCAAATAGTAAGGAGAAAATGTTTTGGGAGGAATATTCCAAGCAAATATAAAAATAGAGTACTTAAATTTGGGGTTGGATGTTTGCTTTAGAGAAACTTCAGATTTAATTAATTCCAATACCCTGAAAGCAGACAGGAAATCACAAAACTAAAACATTGTGTGTTTAGTCTGCCTGAGGCTTATGCCTATGGTTTTTAAAGATGCATGGAAATGTTAAACCACAAACTAGCAAAAACGGTGAAAAAAGTAATTCTAAGGAGTGTATGTGCTCTTTCCTTTTCTTTCCCAAAGAGACACACGTTTTAAATTGAATGGCCTGTACTTGAGTTCTGCAATTTGTACTGTAATAACTAACTAGTGCTAGCAACACTGAAAATTCAAGGACATTTCTCCGCTTTGAGGACTACATTGGGTAGTTTTGAGCTTAGATTGTTCATATTTATAAAGTAAATGATATAGAGAAAAAAAATTAAGTAACCAAATCCAAAGAAAAAACTCACAGTCTTAATTCAAAATGATTCTTCTTATGAATTTACAATTTTTCTTCTTTATAACAAAAACTTTTTAAATTAAAATATTTTTTCAATTAATTTAAAATTAGTTTCTAAACAAAGAAACAAACAAGCAAAGAAGCAACACAAACAACCCTGTGATAAGATGCAGAAGGGACCCCCAAAATTTAGAATTTTCTAAAATATTTCCATATTGTACTTGGACTATTGGTATTATTTACTAAATTGCATGCATAGAAATTATACACCTATTAAAAATTATACACAGACTTACCTCCTAATGAACAAGTACCTTTTTGAATTTAGTAAAAGGGTATAAGAGACTAATATAATGTTTCTACTAGCTATCTTTCCCAGAGAAAAAGCAATCATGGGAAATGAAACCATTTTAAGAAGGAATTATCACAGTTGCCATACCTTCCATAAGAATAAAGACAACTGTCCTTTTCTGACATTACCCTGCTGGGTGACAGAGTATTACATGATCCTGAAATGCTGTGACTATTAAACTTTACAATCCTATTCTTACAGGTCACTCAAAAATCCTCTGAGATGTTTTGTTATATTTCAGCCACAGATAAATGAAGCTGTGCCTGAAAATGACTATGTTAGAGACTTCTCAATTAAAGAAGAAAAAATCTGTACTTTTTTTGCCCTTGTTTTTACAGATTTATTTTGGGTTCTCTAGTAGAGGATTTTAGATTTTTTTTAGAATGTAAAAGACTGAATAAAAAGCTTATCTGTGGAAATGAAGCCTTCAGTTTTGAATAAGGGAATAGAATTTCTGAATAATACAAGCCTATGAGATTTGCTAAAATATTTTGCAGTCTTCCAAGTGGTAGTGTTTTACCTCTAAATTGCATTGCCTGATGCATTAAGGAGTAAGGTACACGTGCTCTGTGCAGTTCCTTTGAATCTTTGACATACAAGTAAGTATTTTAAAAAACATACCTTGGACCGCTGTCTACTGGGACATGCACAGTACTAAACTACAATTCACACATGAACTGCAAACTAAATATGCTTGTATCGATGGAGAAAGATAATCCTCTCCCCTCCCCTGCCCTCTCTTCCCCTCCTTTCCCTTCTCCTTCCCTTCTGCCAGATTTTCTGTTTCACTGAGTTATAAGACATTGTAAATTATTTTTTGTTAAAAACACTAACAGAGCAGATATTACTCCTGTAACCCATTCCCATGAACTGCGCAAGTAGTTCACAGTTCATTATTTATTCTCTTGTTAATACAGAAATACCCTAAGCTTTCCAGCTTGAGTGCATAGACTTGGACCTTAGGACTTAATGACTGAACTTGGGGTCAGCTTCCTTCCTGATTTTCAGCACAGATTGAATATGATCTGTGTGATGTGATCTTTATACCAGGTTGACTCATATACTGGTTCCCTTTAGAGTGAAGAGGATTTTTGGCCCCAAATTCACTGTCACTGGCTGTCATGGTTTCAGCCCAGCTGGAAATTAAGCACCATGCTTAAAAAAAATGCTGGCTCAACCCCTCCTCCCTCCCCTTCAGCCTGATGGAATGGGGAGGAAGGTCGAAGTAAAACTTGTAGGTTGAGATAAGAACAGTTTAATAATTGAAAATAAAGTAAAATACAGTAATAATGGTAAAGGATAATAATAATGATAATAAAAAGGGCAAAACAAGTGATGCACAATGCAATTGTTCACCACCTGCTGACCGATGCCAGACCCCTGCTTCCCGAACACAGATCAGCCCTCCTTCCAAGTAACTCTCCCCAGTTTATATACTGGGCATAATGTTCTATGCTGTGAAACATCTCCTTGGTCAGTTCAGGTCATCTGTACCACCTATGGGCTATGCTCCCTCCCAGTTTCTTTTGTGTACCTCCTCGCTGGCAGATCCTGAGGCAAAAGCCCTTGATTTAGGATAAAAACAGCAGCAAAAACCGAAAACATCAGTGTGCTATCAACACCATTCTTATTTCGAATCCAAACCACAGCACTGTAACTGCTACTGAGAAGAAAGTAACTCTACCTTAGCTGAAACCAGGACAATATCCACCCCATCCAACCAGACACTGGCCACATCTGAAGAACAATATTCCTGAAAATACTACTTCTAAGTCATATTCTGCTAGATAACACTGCAGTCACAAGTCCATGTGCGAGAAATTTCTTTTCTCACAAAGTAAGCTTGGAGGTTACTCAAACAGCTACTGCAAGGTCAATTTTTTGTTATTTCCTGTCTGATCTCCCATCTACAATGTGTCCTATGCACCAGTGCACTAAAACTCTGTCTAACAGGTCACTGTAGGATTCATCTAAATATTCCTTTCTACATCTGATCATGTGTATTTTCTCACATATATTTGAAGATACTGTGCTACTTGGATAGGTTTAAAGATTGAAGTCTCACTAGAGAAGTTCCACTGAAAACATGAAATATCAGTTACAGATTTTAGTCTGTTTCCAAGAAACAGAAGCTAACTATAAGTGAAAGTTATGTACACAGTTTCGTCTGTTCTCTTTCAAAAGCTGGAGTGACAAAAAGAAACTAAGTTTCTTGCAACAAACAGCTATCTGTTTCTCCTCACTTCAGCCCATTTCTGTCCCAGTGAGGTTATGTGGGTGCATTATCTATACATATTCTGTATTGAGATATCTGTGTTCTTCATGTTTCTCTATTAAAGAGTGAGGAAATCATTTAATAATACTGCCTAGAGCTTTCCATTTAAATTTTCATTGCATCTGGGAAAGCTGCTAAGTGAATGAGCATTGACTTTCTGAGATAAAAATAAACCCATAATGCTTTAATTTTTTTTGGCAAAGAACCAGCATTTCATAATTTCATCCTTTCAGCTTGTTATGGGCTAAAATTCAACTTTAATGATCTAATTCAATGAAATAATAAAATCCCAGCTTTACTTCAGTTTTTTTTCTTTTTAATAGCCAGATTTATTGGTTCATACACATGTTTTAACATCTGCAAGTCAGACTCTGTCAAATTGCTTAAACCAAGGTATGTGTTCTGAACTTCAGCACAAGTGAGCACACAGTGCTCCCTCCCAGAATTATCAAATTATCAAATTTGAATTATCAAAGATGATTGTATCACTAGTGATGTAGCAAGGTTCACAATTTTTTCATTTGCAAAAGATGACTCCATGTTCCTCTGCCAGGTTTTTTATTTACTTCTCACGTACTGTCACCACTATTTTTAGCACAGAAAAGAGCAGTTTTGTCTGAACCAAAAGGATAGTCTGAAACTGGTGTTTGAGGAACTAATGAACATTTATACAGATGTAAGGAAGGTGAAGGAGATAACTCATTGAATATTATAGTTTAAATTATACTGTTTAGCAAATGATAGAAATAACATAAATGCGTAATATTTCAGTCAGATATAAAAAACAGCTAAGAGGAAGGTGTGGAGTAAACTGGTTTGCATTCAAAATTTAGAAGGAAAGCATAGTTGCCAATATTTGCTTCTCTCTTGACTAATTTTTTTCCTTGTCATCAAATTCAGGGTAGACGGGAAGGGTAGAAGTAGAAGGGAAGTGTCATGTCCCTTTTCCTGCTGTCAGTGATTTTCCCAATGAAGCTCAGAAGCCATCTTTACCACAGGGGCACATTACTGTATTATATCCAACTTGGCATCCAACAGGACCCACAGGGCTGTCTTTGCAAAGCTGCTTCCCACCTGTTAGTCCCCAGTGTGCTCTGGTGAACAAGGTTATTCCTTCTTACAGGAAGGACTTTACATGTACCAAGAGGGTGGTCAAACCCTGGAACAGGCTTTCTAGAGAGGTGATGGATGCCTCAAGCCTGTCAGTGGTTAAGAGGCATTTAGACAATACGCTTTAACTTTTAGTCAGCCCTGAGGTGGTCAGGCAACTGGACTAGATGATTGTCTATTCCAGCTGAGATGGGGAAATGTAGTAACAAAGGATGAGGAAAAGTCTGGGGTACTTCATGCCTTCTTTACCTTAGTCTTTAGTAGTAAGTCCAGTTGTTCTCAGAGTACCCAATTCCCTGAGCTGTAAGACAGGGGTGGGGAGGAGAATGAAGCCCCCAAAATCCAAGGGAAAACAGTCAGCAACCTGCTACACCACTTAGACCCACACAGGTCCATGGGGCCAGATAGGGTCCACCCAAGGGTGCTGAGGGAGCTGTCAGAAGGACTCACAGAGCCACTTTCTACCATTTACTGGCAGTCCTGACTAGCCATGGAGGTTCCAGTTGACTGGAGGCTAGTTAATTTAACAGCCATCTACAAGAAGGATTTGAAGGAGGATCCAGGGAATTGCAGGTCTGTCTGCCTGACCTCAGTGCCAGGGAAGGTCATGGAGCAGATCATCTTGAGTGCCATCAGGCAGAATGTGCAGGACAAGCAGGGAATCAGGCCCAGCCAGCAGGGGTTTGTGAAAGGCAGATCCTGCCTGACCAACCTGATCTCCTTCTATGGCCAGGTGACCCATTTAACAGATGAGAGAAAGGCTGTGGATTTAGTCTACCTAAACTTTAGTAATGCCTTTGACACCATTTCCCACAGCATTTTCCTGGAGAAACCAGATGCACGTGGCTTGGATGGGTGTACTCTTCACTGTGTAAAAATCTGTCTGGGTGGCCAGTCCTAGAGTGTGGTGGTGAGTGGAGTTACATCCAGCTGGAAGCTGATCACTAGTGGTGCTCCCCAGGGTTTTGTATTGGGGCCAATCCTGTTTAATAACTTTATTGACAACCTGGACAAGGGATTGAGGTCACTCTCAGTCAGTTTGCAGATGACACTGAGTTGGCTGGGAGGGTTGATCTGCTGGAGGGTAGGAAGGCTCTGCAGAGGGATCTGGACAGTCTGGATTGATGGGTTGAGGCCAGTGATAAGAAGTTCAACAAGACAAAGTGCCAGGTCCTAGCCTTGGCTCACAACAACCCTATGCAGCACTACAGGCTGGGGGATGAGAGGTTGGAAAGCTGTCTGGCAGAAAAGAACCTGGGTGTGTTGGTCGACAGCCACTGAACATAAGCAATGGCAGAACACCCTGTAGTCTGGCAGATCAGCTAAGCCTGTCATCAGGAAGAAGTTTATGGTGATATCCAGTTGCCTACAGCATGACTGTACTTTGCCTCTCTGAGTGGAAAGGTCTCCACAGTTTATGTTTTTGGATATGTTTCCGCATTAAGGCAAATGAACAGTGTGATTTGCCAACTTTCAGAGGTGTTGGATTCAGGGTGCAAGGGATTTCTCCAACATGGAACTGACTTTGGTGGTCTCTAAGGCACAGGGGGCAGTTGTGGATACTTAAGAATAATTAGACAAAAAAGTGATTAGTTGTTTGGTTCATGCCTGATCCAAGCCTGTTTTGTACTGCTATGATGCTCAGACTTGGAATTAATGTGAACAGAACCATAACCTGATCAAGGCTTCTCCTGACCCTCTACAGTACCTATAAGTACTTCTCTTTAGGTTTATCACCTTGTTCCACTTATGCTTTTGTTGTGTGACAAAACTCTTGTACTATGCTGACAACTAATTCAGCAGGACCTGGGAAGTAATTGTCTCTCTCTTCTCAGCACTAGAAAGGCTGCACCTGTGTCCAGTTCTGGGCCCCTCACTACAAGAAAGACACTGAGTTGTTGGAGTGTGACCAGGTTGTAGCAAGGTGGGGGGCCAAACTCTTTTCCCAGGCAACCAGTGACAGAATGAGAGGATACAGCCTCAAGCTGCACCAGGGGACATTCAGGTTAGACATCAGTAAGAATTTCTTCATGATAAAGGATGTTAAGCAATGGAACAGACTGCCCAGGGAAGTGGTGGAGTCACTACCCCTAACCAAAATTGTTCTGTGATTATTCTGTGGTCATATGTCAAGAGATCAGATCATATGTCAAGAGATTAAATCATACTTAATTCCCATTCCCAAGGAAAAAATTATGAAAGAAGTAGCTTAGTGCAACACTTTGTAATCATATGATCAAAGCAAAGGGTGGCTATGTTGCTTTTAATGTTCTTTTAATGAAGCACTTTACTCCCCTGCAATTTTTGCTTCACAATATCCTGTTACTAAAAATGTAATAAACAAGGGCTGGGGGCTTTTTACCTTGACTTGTAAGTAACCTTCCATCAGTGAGGTTGTATGCAGGAGCAAGGACTGTGCACCATTGAGTGTGTTTGATTTCAGATGATAGAATTAAATCCTAAAATCCATTTTTCTGCAGCCAGTGAAAATCATGCATTCAGCTCTTACGGTCAGCACCTGCATTTCCAAAATTATCCAACATTTTCAGATAGCTACACAGATATCAACAAATTGTGTGTCTAATATCTGTCTTTCAGTGAGTGGTATTTTATTTTTAGAAAGCTTTTCTTTTCTCTTTTTAGAAATAGAATTTCAACACAAAAGTCATAAGCAATGGAACAGACTGCCCAGGGGACACCTGTGCATTTATGTATGCATGCATATATGCACTTAACATGCCCTGTGACTGTGCACACTGCATACACATTTTTGTCATTCAAATATGAAAGAGAAAAGAACATCAGCAGGGATGTCATTCAGTAATTAGCTATTGTTGAACACAGCATTAGGCTTTCCCAGAACTTGCTCATGGATAATTGTCATCTACTCTACAAGTGTGTAAGTTCTCTGGTAATTTTATGTTTTTGTGCACATCATTCTTTAAAATGGGGGAAGAAACAGGCTTTTTTGGGGTCCATTTAACAGATTCATATTTGAGGAATCAAAGCTTTGCAAGGTTCAATTTCCATTTCAAGTTCATACTTAACTGCATTCTTATGAAATAATTATTGCTTTCCTGAAGAGAAATTCTAATCAGGATGCTCCTGGAAAAGGAAAGGAAATTGAGTATAGAAGAAACACCCTGTGAAAGAAGATAGGATGTTTAGTGCCTCCTCTTTTTCTGAAGGAGAATATGCTTTTTGGAGCTTTGAGCTTGATGTCCAAGATTCTCTTCAAAGCAAAGTCTCTGAAAATAAATTCTGAAATTTTGGATACTTTTCTTGCTATCTTGATTTTTCAGTAGTGACATAACTACAGAAGTTATTATAGCTGTGGAAATTATGAATGTTTTTATAAGATTTAAGACCAATTCTTAAATCTAATCTCCTTTCTCCAGGAGCTTTGCATAAGACCTAGAAAATGTTGGGAGTTTTTGTTCACTCCTTGAAGAAAATGTAGGCAAGTCACAGAGGTCAGGGTGAGAAGGGATCACTAAGATCAATGAGGGTTGGTCTTGGAATCGATCTTCTGCACAACTTACATTTTGTGATGGACAGAGTCCTATTCAGCCTCACCTATCTACTTTGAGCAGGACATTTTTTTCAGTTTATTTCCAGAGGTCCCTCCAAACCTACTTTTTGCCTCCATGCTATGTTAATCAATGAAAATAAATCAGAGTACAGAACCTAGCAGCTTCCAACTCTGCACACCTAGTCTGCATCCTGGATCCACATCAAATTAAATTTCCAACATACTTCATTCCTTCCTCCATTTCCTAGCTTTCCAGTTTCCATTTGTAAAGACCTGGTGAAAGCAACAGCGTGATCCAACAAGCTCCAGCTTGCCAGGAGCACAGAACTAGAATGTTTGTTTAGCAGAACTAGGTTTTTCTCTCGACTGTTGCTTTAACGTGATGTATTTCAGTTTCTCTACCTAAAAATATGAGAAATCACTTTCCCAGTGGCCATGACTGCATGGTATTTGTAATCATGGTCAGCAACAAGGAAGTTAAAAGACCAGAAAAATGCAAACTGTCACCCCACCTCCCCCGCCACCAGTGGGCTTCATGAATGGTCTTTTATGAGTGCTGTTAGCTTTCCAGCTACAAGACATTTTAAATGATGGATGAACAAAGGCATCATCTGTGCAAACACTGGGATGTTTGAACCCAGAGGAAGGTTCAATAATTAGTCATGCAGAATATTAGTAACGCCTTTTGGTCATATTTCAAGTTCCTCCTGGATTACAACGCAATGTCACAAATCATCAGCTACTGTGACTGTTATTTTCACAGAGGAAAAGTTTCCTGGTGGTAATACTGAACCTTGGAATAATATTTAACTCTACTTCTTCCCTAAAAGCTGGTAGTGTACAGTGACCATTTCATTCTACAAACAGCTTTTTCTGCTTATACTTTTGGAAAATTGACCTTTTTTTCATCTTTCCTTTCAATCTTGTGTCCCTGCAGAGCTGAATGTGTTGAGCAATAGAAAGTGGGACAGTTTTCTACTGTTTATATCATCAGCATAACTATGAACAATTAAATATGCAGAGCCCTCTCTGTTATAGCTTCAAATGAGTACAAAGATTCACCTTTCCAGGCCCACTGTGGGCCTTAGGCTACATGGAGGGAGGTAAATGAGGGCAGGATTTGAAAGCAATGCTTTGTCTTTCACAGTTGTACCCGAAGGAGACATTAGCCCAGCAGAAAGATTTTTGGATTGTATTGTGCATGGAAGAAACAGCATAGTTTACTTTCCAGACTACTGGAAGGTTTGCAGAACAGATGCATAGCAAAATGTGACATTTTAGTCAGCAAGCTAAGAAAATTTGATCTGGAAATCTTTGGGATATAATAAGTTATATTCATTATACTGCCATTTTTTGCAAATGCAGTTTTAAAGTAGGGCTGCATTTTAAGTCATTCAGTCTCAAACAGAATTGGATTATAGGAACAGTATGGAAAAAGAGATTATTTAAAGAGTAGTTGAAAAAAATTAAAATGCCTTTCTCTTCAGCTTTAGAGTTTTCCAGCAACTAGTAGAGTTCATAGTCACTGTTATTGACAGCAAAGGCCCATATGGTGTTAAAGATACCAACACAGTGCTGCACATTTCTCAAAAAAACAAACAAACAAAAACAAAACAAAACAAAACAAAAAAAAACAATGCTGCATATTTCTCAAAAAAAAAAAATCCTATTCACATAACATTTCACATTTATGCTGGATCATTGTGCACTTAGTATCACTTCAAGATAAAAAAAGCAGTTTGGGCAGACAGGTTTAAAATGGAACTCAGTCAAGCACACTTTTCTGGATAAATCAGGCTAACTTCAATGTGCACGTAGCTGAAACCTCCAGTGATTAAATATCAGTTGTGTATGGCAAGGCATTCTGGCTGTGACTTCAATTGTCTGTTTTAAAACGCAAGCCTCCTGCAGAAAAAAGATTATTTAGTTAGCTAAATAAAGTGCTTGTTGAAAATTCAAAGAAACCATTTGTGTGATAAATAAGGTTGCTTATTACCAAGCTAGGATGATTATAGCTATTTTATGAAATTTTAATTACATTATGTGGCTGCTCAAATATTGGTTTTGAACATTAATCAAGTTACTTGGGAAGCATTTCATGGAAGGGAAAATAAAAATGAAATGGCTTATTTATTTATCCCAATGTATTAAGAGCAAAAGTCAGCAGGGAAATCATGAAAAAGCCATAGGGGAGAAAGCACTGCCTAAGACTGTTCACAGTCAATAGAAGTCTGAAACAAATTTTCACTTGAATAATCCTCCAGCACTGCCTTGGTAGTATCTTCATGCTCCAGACAACAGAGCATACTTAAAAATCCATATGTATAATTTTCTAGGTAAGTTTATACCCTAAAGCATTCAGATATTTTACATATTTAGGAAATCATAAGATATTCTCATGTTACCAGATAAACAAGATGTCTACCAATTTTCTTACTTAAAATATAAAGCTATTTGTGGGATCTGAAAATTCCATAAAAATTCATGGTCAGAAAGAGAGTTTGCAGTGGAGAAAGGTGAATATAGGTTTGAATTAATGATACGGATTGATGCTGAACTGATGTGACAGGTCCCATGTTTTGGCACTGCATATGTTTCCCTTCTCAGTGATTTATTTACTGTGGTAAATAGCACAGGAAAGAGATGTCACCAGAAGTCTGCTGATTTATTTCATTATATATTCTTATTAGTCTTTAGAAACATTCCAGGTTTGTATTAACATCGCTTCAAGGGTATTATCTGTGCATGCAGTTTTACTATGTACATATCAGCACTGATGGAGGCAAAAGCCTCCTGATTGTGCTTCATCATATACATCCATGAACTCACAGATGTATTCAACAGAGCTCTTTAAAAACAGATTCAGGTGAGTATGTATCTCTTACATCCTGAAACGAAAGAAGAGCACTAAATATGACCTAGCTCTCCTTTTCCCTTGTCCACAATTAGAGAGATGCAGAAAAAAAAAAGAAGCCTTTTTCCTTCATTTTCTCCCTTGCAGAAGCTGAGTCAAGATCTGGCACACTTTTGTCCAGCCAGCCACAGAGCTATGGCTGACAGTTTCCTCAGGCCCAGAAGGAAGAGGGAAAGGACAGAAACAAAACAGCAGATGCTGTTGTGCATTTCTGTCCAGATGTATGAATAAAACATGCCTTGCATCCTGAAGTTGGTGCTATGTTACACATGCTATTTGCTCATCAGGAGCCCCAAAAGCTGTTGCTTCAAGCAGGTATCTTCACACCACACCCTTGGACATCCTTTTCAAGCCAAGGGCTCAATTTAGAAACTCTACAGTATGATACTGTTTGCACTAAAGGGATCTCATAACGTGCAGTCAGAACACGAGAGCAGTGTTTGCCTTTCCTGCGTATATAGCTATGCAAAGGTGGCTGTGGGCCAACAAAGGTAATGAGAAAAATCATATTAAGGAAAGTATCACAAATTTTCTTACACAATAAAATCTGAACTATATCAAAGTTATTTCCTGAGGCATTTCTGTAGTTTTATTTCAAACTAGTGATATTTGTATGCAAATATTATGTTCTAATGAAGGAATTATAGCATTATGTTAGACTGTTTGGAGATGAGAATTCCCCATTTAGCATTGTTCTCAAGGCCTTTAAATGTAATTCAGTGTTCTTCCCAAAAGTATTTCACTTGTACTGTACAATAAATACCCTATAAAGATAAAATATTTCTACGTTTTGCTAATAACTTCAATAATTATATCTGATATGATTCGTGGTATTTCTTTTCTCTTTGGACAAGACAAAATGCCTGAGAAGAGAAAAAGTAGAGTGGACCAATCTGGAGTTTGAATAATCAGATAAAATTTTGAATGTAAATATGTTTGTTGCAGCAACAATTAAGATAGAATGAAAACCTGAGAGAGAACCTAGATACTCTCAGCATACTTTATATAAACATTAAACCTAGAAAACCCTGACTATTTAATCTCTGTCCAGAAGCTGACTGTCAGCTGCCTGTTTACGTAGATCAAAATATTATTTAGATGTCTTCTAACCTGTTGCCCAAGGTTGCATTTTCATTAAGTATCAGCTCAGATCTTCTCTACTGTTAAAGATTCAGGATTGGACATTTGTATCACCAAAATATGAACATAGTCTAAATGTACAGTGGAGATAGTATATCTGTGAATCTGCAAAGACATGAATTCATTTTGCATGTAATTTATAAAAAAAAAATTAAATGGACTTAATATTGACAAATATTCATCATTCTTAAGAAGCCTTACCTAACTTTAATGATAAAGAAAAATATTTTGTACCCATCTGTGTAAGTTTGTCTCCTTAGTGAAATTTTAACTCCCATCATAAAAGTTTTGATTCAGAGAGATCCAATAAAAATTTTCTTGCTTTTATTGTTTTATTTTTAATCTGAATTGTTTACTTGTGTAGGTCAAGCAATCTCCACGTACTTGCCTGGATTATTAGCATCCAAAATTTTGATTTCAGGAGGAGAAAACACTTCAAACTCTTTTGTGTATGTGTGTTTCAGCTCTTCATATACCTATTTAGACAAAGAGAAGCATGATAAATCCTAGAAGGAACACAATAAAATAGATTTACTGAAGACTGCTGAGAGCTATGCAGCATTTCATAACTTCCAAAGACACCATTAGAGATAGTACTTGTTCCATTGCATTTCAGCTGGGTATGTCTTAAATTAACTTTGAATAGAGGAATATTGAGGGAAAAGAGAGACCTTCAAAGAAAATTAGATTTTCAGTGCAAGGACCATAGAGGTCCAAGGACATTTCTGTCTTTTGCACTTTTCAAAGTTCAACTGAATAAGAATTGAGTAAGAGTATTTTATGTTCAGATAATTATGTAATTATTTTTTTTATAATACCTTTCATTCTAAAGAATCCCATGAACCTTTAATATCTCTAAAAGGAACTGGGAGATATTTTGCTGAAGGATGTTAGAGTATAGCTGGAGAACAAGTAGCTTTCTGCCAAGTCAAATTTTCAGGATTTAAAAAACTTTCTTCAAGCTTTTCCTCTCATTAGATTAGTAAACAGTGCTTACGTGAATTAGAAAAACTCTGATTCCTATGACATGTACTTTAGCCTATGCCTTCCTCATTTCAAATGAAATTCATAACCAGGGAGGAAAGTAAAGGCAATTGCAACTTCTGTTGGAACTATTCCACCTTGGATCAGTGGTGAACCCTTCTCTTGTAAAGGCTTTTGAGTCTTTACTTCCACTAGTAACCCAAGATAACTGTAGCTTCTGAGAGTTAGAATTAATCTCTTCTGTTTTCTCTGCACTATGGAATGTTTAACTGTATATATTAATTAGGAAAAAATCAACAAGAGAGAGATTGTCAGAATAGATTGGAAAAGGAAGAATCCCTTTCTCCCTTGTCTTGTTCTCATTTTGGTATAAAACCTAATCTTTGACTTTAAAATGTTCTTCTGTAGTCAGTTTATCAGTGCGGTGGGTTAACCACCCACTGAGTCACTCATCTACTAGTCCTCCAGCAGAACGGGACAACAGTTTGAAGAGCAAATGCAAGATAAAGACAATTTAATAAGTGATGGGAAGGAAAAAAACCCCACAGGGACTGAAAAGGCAATCACTCCCCATGCCACAAGCAGACTGATGCCCAGCTGGTCTCCAAAGATCTCTGAAGTCATCTGTCCTGGCTGTGTCCCGTCCTAGCCTCTTGCCCAGACCCAGACTACTTGACAGTGAGGCAACATGAGAAACATAGAAAGTCTCAATGCAAGCACTGTTCAGCAACAGCTGAAACAGGTGTGTTATCAACATTGTTTCAGTCTCAAATCCAAAACACAGCACCATAGAGGCCACTGTGAAGAATGTTAATTCCATCCCAACCACATTCGTATAATCAGCTAAAGAGATAAAAATTTTGATGGTTCCACATTTCCCAATGGAAAAATTAGTTTACTGGAAAAAATCCCATATTTTCAAACAGCTGTATACTAATATATGTGTTCAAATTTCTGTGTATGAGAGAACAAACCTAGATTTCCTTCCAAAGAAACCACATAAAATGTGTGAATTTATTTACTTTTAAATCAAAAAATTGATTTAAAACTCAACTCAGTTGAGTTTTCTTAGACTGAAGATCATTATTCCCTACAATCTAGGTTTTCAAAATTTGCAGAATATGCTACTAAATTGTGGTTTTCTGGGTATTTCTCGTAGTGTTGTATTCTCAATAAACTGACATAAAAGCTAAGGAAGAAATTAGAAAAATATAAAATCATATAATAAATATTTAGAAGAACTACATTTAAATGAGTAGATTGCTCAGCTTGCCAGAATATTTTGATTATTTCCTATCCTTCTGTTATTTTTCTGCATTCTTCACTATATAACTCAGTGTTCTGCAAATTCAGTAGATCAACATGTTCTTTCAGTAGATATTTTACAGAAGGTAATATTTTTAGAAGAAAAAAAAAAAAAAACAACAAAATCCCTCATGCTCAAAGAGCTCTGGGAGGTTACAAAGGGAATATATTATAAATAAGAAATAAACACTAGACACAGAAATAAGTTGGAAACAGCATTTTTAAATAAGTGTTTTGGAGCCATGTAAGGAGAGATAATGTGTCACAATACCTAAACTGCAATTGAAATTGGAGGGGCTACAGTAACACTCATATTCAGGAAAGCTCAAATATATAGCTTCTCTTTGGGCTCTGTTTAAAGGTTTGGAAACTAGGAGTTGCCCTCTTATAAAACCAGTGTGAAAGGAATTATATAACAGAATATGTAAATAATGCATCATCAATACCAAAACAGATCAAGACGCCCATCGTCCTTACATTAAAAGCTGGTCTTTTTATTTCCTCACAAATAGTTTCACTGTGGATCTGCCTTTTTCTTCCCTTCCCTTCACATGAGACATTCCCCATATTTCATTTTCCTGTCACAAGAGCCCTGTGTACTGCATGTTCTCTCTGTGCACTTGAAAGACACAGCTTTCAGATATTTGTTCAGATATTTGAGACACAGAGGACCTTTCTATGGCACCTTCCTATCCTACTCTGCCTTCAAGAGAAACTTATCTCTGATATCCTTCCCTGTAGATTTGTGTCTTCTTATTTTTATTTTCCTTGAGTCTAGTGCAATTGCCCTGTTTGCTTTGCCTCTCACTGGATTTTGAATAAGATCTCCATACATTCCCAAACAACTTGGTAAGGTCTCAGTCCAATTGAAATTCAGTAGAAGGTAAGCATTTCAGTATCTAAAGATATTTTTAAGTGGTATTCCTTTTTAAATTGTTTTCAAAAATAGTGTGATGCATCTGAGATGGGAGAGCTGTGAGCCATGGTGACTTATTTCCCAGAGTGGATTTTTATCACTGGGCTAATGAAATATACTAATGAAACAATAAAAACCAAGATACATTTTCAAACACTTTTAAGTCCTAAAACAGAGAGCCAAATAAATTGTTAACCTGAAATAGTATTTATCCTGGAGAAGATTCTTCTTTGAGATTTTCTCTCAGTTGATATATGTTTCCCAGTATCCCACTGATATAACAAACCTGGACATCAAACCATCTATCTCTCACAATCCACATTTAGAGGGTTACAGGTGCCTGAATTAACACATTAGTTTTATAAAGTGACATTCAAACTACTTTCACTTTGTTCTCCTGTGTAGTAACCTCTTTTCCATCTTTAAGATGTCTACTCTGTAATATCCATTATCTATTTCAACATCTCCTCCAAGTTGTTATCTGAGTAGATGTCGTGGGTTTACCAGGGATCAATTTTTTCCTCGAACTCCCCCCTCCACACAATTACTATAAGCTGAGAGAGGTTTTATACAGAAAAAACAGAGGCTTGACATAAGGGGAATAATACTAAGATTTATTACTAACAAGATAAAGACTAAGGAATAATATATACTACAACAGTTCTAATTAAGCTTGCTTATCTTATGAAAAGAATGTTAGGTTATTATTTATATAGTTCAGTTAGTCTCGGGTTTTACAGTCTTTATTCCCCCGCCCTGGGAAGGCAAGGGAGGGGGGAAGGTCCTCGCTCTGGGCTTGAACATTTGGCTGTGTGCCAGGTCCAAAACATCGTAGGTATTTACAAAAGCATTTCTCTCTGCTTTAGCAATCCAGGAGAAAGGTTTCTTCTTTTTGTAACAATTCTGCAGCACTTGTAAAGTTTCTTTTCTGTTATCTTTAGGATGACAGGTTCAGTGTGTCATAGCTGGAAATTCCTTTCGTTCTCCCTCTCTCTCTCAGCTGGCTCTGCTGCATGATGACTTCAGGGTTTGGGTCTGTCCCTCCTCCATTCTGGCTAGGACTGGAAGCCAGGGGGCACACCAGAGCTCCTGAGGTCTTCTGTGGCTCGTAAGGGACACTTACTCTACCATGGTCTTCACCACAGGCTACAGGGAGTGGCTTTGAGTCCCCACCCCTGTTCCTGTGGGGTCCCATCCTACCGAAGACAGTCTTAAATTAGACCTCTCTTCGTGGGTCACCCAGGACAACAGTTCTTCTGTTCTCTGCTGTCTTTTAGGGTCACAAGTGAGCTGCACCAGCATGGATCCCTCACTGGGACTACAAAGTCCTACCGGAACAACTCACTCCAGCATAAGTCTCTCTCTCTCCAATAAGTCACAGGTCTCTAACAGGACTCTGCTTCAATTCAGGCTTCTCATGAGGGTCACAACCTCCTCAGGCTGTTCTGGGACAAATTCCCTCATTAACTACCGAGGGGTCTCTGCACCCCAGTTATCTTCTAAAGGTGGCAGGGTTTACAACTTTCAGTCTTTCCCCTGCTGGAGGGAGAGGGGGAGGGGGGGGGGAAGCTCTCCCCTCGCCTCAGCCCTTCTCCTGCTAGAACTGACCTTGGAGGAGGCCCTGTTATCTCAAGTCCTCTCTGCTCTCTGCTGGGTCGGAATTTTTTCTGCACCAAGTTCCGGGTGGGCAGCTTCTGTCTGGAGTTTATTTCCCCACTGTTACACGTCCTGGCTGCCATGTCCTACAGTGCCATGCCTGCCCCTGACCCAAGGCTAGGGGGAGAGGGCTTGGCCCCCCTACCTGGGGGCCTGCTGCCTCCCTCCTACATGACTACTTAATTTCTTCTGCACAATCCACCTTCTCTTCCGTTTTCTTAAATATGTCATTAGCAGAGGCGTTACTAAAACTTTTGATTGACTTTTGTTCCAGAAATTCACCTGGACTTGACTATTTCAGTTCACGGGGCGGGGTGGTAAACCCATGACAGTAGAAGAGTCATTGTATTCCCTTGAACCAAGTTTTCAATAGATATTGCTTTTAAATTGTCCTGGATTATTCTGTGAAACTTAGTTGACAAAAAGAAACACTGATGTAATGTAAAACATTTGGTATTGAGAACATTTTAGCTGAAACTGAATAAATTAAAAGAATGAAAGAGATAGAATCTGAGAAAAGGGAGACATGCAAGGACAGAGAGGATTAATCAAGATTCACATTAAAGCAAGTGTTATCCTATTTACTAATTCCATTCCAAATTGTGTTTCTTGATGAATGACATTATTTTTCATTTGTCATTGTATTTTCTCCATTCATCTGAACAAGACAGTGGCAGGAAATGAAAATAAGATTATAGCTTATGATAAAGCAGAAAAAAAACAAGATCACTGTGCCTGTTCACATGTTATAGATTAATATTTGATCCTGCTATTTGGGTGGAGTGTGACAGCTATTAGACAATCTTACTGCAAAAAAATTGGAAAAAAAGTTGAACAAAATGGTCTTAATAGGCTTTTATGTTACCTTAAGGTTCTAAACACCTTCCAAATGTCCTATCATGGTGAGTTCTTATGACTTCAAATTTGAAGGGACCACACTTTCTGCCTTTTGAATTTCCTTGCATGATGTAATGAAATATGAAGCAGCTACCAGACCATTATAAATACCACTGTATTTATTGGAGTAACAGACATTTTTTCCAACAACACTGCTTTATTTGATCTCTAGTCTAGTCATCATTCTCCTTGTAGAAAATAAAGAGAAAATACTCTCTTCACTCACTCAAATGGAAAGGTAACTTTCATAATTTAATTTCTTTAGGTAGCATAGGATGGTTACATCCATTGTGACTTAGTCTGAAAGAGCAAACAGCACGTGTGATTAGGCATATGCTTCTTCTTAATCATGTAACTTATCCCTCTTTTAGTAGTTGTATTTTAAACCAGCTTCACCTCCTAATCCTCAAGGACAGTATGAAGTACTATGGCCCTTTAAATACATCTCTGGTATTACATTACTTTGTTGAAAAGACACCTATTTTCTGTATAATTATTTTTTTTTAGAAATCACAATGCTTTCAGGTTTAACTCCTTTATTACACGTTATTACACGTGTATTTGCTTTGGATATATAGTCATAAACTGTATCTCTTCTGAGAGCAGTTGATTTAATGAACTTATTTTTATTTTCCGAAGAAAACATCTTATCAAAGCAGGGAAAGCAAATTCTTTGAGAGAGTTGCTTAGTTTTCTGCAGCATGTCATAGAAGGAAAATGTCAGGCCAGCTATCACTCCTACCAACTCAATGGGATCACACCATTGTGGGCAAGCATTCAATACTTAGCAGAATCAGTTTGGCAGGTACTGAATGGAGCTGTTGATATTATTTTTGCTGGGAAAATCAGCCTGATCACATAGTATAGGGAGATAGAAGGTCAGATTAAATGTGGTTGTCTCTAGCATTTCAATTTTTTTTGTTGTGATACAATCTAAATCACATGCTTAATTCCACACTCCTTGTTATTACAGTTTTCTGTTGTGTTCTGTGTTGTAGCTTGTAGTGTATTTTACTGATATTAAGGACCTATTCCATGAAGATTTAATATGTGAATCAATCCAGTATTACTTAGTCAATAATTGATAAAACAGGAATTAAGAGAATCTTGGTTTATACAATACAAACTTGCTTATATCTTCTTCCAAAATAAGAATTACTGTGAAGATAAAGGGCAATATTTTATTACACTAGGATTTCTGTGGAAAGAGTGTTTCATCAGATTTTCCACATAGTAAGGGTTTTCTTTGTTTCCTATTTTTTCTGTTACAGGCACTTTAATTTTTCTCCTATCATAACTTCACTCATGCTTATAGCTCAGTTCAAGACTGTGTTCTGTATTTATGGCTATATTGTGTGTTAAATTTAAATGTATTTTCTATAAATTCCAAAATTCTGTACAAGTTTGTTCAGATTATTTACATTCTTTTCTGGACAGTCATCTTACTTTTTGAAGGACTTACATTTAAATGAGAGATAAAAATACATGAACAGACTCTCAAAGATGCTGAGCAGCCAAAGTTTCTATTGCCTTCAACAGTGCTTTGTGCAGGATCTTAAAAAATCCTGTCAGTGGAATCCTAGTTGAGGAAGTATTTTACTACAAGTTATTTAAAATTTCAAGACTGTACAAGGTGTATTTGAATGTTAAGATATTCAAATAAGTGACTTTTGTAGTTTGAGAAGAAGGGTGAAGCAGTACATTTCTTCAGCAACTAAGATAACTACTAGAAATGAAATGGTATTTTATCTATGTGAAGTTGGAAGCTGGATAGGGTTTTACTGCTTATGGGTAAAATAATTTAGTTGTTATTGATAGACCTATTCTTGACATCTTTTTGTTGTTCATGTTGTTTCTCTCCATTTTGTGGGAGTCCTTGACAACCAAAATTGGTTTTACTTCATCCATCCTTCATATCAGAGAAATGAAATAGCGAATACTGACATGTCCAAGACAAGTTTATCTGTGTGATATCACTTCTCCTTCATTTTGATCTGATGCTTTGTTTTCAGCCCACACTCATCTTCACTGCCAATAAAGAGACAGACATAATGCCATAGTTCTGCTGACTGAATGCAGAAAACTATGGTCTATCATCAGTTATGCCCCATCTAGCTCAAATAATGAAACACATTTGAAAATGTGATTTGAGTTTCATTTTAAAATATGTTTTTTCTAAATGTGTTTCATTTCTAGTGTGCTTACTTAAAGACTATCCATTGATGGGTTTTTGGCTTTGATGTCAGTCTATTTATGTCAGGTGAATTGCTAAAGTTGTTACCTATTGTTGAAGTCGTATATACGTGAAGGAATTGTTACATATTTCATTATATCTATAGTTATTTCTTCTTCATACTTAGAGGTTTTAAGGTTAAATTTTCAAAACAGAATATGTTTGTGTAACTGCATGTTTGTGTGCATGTGTCAGAAAGCAAGAGATAGAAACTGACCTACTATGCACTGTACCCAATGGATGATAACTATTATAACCAAATTTCTCATCAGTGAAGATCTTTTTTTTATGACACTAACATTATCACAATCATCAATATTGTTCATAACAACCTTTGCAGAGAATTCATCAAAGAGCAAGTGATGCTTAGATACCATTCAGAAACAGGCTTAAATTTTGCTATGTGTTTATACTGCATGTGTTCAGAGGCAGATTCAAAGTGATTGATTTTTCTTTTTTTTTTTTTATTAATGTGGACAAAATTATATTGCTCTTAACAAAATCATCAGGTATATTCTCAAAATTTCAATTGCATTAGTATGAGTCGTTAGTAGTCAATCTCTGTATTAGTGAAAATCATTATTCTAGATGCAAAATGACTGGTTTGAGGCATTATATTACATTAGTAGTTTGTATCACAATGCTATCATATCAGGTAGAGTGTACATCCAGGAAAAAATTTAAATGTTTCATCAGAAGTGAATGAAATAAAAGTTGACCAACCTGCAATATAAGGGTGGAGAATGACACACAGGAGGAAAATGCCTTTTTAAGCTGAGAGGGGTTTTTTTTAGGGTTGGTGGTTTTTTTTTTTTTCAATAAAGTTAAGCTGTTGTCGTGGGTTACCAGGGATTCAATCCTTTTTCTCAAACTCCCCCCTTCACACAGTTACCGTCAGTTGAGAGAGAGGTTTTATACAGACAAAACAGAGGCTTGACTTAAGGGATATAATACTAAGATTTATTACTAGAAAGATAAAAACTAAGAAAATCATATGTACTACAATACTACTACTTAAACTAGNAAAAGCATTTCTCTTAGTTTTTTCCAGTCTAAGAGAAAGGTGTCTTCTTTTGGTAAAATATTTACAAAAGCATTTCTTTTCCTTTTGTGTGAGTCCAAAGAGAAAGAAAGGTCCTTCCTTTAAAACAGTTACTGTAGCACTTGTAAAGTGTCTTTTTCTGTTATCTTGAGGACGGCAGGTTGAAGTGTGTCGTAGCTGGAAATTCCTTTAGCTCTCTCTCTCTCCCTCGGCTGGCTCCGCTGCATGATGACTTCAGGGTTGGATGTATATCCCCTCCTTTAAGGACCCATGGCTTCTAAGGGGACTCTTACACTACTATGGTCTATACCACAGTTATAGGGGATAATGGCTTTGAGTCCTTTCCCCTGTTCCTGTGGGGTCCTTTGCAGGAGGACACTTATTTCACCATAGTCTTCACCCACAACTACAGAGGATGGCTTTGAATCCTTCCTCTGCTGCGTGGGGGTCCCATTGCCACTGAAGATAGTCCTAAATAGACCACTCTTTATGGGTCCACCCAGGACAGCAGCTCTTCCTTTCTCTGCTGTCCTTTTGAGTCACAAGTGAGTTGCACCAGCATGGATCTCTCACTGGGACTCACTTTCACTGAGCTTTGCTTTGCATGTTTGGAAAATATCACGGACTTTTTTTTTCAATTTATTTCTTGTAATTTTTAATTTAGAAAATGCATCAGAAATGTTTTTCTATCAAACTAGAACTATACTAATCAAAACTTTACATTTGTGGACATTTACTTTTGCTGCCAGGTTTGGCAAGGAGAACTAGATTTTCATAACTCTTCACTTTCAAATGGAACAAGGACTTCCACATGCATAGTAATAGAAAAGTGGAAAGAAATAAAAATGACATCCCGATAAGTACAATTGCAGTAGTCACAAGATCATAGAATATGCCAAGTTGGAAGGGACCCACAAGAATCATCGAGTCCAACCCTTATCCCTGAACAGGACCATCCCCAAGATTTGAACCATGTGCCTCAAAGTATTGTCCAAATGCTTTGTGAACTCTGTCATGCTTGGTGCTGTGATCACTTCCCTGGGGAGGCTGTTCCAGTACCCTACCACTCTCTGGGGGAAGAACTTCTTTCTAATATCCAATGTAAACCTCTCCCGACATAACTTCACACCATTCCCTTGGATTCTGTCACTGGTCACCACAGAGAAGAGATCAGTGCCTGCCCCTCCTCTTCCCCTTACAATGAAGTTGTAGACTGCAATGAGATGTCCCCTCAGTCTCCTCTTCTCCAGACTGAACAGACCAAGTGACCTCATACAGCTTCCCCTCAAGGCCCTTCACCACCTTCATTGCCCTCCTTTGGACACTCTCTAAGAGCTTAATCTCTTTCTTACATTGCAGTGCCCAGAACTGCACATAATATTCAAGGTGAGGCCACACCAGTGCAGAGCAGACTGGGACAATCCCCTCCCTTGACTGGCTGGCGATGCTTTGCCTGATGCCCCCCAGGACAGGGTTGGCCCTCCTGGCTGCCAGGGCACTGCTGACTTATATTCAACTTGCCTCCAATCAGGACCCCCAGGTCCCTTTCTGAAAAACTGCTTTCTAGCATCTCATTGTGGCACATTTTTGAAAAATACTTTGAAAGAAATGGAAGTATTCTAATTATTAAAGCCTAATTTCTGCAAGCACCAGGTATGAGAGGCACCATGTGATGAAAAACATTTTCCATATTTCCAAATGTCGTGATCTCCCATGATACAAATTTCAAATAATATCATCTGTAGCTTTAGCTGATGATAGAAATCCATACAAGAAATTTTGTAATTTCTACTATCTTGGTGTTTGGATAGAATGTCAAGAATTTCAGAAATTTTATATATATATACGTATATATATATATATGTGTATGTATGTGTGAGTGTGTGTATACCCACAAGCTTGTGTGTGTGCTTTTATATTTTTTTGTGCTGATGAATTTTATGTTTAGGAAGATACATGTTTGCTCTTGGATCATCTCCCTTAACCAGATGGTATCTTTGCGATTGTTGTGACACTTCATTGTTGCTGCCGGCTGATGACTCACCGAAGGAAAATCCCAGCACACCCAGTAGGAGAAAATAAGGCTGTTTGGTGTTCTTTGCTACATCTAATTTTCTAACAGAATTTCGACAGATGTGACAATTTTGCTGAAATGTTGTCAAAATAATAGCAACAAGTTGACAAATCAAATCTGGCTCATATTCAGTCCCCTGGTATTATACTAGTTCATATGCAATAACAAGGGAATTTATATCAGTGTCATCCTTGACAACTTGATCATTTTAGATGGCACACTATCAATTTTTCATCCTTCTCCATGCCTAATTTTTTTTTGCTTCATCCTATTGTCTCTGATATTTTTTACAAATAATTATTACCAAGGGTAAAATAGCGTTCTCTAGTCCCCAACTGGCAAAAAAAGAAATAAAAAAAGTAAATCATAAGCATAGAAAGTTAAAATCTGAGGTCAAAATATGAAGGGAACTTGACTTTCATAGACAACTCTCCTATTTTGTGCTATTTGCCAGAGTAAAACTGGAAACAGCAAGAGCAGATATACACAACACCTGCAGCAGTGGTGTCCCATATTTTAAAAATGCCAAACAGAGATCTTTGGGAATGCAGTCTGACTATGGCATCTAATGAAATATGATAAATATGCTTTGTGAGAGAAGCTGTTTTGCTCACTCCACAAAGTATTCCTATGTAAAGATATTCTTGTGACTCCATGATGAGAGTTTTTTTAATGAATCTTTTTCCTCCTTCCCTGAACGGGTCTGATTTTGAGAAAGATTTTGGTGAAATGACATAAGGGAAGAGAGAGAAATGAAATGGATGGATGGCTTCTTTGAAGAATAACTATAACTGTGTCTGAACTTACAATCACCAAAATTCCACTGTCCACTGCCCGAATAAGAGATTTACAATATATTTACTGCATCTCAGCTTTGTAGCTGTACTGTTTTACACAGGGGATAAAACAGTCATTAAGCAAAAACAAAACGACCTTTACTTTGTAAAACTGGTCATGAAGGATTTGAACCTTAGCCTTCCAGTTTCTGCCTCTTTGGGAGCTCTTAATTTTCTACAGGCTCAGCTACTCTATATTGTGTTGCAAACTGCTGAATTCTCTAGATCTTTGTCAGAATAAATTCTCATCATAAATGCACTATGTGAATATGCAAGTTCACAACAAATAGCACGTTTAAATGACTAAAAGGGTATCAATCAACCAAAACTCCCTATATAAAGTACTGTTAATTAATCAATAAGGCATTTCAAAGTATGGTGTGATCTTTAGACTGGAAAGAGAACAGAGCTTTTCCTCATTTCTTTTTTTTTTCTCTGCACATGTTGTTTTATTATTTTAGTATGAAATTTGTTATTTGTGGGTGAGATAATCCAAACACCAGCCCGAAGCCTGATGTGTTGCCTGGATTCTTGGCCCAATGCAATTTACTTTTGAAAAAAGACCACTGCATTTATAATCATATTTTTTCTATTTAGTAAAGTCAGTAAGTGTTTATATGAATTCCTTCTGGTAGACCATAGCTATTCTGCTGTCAGTCCAGATCTTAGTGCATAAACATCGAGATGAGAAATTACACTAATAAGTACATTTATTGTCACACTCTATAGAAAGGTTAAGGGCTGACTAGCCATTCCTATTCCGCAAGCAGCGCAGTAGCCTGCTTTTCAGGTTATTTTGACTGATACATTTTGCAGCAGTGAAAACTGAATGGAAATTTTTAGAGAAAACAGACAGTTATGTTGACAAATCTGAATGAGCAGAAAGTATGCCATGGAGAACGTAGTGGGTTTTAATGTCAATGTTCTCCAATTAGATGATGTAAGAAAGGAATGTGAAAAAACATTTGACTGATAAGAAATTGACCATCCACATTAGGAGCAAAAAGGATTGCGAACTTGTTTAATATGTGGTGTAATTTCTGTAAACAAATAAAAAGCTAGTCCTTACAGCTGGCAATTTATTGCTTTGCAAAATAATGGTTTTATATACAAAATACAAATGAAGATTTAAAACAGACCCGATAGTTGCCTTTATGCAGCACACTGGTTAGCATCAAAAATATCCTTGACAGTGGTCTGATATCTCTAGATGTCATAACAGTGTACCATTTTCTGTACACTATCTTCTGATCAACTGAAGTTAATGTGATTGTAACTAGGTTGTGTGATGACAGTCAGAGAAAGGATTACAATAGGAAAAAATAATCTTCTGAAATAAAGAAAAAAGACAAGATTTCTCTTGGGAGCAATGGGGTTTATATTCTTTAGAGGAAAATAAAGATACGTAGAATGAAAGGCAATTCCTCCCATCAGGATGAGTCCTCTTTTTTTATTTCTGACTTGGGTTTGGGTTAGAGCTGGATTCCTTCTCCTGGTACAGACTATCATTCTTTAGGTCCCTAAAGCCTTCTTTCATTGCAGAAGAGGAAAGGTTTCTCTGTAAATCCAAATTGTCTGATAACAGGTAATTGGATATAGTGAGGTTTTCTTATCTTATAAGGCATTTGAGGAACTAAGTATATTTGTGCAATACAGTACAAGGATTTATTTTCCTTCTCTGTTTTCAAATTACCTTTTCACAAACAATTTCCAAAATCCAATAATTTATAGAGCATTTCCCAGTTACATAGCATAATACAGATTTGCACTGTGTTGGTTTATGGTACTTTATATGAAAGAAATCTTATAAAACCAAATAATCTATACTTTTTTTTCTAATAGGTGCATTCTGGCTCAATATAGTTAACATAAGAATTCATACATTTGCAGGGTTGAAATCCATAGCATACCTTTCACTGTGCTTCAGTGTAGCAGATGCAGTGGTTAAATGCAGTGGATTATGGCATTTTGCAAACTTTAATCATTATTAAATACAGAAAAAGATTTATGTGAATCTTTTTTACTCAGAAGACCTGCCATTCTGGTCTCATGAAGCAGAGAGGAAAGTCCACATTGTTTTTCATCTAGGAAAAAATAAATATTTTATTCTAATGTAATTCTTTTAAGATCTGTGGGAAACCATCATGCTTCTTTTATCAGTTTTCCTTTTCATTTTCATTTTTCTCTTCATCAAAAAAGAACAGTTGCTGACTACATTTATCTTTATGGCTTTTGAATAACTTTTTTTAACTCCATCTTGTGTCTTAGTCATGATCATGATCATTTAATTGCAAGATGATGCAATATGGGAGAAAGTAATGTTAATGGAAAAATAAAGAGTTAAGACAAACATCATGCCTGGTCTCTTGAATTTAATTTATGTTAGAAGAAAAATCTTTGTAACAGAGGTGATGTTCTGAGACCAGCTGAGGATACTCTTTCCCTGCATGGTAGAGCTGGGAGGACAGAGGAGGAAAGTGACTGCATCATGACCTCTCCTCCTTGAGGTGCTGACTGTGTGAAATTAGAAGTCTTCCCTTGTTGGCTAATCCTTGAAGTGACCACGATTGTTCAGAACAAAGTGAAATAGGTCAAAGCATTGGTGACATTAAGGGGAGAACTTTAACTGACTCCTGACTGACCTTTGGACCCCCACCACAAACCAGGGCTCAAGTCTGACCTGGAGTATTTCCATCTTTTGCTGTATGCCTATAAAGTTTACTTTGTAAAGATAACATTTTCCTTAATAGACATACCAAAGGGAAATATTTGCCAAAGCCAGGGGCAGTGAACTTATCTGCCTTTTTCTAGTTCTTTACTAATCTGTATTTATGTAGTCAGAGCAGGCAAATCTTTTGAGACTCACACACGCATTTGCAGACAAACCGCGCCACCAGCACTATTGCATCTCAAATCAGAAAATTTAGAAGAAATACAGATTGAGATATGTTAAAGCAAATATACAAAATGCAGTTGTGCACTGGCTGAAAGCTTGAAATAAAACAGGATTTCAACGCAGAATGCTAGTTATTGCAGTTATTGCTATTTTTAGAGAATGTGTGATATGCTAGGCACTTTACCGCCCTGGTGATAAATCATAATCCCTGGTCCTGTAAAACTGTGAAAAATTTCATCTACAAAGCCTACACTTCATATTGGAAGTCCTAAAGAAAAACAGGACTTATTTAGTAATAGCTACCTTTAGTGACTCAATATTTGTGTGCATAAGCTCACTCATAAAACTGAACATCTAAATAGAGAGGCATCCCAGTTCTACGCTGCTTATGTTGTAAGGGTGTGTAAATGTAGTGCAGAGTATTCCTTAACATATAACATTTTCCATAGTATTTGTCCTTAAGTGGGACTGTAGGTGTTACCAGAGGAGTGTTTTGATTTGGTGTCACTTGAAGCTGTCTGGTAAAATTAGAATGTAAGGCCATTTAGCCGAGATGATAGTATTACACTGCTTTCAGTTGCAGAGTTTCTGTTCTAGCTGAAGAGTCTCCAGCTAGGATGGCAAGATGAATATGAGTCAGCAGTGCCCTGGCATCCAGGAGGACCAACCGTGTCCTGAGGAGCATCAGGCAAAGCATCGCCAGCCAGTCAAGGGAGGGGATTGTCCTGTTCTACTCTGCACTGAGGCAGCCTCACTGTGAATATTGTGAGCAGTTTTGGGTACCTCAATATAAAAAAGACATTAAGCTCTTAGAGAGTGTCCAAAGAAGGGGCACAGAGGTGGTGAAGGGCCTTGAGGGGAAGCCGTATAAAGAGTGGCTGAGATCACTTGGTCTGTTCAGCCTGGAGTAGAGGAGACTGAGGGGAGACCTCATTGCTGTCTACAACTTCCTTGTGAGCGGAAGAGGAGGGGCAGGCACTGATCTCTTCTCTGTGGTGACCAGTGACAGAACCCGAGGGAATGGTGTGAAATCATGTCAGGGAAGGTTTACATTGGATATTAGAAAGAAGTTATTCNATTGCAAGATCAGTTAATTTCCAAGACATAGGAGAAAATACAGCCCTTTGAAGTACACTATTCAAAATGATCTATCCAGGAAGTACTAAAATTAAATTGCATTATATTCTGTACTATATTCTGCTCTTTGAGAGCAAGATTAGCTTCTTTTTAAACAATTATGAGTTTTAATTGGAGTAAATATCAAGTGAACAATTCCTGGTATGTCTTCCTAGGTTGATTTCACTGAAGCCATGAACCTTTACTATAGCATGTTATCCTGAACATGTTGTGAATTTCAACATGTCACATTGCCTCTCTCCTTTTCTTTCACTGCCAAAACATCTGTTTACTTCTCAGCTCTGTGTTAAGGTGGCTTGTATTTGATCTTAAAATGTAATAAAAACATGTGAGAAATTAGTCAAACAAGGAAATAAGGTGGAGTTGAGCATGCCAATATTCTGATTTGTTTAAATCTACATGTGGCTGGAAAGAGGAAGAATGATCATTTTCAGCAATAATGACCTTGTATGAGTGACCTGGAAGACAAACTGATGGGTCATCCAAAACACCGTTTGCATCTCTTTGCCTATTTTTCAATTGTCATCTCATAGCAAAAAGTGACTGAAAGCTGCTCGTGAGCCTCCCAATGCAACAGATTGTTAAAATCCGGACAACTTCAGGTGACACCAAATCAGAAGAAACACCTCATGCAGCACTTGCCCAGTAGCACCTATGTTTCCACTCAAGAACAAACACCAAACAAAACACAAGCAAAATGTGAAATGTCCCCAAACCCCAGAAACAGTACACCATGTGTAAAACCACTAGCAATCTGCTGCTGGCATCTGAAGTCAGGAGCTGTCACAGACATCCCTCCTTCCCCTCTCACTGCACGAATGTCACCATGAGGGATAATCACTGGTTACCAGGAGCTTTGTCAGGCAACCAAAACCACTCGCTCCAGCCAGGGCTGGAATCCTGGGTGTCAAGTTTTGGAAAGAAGGAGCTGTTTTCCTTACCATGCTTGAGCATGGTCCAGGAGGTACAGCTAAGCTCCTCAATTTAAGTGTGCAATGCTGCAGAATTTGCTTCTCTTACAGACTATTCAGATGGTTTACAAAGGTCTAGAAATTACTTTTTTTTCCTTTTAATATTTTGAGGAAGTTATAAACTAAGGAAGTGGACTACTTGATTATGATAAAATATTGTTTCAGTGAGTTTGACTGCACAAGTAGACTCTGAGTAAGGGAGCCAGGATCTGACCATCTGGTTATGACTGGTGAAACGTGCCCATGCTGTTGGAGGGGTGTAAACAGCTTATACAAGTGGCAGGTTTTCAAAATGACATTTCAAAAGGGTTGTGGAGGGAACAAATTTGGTCTTCATTTTACATTATTATAGAGATAACAAAGAACTGGAAAAAGAAGAAACTGCATACTCCATGATAAAAGTTCCGACCTTTGACATCTGGAAGCTCTTTTAAGGGGACACAGTCTAGTCACAGTAAGTTAGGTAAGATAATTGAAAAAAATGCTTTGGAAGTTTTTCATCAAAATGCCTAATCCATATGCAAGTAATATGCTCTGTTATGCAGTGTCACCTGACCTTGTTATGTCTTATTCATTCCTAATTAGAAATGAGGTGTCCAGATGTGAAAGGTCATTACACTCAATTCTATGACACCTATCATGGCGTATTTCTGTCACCTAGATTTTTATTAGAAATGCACGGAACAAGCCCAGCACTCTCTGGCATATGTTTATTGCCATGTTCAAGGGCCTTCAGGTAAAAAGAATAATTTGTCTACCCAGATGGTTATTGCCACATTTGGTTTTTAACTTCCACAGAATCTCATAGTGCTAATTGGTTCACACTCTGATGCCAGGTTACAGAGATGTTATTTTTAGTAATAACACCATTGATAGCAAATCCTCTGCAGGAAACATATCTTTAAGGGCTAAACAAAAAAACTTAGGGGCTTTCCCAGCCAAAAACAAGTTCAATTTTTTTTAAAAATGCTTATTCACATGAAGTATATTTTAAGTTCACCCTTATTTAAGAGTATAAGTTGTAAAATTCATTTTTTCATTTTGCTTTTCTGTTGTAACGCTTTGAAAGATAATTTCTTTCATGTTCATTGAAATGCTTAAAAGAAAAAAAGCAATAAAATTACAAAAAGGCTACTTTTTTTAAAAACAATGTTTGCTTTACATAAGAACATTTATGTTTAAAAAAAACCAAAACATCTTCATTTTGTATTTCAGCATATATAAAATGTCTAGTAGTCATCATATTTTTTTTTATTTTCAGTTATGGAAGGTGACTTCTGATATCCTATTTAGTCTAAAGAGTTTCTTATTTGGCAAATAACACCATTAAAATCAATTGCACCACTTTCTAAAAAAAGGTACAATTCCACTTGAATCCAGGGTAACAGAACCTGGCCCAGAACTGATACTGTCAAAATTGATTGATTGTAATTTTGCCTCAAACCCACTTGAAGCTTTTCAAAGGCGAGCATCAATACACATCAGAAAGTCAGCAAATTACTTATCCAATGTTAATATAAGGTTGTTTTATTACCTACATGCTAGAATTAAGTTCTCACTTTTCCTTGAAAGCAAGTACAGCCTCTGACATCTGTAAGGATTACCGTATATTCATCTATTTTTCCCAAACCAACAGAATGTGATTTGTGACTGAATTTTCAGGTAATTTTCAAATACATTGGCTGCATATGGCAACAGAAGTCTCAATAGGGCTGAATTTCATTTCGTTTCATTCAGACAGAATGTTCACAATGTCTGTTACCAGTAGTTTTGAAAGCTCTACTGCTGAGTAGTACAATGATATTGCCCTTTTCGTAGCTCAGTCAAAACCAAACAGATTTTCCCAAGGATAGCCACCAATATTTTTTTAATCTCTTCAAAATTTCAGATGCTATCCACAAACAATAGGAGTATGCTAAAGACTGCTGTGAGGATTTTTGAAATCCAGAAATATGTTTACAATGCCAAGGGTTGGGTAACTTCAACAGGGGGTCATTTGACTGTATATGACAAAGATCAGTCAGTAAAAAAAATGTCATTTTCCTATCAGACCATATATGATAATTTGATTGTGTGTTTTTTTCACTTAATGGTTAAATCACTTGCATTTCCTGTTAATTTATTGGCAAGTCTTCTGAGATGGTCAACAGATGTAGGATAGACTACTGCATATACCAGGAAACAGGTTCAGGGACTATTCTCTACCCCATAGAGGGTGGTGCATGGCATAGCTCATGCCATAAGGACTAAACCCTTTTGCAGCCCAAAACAGGCTGGCCTTTTCAAAGGTGCCTTTTGTGGATACATTCTGTCTGGTAAAGCTCCAGGCAATCCAAGCCCTAGTTATGGCTCAGCACTCAGCAACTGTGTACAAATATAAGTTGTGGTACAGGCTGTGACACTCTGCCAGAACCCTCCTTAGGAAGGGACTGGGTAATGTGCTCAGAAGACCCCATCTCCATGGCATCCAGACTCCCTTCCTATCCCCATGCCTGAGTTTCTTTTGAAACTGAAAGGGCTCCTGAAATCAGTGATAGAGATGTCAAATAACAGCAGATGGTTTTGATATTAATAGTCAAAGAATGCATCAAAGAAAAAGTTCTTCTAGATATTTTTTCAAACCAATGTACAGTACAATAAATTGAGAGCACTTTTGTGTGTCATTAATTAAATGAATGCATGTATATGAAATCCAAAGGAAAAAGGTGATACAAATCTTAAAGTTATAATTTAAAAGTAAAATCAGGTGTAAGGGTAAAACAGAAACACTCCAGCATTGTAAATGCCACACAAACTTAGTTTGATGACTTATATGAAAAATCACCAATTTCTTAGCCACATGAACTGAAGTTTTAAAATATAAAAGCTTCAGTCATATATTTTGTTGCTAGCAACAGGAATTGCTCAACCAAATTCCTTATCTCTGAGATTAAATATCTCAGTTATAGGTGAGACCTTGTGGTTGTTCATTATCTGCTGTCTCTAGGATCTCCTTTCAAGAAAAACTGGACACTAAATTTAATTAAAATTCACCCCAGATAAAACTTGGTCTGAATGAGTGATTTAAATTAATAGAAGTTACATTAGCTCTTCAAATACTGAAAATTTTCAGGAACATGGTGCTGCACAGATAGCCTGTGAGAAATAGCTTTTTACTTCAAATGTGAAAGGTAGATATTTCTCTGAGCACCCACTGTTTACATTAATCTAATTTCCAAGTCCAAGGATTTTTCCCATTTCTTAGTCTTTATTTGAAACTACTCATTTATTTTAAACTACTCATTTATTTTTAACAAAACCTGTTCAGGAATCTCTCCGATATTTGAAGAACTCCTATACAAATTCTAAGTTATTGACTACAGTAGCTTCGGGGTCTTTTTAAATTCATTTTCAAACATCAGTTGGGTTTTCTAAGGACATCAAAATGTTGATCATTCTGACAGAAGTTTTTCTTTCCACTTCCTGTTCCCCTGGGTTTGAGAGAGGGAAAAAAAAAAAAAAAGGAAAACAAAACATGACTTGAATTTTTGTATTATATAAGGGTGTCATAAGTACCATTATTTGTGGAGACTGACATAGCCCTTCTGGATAGTAGATGAGTTATAATCACAGGTCAATTCTTTGTGGGTAAGATGTGGGTCAGAAATTTATTATTTAAACAATATTACAAATTAGAAAGGGAGAGGAATTACTGTCTCATTCCTTTGCTTGGAGTTTGTGAGAAATTATGTGGGGGAAAAAGGCATTATTTTTTTACTGTTACTAAGTGTATCAGCTATATAGCAGGTATTTCCCATGGCATGGATCAGTTTGGTCTAAGGTCATAGGCACAAGACAGAATGAAGTAATTACTGCTTGAAGACATATGGCAGCCTGGATTCACCTAAAAAGGGAAATTGCAGTTCCCTTCTAGCTCCATTCATCTTCACTTAAAAGAAAGTCGTGATAATATTGGAACTGGAACATAGAGATAACACTGGATTCAGAAGCAAACAGGAATGCTAGATCTCCATGTTGACAAATATTTGAATTGAGCCAGAAGAAATTTTTCTTTTAAAACAAATTCAACAGCCCCTAAATTATCATGTTTTGTACAAAGTATACATGCATACATTTCTTCCCAGACTTGAAAGCTGATACACAGCTGAGACACAAGCAATAACTTGCTGGTTTTCCATCATCCACCTTGTCAGTAGCATTAGGACAACCATCAGGGAAAGACTAGTTATGTCAAGTATCATAGGATTTACCATCTGCTAACTCTGCAAAGTTTATTATGCTGTATATGGAGACCTTAGTGTTTTCAGAAATTGGTATTGTAATTTTTACTCCTTCCTTTTGCAGGCTCCTTGCTACTAGAAAATAATTGTTTTGCTTGCATTTTCCATGAAGAGTGAGCAGATCTCATCACCCAAGAAAAATGGGAGTATGTAGAGCACATGGAAGATTTTCTTTCTCAGTCTAGACGATTTAATCTTTTGTTTCTGGAGATTCTGTAGAGATTCTTGAAGCAGCTGCTGTAAGGCTCTGTCTAGAATTTGTACAAAATCCCATTTTTTGTGGTTATTTTGAAGAAGCAAGTTCTACAGTGATAGAAATGCTAACACTGAAGATGATTAAAATTCTTTCCATTTTCCATAGGTGGGATTAGTACTACAAAATACTTACTAAGGGTGAACAGGAAGGCATTTAATATTAAGAGATATACCAGCCTCTGTGGGCTTTTTGTTATTAATCATTAGTAAATTTTGTTATAAATGGTCATATTTTAACTCCAACTCTGAAAGGAGACAGCTTTCACAACTCACTCTGTAATTCCTAGTAAGGTAACCTGAAAGCACTGCTTTAGTGTTTCTTCATTCTTTCCCATCAAATCTCTACAAACTTGAAATAAAAAATTATTTATTGAAATACATTATAGGAGACAGTATGTTCAGTTGCTCTTCAACTGCTCTCTTTGAAAACATTAGTATATGACATAATGCACCTTCTTTCATTCGCTTTTTAACCAAGTTCCTGCTTATCTACATGAGGTGGCACTGGTAGCTGGCATAACAGTACGTGGAGGACATTAGAGTCTGGCAAACAGGTGAACAAACTGAATACAGAAATTATTAAAGGAGTGGAAGCAACATACATTGTAAAAACTTGGCTATCATTTTGTCTCATCTTCTTCTCTGGTTGCAAGCCACGCAGAAGCTACAGCAGCAATAGTTTTTGGTCCAGGTTTAAATGTGAAAAGATAAGATGGGCAGAATGGAAGAGGAGGAAGGGTTTCTTTCCTATTGTTGCACAAATGCTATTTCAACTCTCTGTGTAAATAAAGTTACAGAATATCTAAGATAATTTTAGGAGAAGTAGGTCAATGACATTCAGTGGCATTTGACTTCATAAGGTCTTGATTATCATTACTGATTGGAAGTCAGGTGAAGTAATTGTATTTTGATGGCAGTCACCACTCTGGTTGCATGTTTGCTTAGAAGATTTGAGTTACGTGAAGTTTATCTACTGATTCACAAAAGCTTTACCAGTGTATGCTCATTTTTCTCTGTTCTCAAGTATAACCACTTTATTACCATGTTGGAAGTTGGAAATGCTTGAGGAAGCAAGTAACAGCCCCATTTTTAGCAGTGGACCAAAGCTTCCTGTTGTCCATCTGCACAGAACAGAAAGAAACACCATGACACTATACCCAAGTCTTAGAACTGGAAAATATATACATAAAGAAATAAATTGTAGTTAATACTCACTAGTTTTCCTATGGTATATCCTTCTCCATTTTACTTTTGAAACTCTGCATCCATATCATATTTGATGAAATTGTCTGCTATCACCAGAATTTGAAATTTTGAGCTTTTAAGCTGATACACAGCAAACTTGAAGATTTACAGTACTTATTTTTTAACTTCTTTTTAACTTCTGCCAAATATTTGGCAGGTATCTCTGTACAGTGGTAAATGCCATGGAAGGGTAACCAAGATGTTAAGGAACAACAATTTCTCATATGCTCTGTGGACGACTATTCCTAGTTACATTCTCATCCCATCAGTTTTGATTTAGGACTTCATTAAATTTTAAACTGAATGAATTTACTTTTAAGTTTCTACCTAGTTTAAGTAATAAGTGGACTCATTTTTCTTTCTGTATTACTGCTATACATTCTGTGTAGCTGATATACATTTATCTATGCAAATAAATGTCTTTGCAAATTAATGTTTTGTGAAATTCTATGAGCAAGTATTAAAACCAGCGTTAGGATCCCAGTGAGGCTGTGGCAATCTTAATTATTTTTATGAACTTAATCCAATTATTCTTTATTGGAAACCATGATGTGTAATTCCAGTGCTTGCTCTTGGTAAAGAATGTACTTCAACTATTACCAAAAGGAAAAAAAAAATAAAATTTAAGAGGTTATCCAAATATTCTTTATACAACTGATGAACTGTTTGCTTGAATGTGATGCCTGTCATTTTGACAAAATGCCAGGGACCTTTGGGAATGAAAACCATGAACTGTCACAGTTTAAGAAGAAGAGACATGGCTTTAACACTGAGGACAAGTCGTGCCTTGTATCCCATGCAGATCAAACCACTCTGACAGCACAGGGTGCTCAAGAAGTGCTTTTTCAGCATTTAAGACCTACTGCTCACCTAATCCCAGGTGATCTGTCCCTCAGGAGATTTACTGGTGGCCAGCAGTAGGTGCTGAAGCACAGATCTCCAAAATTAGTAGCACAGGTCACCCACTGCTTTTTTGTGTAAAATATGCTGAAGGTATTAGTATCAACTCCTGTCATCCGTTGAGTAGTAAAACCTATCGCGCGGTGAAACAAAGACACAGACTCGCAGGTTCTTCAAACAGGGTGCGAGGTCAGAGCAAATTCAAGTTTATTAAGGGATGCTCCCTCTTATATAGGGGGAGCAGGGAAGGTTCAGGAAACAAGGGGAGGAGTTTTACAAATAAGGAAATACTGGGAGGAACAAGGGGAGGAGATATAACATATAGGGAATAGAGGGGTGTGACAACATCAGGTAAGGATATAACTGCAGTGCATCAAACTTGGTCCAATCAAATTTTTGCATTAAACTGATAATAAATATGAGGTAAAAACTTCAAACCTTCAACACACAACTTTAACCATAATATTATAAAAATTCAGAACTACAACATGTTATAAAACTAAGTCCTTAAAATCTCTCCTTCAGTCCTTTTCAAGTGTTCAAATTCTTTAGAGGTTCTGCTTTGGGTAGCGTTCTCTTTTCCACTTTTGGAATAGTTCCATCTCAGCCTTCAAACGTCCAACAAAAACCAGGGTTTACATTACTGTTTTCAATTCTAATGAAGAAGGTATGATTGCATGTAATTTGACAGAGACCTGATCAGCCTTGTTGTCCCTGGATAGTGGCAATTCAGCCTTTTGCTATTCAAACACCAATTAAAAAAATTTCTTCCACTGATTCTAGTGATAATAACTTCACCATAACTCTTTTTTTACAGGGCTGAATGTCTTAACATTTAATTACTGTTAACAAGACCTTTATGGGAAGAATTGAAAATTTCCTGTACTGTAATAGTATTAGCATATTAAATGTAACCATCAGGTGGCCCTCTTAGGAGTACTGCTCCTGATTGAAGCCTATTCATCTTTTTCTTCATTGTCATTTAAACTTCATTAAATATAGAAATTCATTCTTTTTACTCCTTTCCATGGCAGCCTTACAGTCAAATTTGTGTAAGATGATAATTCATTTGGTTTGATTGATAGAATTTGATCTGATTGCATTCTGGCTTGGAATAGTCTAAAACATGAATTAGATTTTTCAATGACAAAATAAGCATAGAAATGGTTGCTCTATGCAGAAGTAAATAAATTAGAAACAATTAGATTTTTTTTTCTTTCAAGTTGTTCCTATGTATAGAATTTTGCCCTTAAGTGTACAGAGTTTAATATTGCTTCAAATTTCTTATAATCTGCTTGCATTTTGGAAGGGCAACCCTGATTATGATAAAGAACTAAATTTTTTGAAAGTCATTCTTAAGGTCATAAAGCATGACTGCATTGAGTTCCTACAGCATCAAAGTTCCTCTTACTAAGTAAATGCTGTTCAACCTTCCAAAAACCAACTTCTCTGGTTAAAACAGCAAAAATAGGATGAGAAATTGTTCTCTTAAAACCAGCATGTAATATTCTCCATGCTGCACTACTGTCAAGAAGCTTCTGACCCTTGGAAGAAGAGAACAAAACATCAATAATACTGACCTTTATAACAAGAGGTTACTTTTCAGTTTTTCTGCTGCTAATTGGTATTAACACCTAAACATTATTTTGCATTGTTTTAATTGGCAGTTCTACTAAGATTGGGACAAAAAACAGGTGATACTGTCATGCATAACTGCTTTGCTATTATTTCTGCCAATCACATTTGCTTTGCCAAGCAACATCATGTAGGCTCCCTTGTCTTGTGATACAAGCACAGCAACTCACATTTCAGGTGGCAGAACACATGCCACTTTAGAGCAATGAAATATATACACATTTTTTACAACTGATTTGATTTGCACAGCTCATGATGTCCCTTAAGGAAGCAGTGAATGCTTTACTTTCAGGAGATGGCAGCTTTGGAGCACAAGGCCATGTTTGTATCAGGGAAGCATTCATATGGGGCAGTGATGATGTACCAGCCTGCAAAAGCATTGCGTGCACAGACAAAAGGTCTTGGTTTTGGTGTCAAAAAAAGAAAGCCCAAGCTGGTGCAACACATGCTAATATTTGATAAAAATAAAGCTTCCCTTATTTGTTATTGTGGTGGATTGACCTTTGCTGGATGCCAGGTGCCCACCCAACTGCTTTATCACTCCCCTTCTCAGCCAGATGGTAGAGATTAAGATGGAAAACAACTTGTGGGTACAGATAAATCAGTTTATTAAAGCAAAACCAAAGCAAAAGCTTGCATGTGCAAAAGTGAAATGAAAGATAACATGGTTTATTCTCTGCTTCTCAGCAGCAGCGATGATCAGCCACTCCCGAGCAGCAGGGCTTCAGCACACATAAGGGTTCCACAGCAGGCAGCCACTGGAAACAATGAATGCCCCCCTTCCTGCTCTGTGCCTTAGCTTTTATATCTGATCTGATGTCATACGATCTGGAATATCCCTTTGGTCAGTTTGGGTCAGCTGGCCTACTTGGGTCCTCTCCCAGGATCTTGCCCTCAATTGAGGAAGGAATGTTACATGAATGTTACATGACGCGGTGCTCAGCAGTAGCCAAAGCACCAGTGTGTTATCAACACCTTTCTAGCTACCAATGCAAAGCACAACACTGTGAGGGCTACTGTGGGGAAATGAACCCCATCTAAGCCAGACCCAATACAGTTATTTAGCTTGTTTAGGTTAGGGTTTTGTTTTGGGGTTTTTTTGAGGTGAGGTTTATTTTTGGGGGGTGTTTTTTTAGTGTTTTTTTTCTTGTAAAGGAGCCTTTTCTTTCTGCAATTCAATTTCACTTTTCCATTTGTATCTTTGCACTGTAGAAACAAAATATTTTTTAGTCCGAACGTATATATTTGATTGTAAAGAGGGCACCGGCTGATTATTTGTTCTTATTTAATCTTTTTGAGATTTGTCAGTTTAAGTAAACATCACAGAGACTTTGATGGATAAAAAAGTTGTCTTAATTATGTAGCAAGTGTCCTATTCCAATACAATATGGTTGAATAACAAGAAAGCAAAGATTGCCATGAAGACACTGATTTCTTTTATGTGGAAGAGTGGTGATTATTATTATTTAGTTATTTTACATGACATGCCATCAGGACATCACAGGGCTATTTCCCCCTGTGTAGACTGGTATCTGTGGCTTAGCTGGGCATTCATGAACATCAGATAGACCTTTTCCAACAATCCAGAGCTGGCATAACAGCCTCGGCATGGACACCATAGGGGATGTGACATTTCATATTTTCATCATTTTTTACTAAACTTGGTGAAAGTGGACAAAAGGAATTAGCTTCCTGAAACTAGCAGTTTGGATTTATTCTGCTCTTTTTGCCTAAACTAAGGGCATTAATCATAAAAGTGATATGATCCACTGGCACATAGTCCAACAGCCCATGTCTTGAAAGTATCCAGTCTTTGGGGATTCACCTTGTATCTGTTTTCTTCATAGTAAGTGAGTAAAACTCAGTAACATGTTTTTGTCTACAAAACAAACAAACAAACCACACAGAAACTATCTTACCATGACATCAAAGAAACACTGTCTCAAAATACCAAAGTCTACTTGACAAAATAGTGAAAATTGCTTCACATCTTTTACTGCCTATAGGGATCATTCTGGAAACTTCCTCCTTTCTGAGCTCCTAAAATGAGGCTTCCAATAAATTTTGTTAGTAGGAACTATAAATAATTGTTAGTTAAAAGTTCAAGGGATCTGAAAACCACCAATGTAATGTTACATTCTCCTGAATGAACACAGGAAAAAGGAGAAGCAAATCCAGCTATAATTCATAATTATTTATGCTTCAGATCAATATCTTATAAATAAGTAGAGAGAAGCACAGAGGTCTGACTCTGTTCTGAATGGTGACTATGGTCACTGAATGACACTAAAAACATACAAGACCATGTTTCATTATTAAAAATGGAAAGATTTTTTTATATAGCTCATAGACATCTTATTTGTGAACAGTTTATAGATTGGTTGGCAAGAAGGAATGGAAAACACTATTATGATAATGATATTAGTCAGTTCTATTGCAAAAGTATTTTTCTAAATTATCTCAGAGACATAGTTAACACTGTTAGGGAAAGGTGTACGTGTCATAGCCTGCGAGAAAGGCAGAGAAATAATTAGAGGGAATAGAAAGAGGTTGAAAATATAGGCAAAAAGTCCTTTTCTAAGGGTTTATAATGAAAATTAGCTATCACACAACCAAAGAAAAAAAATAAAATTGCCAGACAAAAATATTGAAATGAGTTATTTCATGAACAATAAAATTATATCAGGTGATATTTCTTAAAGAAAAAACAACAAGCTAAATGAATATGAGCCTAATAGCTATGTTAGATAGAAATGTCTAATGTGAAGAGCTAAATTTCAAGCAGAAAGGGGAATTATTTAGTAATTGTCAAAAAGGTATAAAAACTACATAGAAAAGCAGGTCAGAAAAAGAAACTTTGCTTCACATGTTAACTAAAACTTCCTGTCTAGCTTTGTACTAGCCTTACAAACATGGTGAAGAATTAACTTCTTCTTGCAGGAGAGTAATGAATATGTGAAGAATGTGGGGTAGATGACCAAAGGTTTTTGTCTTTAGCATTAGTCATTTTCTCACAAAAGTATATTTTTGAGGAAACATCCTAAATATATATTAAGTTATAATTTGGAAATAGTTGAAAACAACCATCTGTCTGCAAATCTCTGCTTTAAAGAGAAGGTGGATCTCCAGTTTCTTTTATTCTATTTTATGGTTATTGTAAAAAACTATCCAGAAACTTCAAAGCACGAAAGATTCATTTCACCATCCCAGAATTCTTTGCTATTTTTTTGCAACAAATTGAGTTGTAAGTCATTTTCAGGTGGTTTCTCCGATAAGCTTAGGCAAGTGTAATTTCATGCAGTGCAATTCAGACTCACATTTCTGCTGTGAAAGAGAGCTCATCAGTCTGTCTCCTGGACAGAAAGGCAAAACCCTTCAGAATTACTTAGTGTCAGTTATATTTTCTTTGCAGTGCAACATAACTCTTCCCTGAGAATAGAATATACCTGCGCTTTTTTCCATTTTTAGCCAAGATCAACCAATGCAATTTTAACAAAGTTTTTGTAGGCTTTTAGAGAACTACATAGGTAAAAATACTGCTATATGAATATCACAGTGAAGTAAATATTCCCCTTTTTTTTTTTTTTCCTTGAGATTGGAATGGGTAACAGACAGATTCAGCATCCACAACAGGGCTTTTCAGATTAATTTACCAGCCAGAACACCACTTAATGCAAAACATGATGGTAGTGGTGTGATGAATGAAGCTCAGTAACTTGTCTGCTTTTCTCACACTGGCCACCAAACAGCCATCAGATGGTATGAACAGAAGTCAGGATCCTGCACCTATCTCTGCATGGAGAAAATGCTTTGCAGGACTGGGGCCGTAATACAGGCATTATTAGTCTACCTTCCAATTGGAGACTGAAAGTGAGATAGTCTTGGTCTTCTTACCCAAACCCAAGGTGTCAGGGCTACTTTTGGGAAAATTTTGATTCTTGTTAATAAACGAAGAATGAGGAAAAAAAGATGTCTTTTAAATGGTCAGTGTTTGGGGATTTTTGTCAAGCTGACACTTCTATTTTGTTATTGACTAAGACATAGCAGTCTTTTGTAACTCTTAAAAAAGGTAAAGAGAGAATTCATACCACATTACTTTCACCTTATTTTTAATTATGATGATAATTCTAGTTTAATTAATTACTTCACCTTTTATTCTAAAATCTTCACTTTTAGAGGAAATATGGTAAAATCATGGAACTTCAGGGTAGAAGACAAGAATAAGAATGGTGGAAGAGGCTTTTAATTTTATGTTTCGATATTGTTTTTATTATCACGTGACATGTATAAAGTGACATACTTGTATTTGAAGATTAATTGCCTTTCAGTCAATAGCCTTGTAAAGACACAGGGAAAAAATTGTTGTTATGGATCAACTATCCTGATTTTTTCCCTCAAAATATTAATACCATCAAAGTGTATGTTGAGAGAGTTATCATAGATACTTCTGATATTGAATTATAAATTGAAATTTCAGTTTATGATAACTGCATTAATACAAGAAAAATACATATTAAAAATTGAATTATTTGAAGTTAAGAAAGTTGATTAAGTGTTTATTTGCATGAGGCATTGTCAGGAATGACGAAATCCTAAAAGGGTAGGAACAATTGTGTAACAAAATTAAGATACAAGGTAAATACAGATAAGAAATGCTTGATAGGAGATACTGTGGTACCAGAGAATGGATTCAAAATATGAAGACTGTTATTTGCAATAATTTTGTCATTTGAGTTTACTTTCTTTGTGCATGGGAAAACATTTTTATGCACTTGTTTCAACTGTTTGAAAGTAATTCTAAAAATGTTTATTGTTCAAGGCAAGTTCTCTATGCTTAATGGCTCCCTAGACCATCTTCTGATGCCTAAGGGGCCTACTGCCACCTTAAAACGTAATGACCCCTAACCTCCCTATTTCCCACCCCAAAACACACAATTTCTGTGAAAACAGCAAAGAAAAAGTTGTCAAAAGAGCTTTCAGAAGTTTTGGTTCTGCTGTACTTGAGGAGGGCTTGAGGATTGGGATGGATAAGAGAGGTGGGTGCTTTGATTTGAACAAAAAGAGATGAAAGAGATTCCAGACAAAAACAGCTAACTATAAGCCTGCACACACTGCAGGCATAGTACTTACCCTTACAACTATATAACAGTTTCACTTCTCTGAAAACTATTTGTTTCTCCTTGTTGCATTACCATACTATTGTCATTGATACTTACCTCCTATATATATACAATCACTTCTTCTACTGCTTTATTTCTCTCATATTTCTGGGAATTTTTATGACATTTGTGGCATCGTAAATGGTTATATCACTCTCAAAAACATTTTACCTCTGTGCATTATAGTAGCTTTTTATACTACAGTTCATTGCACTCTAAAAGCATAAAAGCTTTCAAGGCAGTTAACTCTGTTAAGGTTGGATTTGCCTATTGGTTTGGACATTGTGCACTTACAGGATAAAGCAGCAAATAAGTATTTAGACTGAAGTAGTCTTTCTCTAACTTCATGTGATACTTCTATTGAATGTTTTCTCAGTTATCTAGAGGAGATTCTATGTGTCATTCTTTGTTTTGGTTTTCTTGCGCCTTTTAATGATAGTCCTATTTCAAATTCTGTGAGACATTCAATTTCTTTTTCAATGGATAAAAATTACTTACTGGAAAATGATGGGGGTCTTTCTCTTGGTTTTTTTTTCAGGTTCTTTTGTTTTATTGTAGGAAACTGATGGTCTTAATATCATATTTGGATTCTTAAGTTTAACTACCTAGATTTCAGAAAGACTGAGCAGACATCTATTCTGTGCAAGTTAATAGGATTTGTGAGATGCCTGGTTGTTTTGCAATTACTCAAAGAGTCAACTTTGTTACAGGTTCTTAGTTATTTTTTAAACCTTGGCCTATATACCTACCTCAATTTTTCATATAAATTAGGAGTTGCAATTTTGTGGATAGGTTGTAATTTATCATCTGTTTCTCTTAACGCCCACCTTGTGTTCATCATTTACAAATGATAATAAAAAACCACACAACTTGGCATCAAGTATAATGGAAATCAAATTTAAATTAAATAACAGCAGAAGGAAACTTATCATGACAGAGAACTCAAAAAAATTGGGCTTTTTAAATGAGATGAACTAAATATATACAGTAGCAGTCTCCAGACAAAGCGCAAAATTTGCAAATGCATTTTCTCTTCTTTGAAATGTAAGTGTATTTCACTTCAACAAAGAGATGTGCCTTTTTATCTTCTTTATGAGATGTCATGTGCATTGTCTAATGTAAATGAAAAATTGTACTATGTGGGTTCAAAATTCCTTTTCCTTTCATGCACATGACATCTCTGCTTCTGAAATCTAATGCAAATAAATCATTATGTCAATTGAAAACGGTCTTCAACACCAAAAAAAAAAAAAAAAAAGATAGGGGGAAGTGTTGGGGGTGGTTAGAATATGCATGAGAAAAGACATCTTCCTGAGTTTAAGAAACAGCACTGCTTTGTTAAATACTCTGAATCTATTCCCCTTTGACTCAAGAGGGACTTCTGATTTAATTATTTACCTTCAGAGCTCTAGCTTAGGTGAATTTCCAAATGGACCTGACAGTGTTGCTGCTGGTGGTTTTCATCTTCTATGAGTATGAGGACTTCATGTTACACCTGTAGCATGCAATTACTACCAGCAGGGTTGTAGTTATCTTTCAAAACCTGTGTCCTCTTTCATTACAACTGTTTCTGTTCTGCACAGGATGCTTATGAGATGTGTTGTTGGTGTGTATATAGTGTAGCTGTTAGTTTAAAGGCTCAGAAGGTATTGTCACTTGGGAATCTCATACTTCTAATCCCCAGAAGGTCTGGGTAGAATGATTATTAGGTAGGTTTTTCTGATTCTTCTCTTAGGATTTCTCAATTACTTTTGCAACTGCTTCCAGGTTAATTATCTCTGAATCTAGAAATACTACTGGATGTTGAAGGTGTGATTTCAATCACATCCATTTTATCTCTCAGATCCAATGAAGGCTGTTGCATTTCCACTCTTGCCATTAGCTTCTATGTGTGTTCAAGCTTTCAGCAACAGTTTGTGCTAATCCTAGAGAAAGGACTCCCTCAAAACAGTAGTCCTTTGCCACCAGAGCAGACAGATGACAATTCCACAGTGAGACCTCAAACAGATCAGATTGTTTTAGCACAGCTCAAGGGGTTCTGTCTCTGGGACCTCCCTAAGCACAAATAAAGTATTGACTTGTATTAAGAACTAGCCTCATTTTTTGCTTCAGATGTGAAAAGTCCAGCTTATTGCTAATCTTGTTTGAGCATGGCCATCAAATTCATGATATAAACCTAGAGTAAATCAGACACTGGCTGCTGTATACAAAGTGAGCCAGCTGTGCATCTGGGGTATTTCAATGTCTGGCATGCCTTGCCTTAGATTTTCTGTCATGGGCTTGCAGCTTTTTGTAATCTGCTGTTGTGGTGGGTTAGCCTGTTTATACAGCTACTGCATTTGCTTCAGAGGAAAACTTCTTATTAGACAGCTTCCAGGCATTGGAACTGCATGTTAGCTTGCAGGAGACCTCTAGCTCTCTTAAGGCAATGCAGAGATACATAAGCCCTGTGAAGATGGCAGCATAACTATTTCAGAACCTGATCTTCAGGCCACGTGAAAAAATGCATTGCAGGAAGGAGAGCTTTTGACTTGTTGGAAATTAAGCCCTCCCGTAATGTTTCCTGAATAAGGGAACATTTACACTATATTGTCTTCAGTGAGTAGATCAGCTTTGTATCTGCAGAATTAAGATAATAGAGATAAGAATGTGAATTTTAAATTAGAGTTTGTGAAGCATAAGTTATTGTGCTCAATTTCATATAAGTGCTTAGATGAAAAATAAAAGCACATGCTGAAGATAAAATTAAATTTCCACATATGACAATCAGAAAGTACTTGTAGCCAGGTTTCTGTTGTTCATCTTTTTTAAAATATTTTGCTAACTGAAAGCTTACAGCAGAATTATTATATGTTTATAAAAGCTTATTTAACAAGAAATCTAGTTTGAGAGCATAAATCTTTTCCATAAAATAAAAGTGGAATGTCATGTCAGTTTCACAGATTTTTCTATTGTAATTATCATCATTTACTTTCCATGGAGTTGATGTATGCATCACAGTGGGAAAATAAGCTCTGGCACCTATCAGTGGTGGAAGAAATGCACTTACAGGGCACAATAATGAAGATTCATAATAAACTGACGTAATACATTTTGTACAAGTGGCCTTTATGCAAGTTTATTGCTTCTTGCTGAACAGCTGTCATTAGCTGCAAGACATGGCTGACTTCATGAAGAGTTCTAGGAAGTCTTGATTCATTGTTGTGACTTTATTAATACAAAATCATGAACCTGAATTAACCAACCAATTTAGATAAGACCATCTGTTGTCTAATAAGATGTGACTGTAATTTGAATAGTCTCTTTGTAATAAGTGTATTATGGGATGAAGGACAAGCAGATATTAGTTTTGTCTCATTAGCTTACAGGGGAAAAAAAAAAAGGTAGTTAGTTTGCCAGTATGGAATGTGGAATATTTTTTTCTATAACTTTTAGCTCATACTATGTGCAAGTAGACCCCCCCCCATCTGTATCATCTTTATCAGATAATAATGTAAATCACAAAAAGAAAATGGGATGTAGTGCACCTTTTGGAACACTCTTGTAGTCCCTCTTTAGTGGAAATAAATCTGTTTTTTCTTGCTCAGTTTTTCTTGAACTACTGGATACCCTGACTGCCATGAAGATGAAAAGGTAGCACTAGTTTATCAACATTATGTCAATGTTACTGGATTTTGCTTTGTTTAGTTGCTCTATCTGGTCTATTACAAGAAGATAATGTCACCTAAGTACTGAAAGTGATGGAAAATCATCCTTTTCTGTTTGGATGTCTGACAATGAGAAAATGGACAAAGCATCTGTAATGCTGACTTGTCAACTCAAACTCTCCCAAAAGCTTTCTCATGTTTTTATATGAATGTTAGATAATACTTTAGAGTAGATTAAGCTTTACTACTCACTATCATGCTTTTATTGAACCTCTAAAACTGAATTTTATAGAACCATTGCCCAGTTAAGTAACAAGGATAAACCTTTTCTTTGGTCATACAAAGCCAGGCAATAATCCATATGAATAAAGATTAAGACAGAAATAAGTGCACATTTGCATGGTGGTGACTTTTCTATGAAAGAGAGAATATTGTGTATTTTATATCAATTTTTTGTTGAGCTGTTGCTTCCTCTCATGTCTGAGTGACCTTGAATACAGGACAACCAACCAAACAATTAGGAAGGAATATAGTAGTACTAATCAGAAGGTTGTATTAAAACACCAAGCTGTGTGGTGCAATCAACATGCTGGAGGGTAGGAATGCCATCCAAATGGACCTTTACAGGCTTGAGAAGTGGGTCTGTGTGAACCTTATGAAGTTCAATAAGATCAAGTTAAAGGTCCTGCAGCCGGTTTGGGGTAATCTCAAGCACAAATACAGGCTGGGCAGAGAATGGATCAAGAGAAGCCCTGCTGAGAAGGACTTGGGGCGTTGGTGGATGAGAAGATTGACGTGAGTCAGCAGTGTGCACCCACAGCCCAGAATGCCAAACACATCCTAGGCTGCATCAAAAGAAATGTGACCAAGAGACTAAGTGAGGTGATTCTCCCCCTCTGCTCTGCTCCTCTGAGACCCCTGGAGTACCTGGAATACTGCATCCACCTCTGGGACACCCAACACAGGAAGAATGTGGACCTACTCAAGTGAGTCCAGAGGAGGGCCATGAAGATGATCAGAGCACTGAAGCACCTCCCATATGAGAACGGGCTGAGAGTTGGGTTATTCACTCTGGAGAAATGGCTCCAGGGGAACTTGGGGCAGCTTTCCACTATGTAAAGGGGGCTTACACAAAAACTTGTGGCAACTTTTTCCAAGGGCCTGTGAGAGCACAAGGGAATTGACTTTAAACTGAAAGAGGATAAGTTTAAATTACACTTGAGGAAGAACTTCTTTACTGTGAGGGTGTTGAGACACTGGAACAGGTTGCCCAGAGAAGCTGTGGATGCCCCATCCCTGGAAGTATTTAAGGCTGGGCTGGATGAGGCTTTGAGTTACCTGGTGTAGTGGAAGGTGTCTCTGCCCATGGCATTGGGGTTGGAACTAGATGATCTTTAAGGTTCCCTCCAATCCAAGCCATTGAAAAAAGATCATGAAAGCTAAATATATGACATGTGCTAAACTTCCTTTCACTCCTCATAATTGAGTTCCTTGCTATGGATTACATCAACAGGTTTTGCACTTCTATGTTTCACAACACATACATACAAGAACATAAACCAGCAAATAATACCAAGGTTTTGATCTCCCTCTGACTGCTGAGCTTCAAGGACCAATGCTGAGCCTGAAAACTAAGGCACCTTTTCAGTAAAAAGCTGACTATCCCATTGCTTAGTCAAAGACAGAAAACCATCCAGTGTTTTGCTGAAAGCAACCTGGCCAGGTGTGGCATAAAGGTGGGCTGTAATATGTAGGACGAGGTCCTCCATGGATATCAGACCGAGAAGGCGGTGTGGGCACAGAGAGCTCCAAAATGTAGTATGCTTTTAAGTCTCCAGGAAAGGAAAGAATCTGAAACTGATTCTTTTTATTAAAAGATCCACATATCGTATTGACTTTTTCAGAGCGGAGGATAATGAGTTTTCTGTGCAACTTAATGAAGTATCACCAGAGAAGAAATTATGTAATATGAACTCTTTAGATAGGATTGAAAGAGCATGTTTTGTGTTTCCAGAGTGGTAAAGATTCATTGTGGCTTCACATTTTCTAAAACACCCTGAAGGGAAAATGGTGTTTCTTCATAAATCCTACTGTGTCATCAGACAGGATGCTGCTTTTTGTTTGCATTTACACGGTTTTAAAGCACCCACATAAGCACCCACAAAATTTTCTGAAGCATTTAATTTTTTAGTGAATATGTAAATAGTTGTAAGGAGCAGGACGTCTTTTGTATTTGCAGGAACAGAAAGTCTCAGCCAGGAAATACAGTCCAGGCAAAATGAGAATGTATTGTAGGTGCTGCTCACTGACTTGCAGAAGATCAGAAGGTTCTTTGCACATAAAAAAACCAAAACAAACAAGCCAACAACAACAACAACAAAAAAAAACCCACACACAAAAAAAACCACCACAAAAACAAAAAAAAAACCCACATCACCATCAGGGCCACAAGCTTGAAAATAATATTGCGACACTTTAGTCATGATCGGTTTTTTCTTTGTGTCTTTATATGTTGGGGGGGTTTGACACTTTTTGGATTTATGACTCAAATCAAAATTCAGTATTTACTTCCAAGGCTTAAAGTAAAAGGAAATTGTTTTTCAGCAAAGGAAAGATAAGTTAGTATAAGTTTCACTGAATGGTTCTATGTGGAAAATATTTTTGGGCAATATTTGTTATACCTGTTACACCTTTTAAAATGGAAGATCATGTCTTGTATATGTGACTTCCGCTGAATATGATTAATCCCAGATAGCAGCCATTGAAGTCTTTGGAGAGGGGAAGAAAAAAAATAAACCTTCTATTTTAAAGGCAAGGTTATAGTCAAGGTTAATTCAGGGTGTCATGAAAGTGTGGCTGTGACAAGATTTAGTGACAATGTAAGGGCAAATTAATGCAAGATCAGTGGCCTGACTATTGATTCTTATCATGGGATCCTGCCGAAATGAAGTCATTATTTAATTACACTTTTACTTACACTATAAATGGCTCCCAGAATAGACTGCACTCGATTTTGATGTCTGCAGCTCCATCTTCACTTTTCTTTCTTGCTCAAAAATGAGTAGGGAATGGGTATAAGCACTCTACAAAAGTTTCATTTATTATGCTTTACATGCTTTAATTTTCCCATGCTTTAAATCTTCTATTCAGAATACTCAGTGATATCAAATAATTCTGAGTACAGAAACCTCTGAAGATTTTGAGCCCAAAATTTCTCTAGATTTCATTAAAAAAAAAAAAAAGAATGTTTGAATGGTTTTTCTGATCTGCTTGAGTTGCTTTAAACGCTTTTCACTATCTCTACAAGTAGACTGTAAAGTTACTGTTCATACTAAAACAAGTAACTTCATTGGAAGCTGGAAAAAGCTAATAAGTACTTCATTGGGACTTGAGATACAACAGCAAGGGCTTTGCCACATAGAAATCTATATGGGCAAGCTCAAGCACCTATAAAATGACACCAACATTCCTTTAACAATCCAAATTGCATTGTTTTGCTATTATAGACTTGATTCTCTTGATTCTGAATCAGATCTGTTTGGCAAATTTGTGACTAAAACAAAGTTGTCATTTATTCAGGTTTAATTTGGCTTGTGGACCAAGCCCCACGTTTTTGTCAAATTACACCGATTTGAAGACCCAACAATTGAGGAAAATAATTGCAGTGGTGCTAGGTTAATGCTTGGACTTGATGATCTTAAAGGTCGTTTCCAACCTAATGATTCTATGAACCTCTGCAGCCTCTTTTTTTTTGTGTTGTATACTGCATTTTTATATTATTTTTAAATAAAAGAAAATAAACCCATATAATTTACAGAATATAAAAAATATTACACATAATGAAACAAACATAGCTTCTGCAAGGCAGTGTACTGTACTCTTAGTGAGATAGCCTTAGTCTTATTTAGTCCATGGTGTGGACTTTTTTCCTTGAAATGTTATTCTTATTTTAAAACTTTTACTATGAGAGAGAGAAAGAGAGAGAGAGAGAGAGAGGAATTATTTTATTAGATGAGTAAGTAATGTAGTAGCTCCCTGTAATAACCATCTCTAGTTGTTGGTTACTAATCAGGCATTAAAAAATATAAACAAAATGCAGTGCATAATGGCTTCCTTGCTTATTCAGTAGCATATTACTAGACATTAAATGATAACATAGAAAGATCATTATGTTTAAAAACATAATATTAAAGAAATTTCTCTTCTTTCATGTGCACCTATTTCCATATGTAATCCTGTTTAAATTTTAACATCTATTTTCAACTACTACAGTGGGAATATATACATCTTAATTGGAGCGATAATATGTAAAGGATTTTGTTAATGCTTTTCATCTGAATGAAGAGGTCCCACTTTAGTGAACTTCTTTCTGGTTTAGCTTGTCTTTCAGTGCCCTTGACAACTGTAGGGTGAGACAGAGGGGTGGGGAGAGAAGGAGAGAGTGGCCAATTTCTATTCTTCAGGATTTCAGTCTTGGCTCTGTGCGTTTGTCTCTCTTCCCCCCCCACCGCCCCCCCATCCCCTCCACTTCTTTAGCTTCTTCTAATCATAATAAGTGCCTAGCAGTTATTTTTGTTCCATTTCTAGAAGAAGGAGTGTCACTGATCTCACCATTTTTAAGTGTGTTCATGCAACCACTCATGACTGTGGTAGGTAGAACAAGAAATGAGAATACGACTTGTAAAGGACTGATACAGTAGGAACCCACTTTCAGGAGTCATCTTGTACAACGGAATATTTTTGAAGCATTATTTTGTACTTTGTTATTACAGTGTTATTTGCCAAAGCTGTCTTTGGCTTTTATACACAGGGTTGTAGCCAATGGACCGATCAACAAGATCAGCTCTGGTATTTTGGCACATAGCAAAGGGCAGGTCTGGGCCCCCTAATATATTCTAATCTTTTTTTTTCTAAAAACTGACCTCACAGCTCCCTTTTCTATTGTTCTTGAAAGCCTAGTTGTTAACCTACACAAGGAGAAAATTGACAAATCTGACCATGCTCACGTCAAAAGACTTCTGGCAGTGGGGTAACAAGGAGATGGGAGATGCTCAGCAAGACAAGGAGAGATGCTGGAAAAATCAAATTAATGCAATGAGGGAAAGTTTTGCTATGGACTAAAAGGAAACTTTTTCACTCTCTACAACTACCTGAAAGGAGATTGTAGTGAGGTGGGTGTCACAGAATTGTAGCATCGATTGGGAAAACATAGAATGGTTTGGGATGGAAGAAACCTTAAAGATCATCTAGTTCTAACTCCTTGGCATAGTAAGGGATGCTTTCTGCTGCACCAGGTTTCTCAAAGCCTCTCCAGTCTTTTCTCACAAGTAACTGGGCAAGAAAAAATGGTTTTAAGTTGTGGGTGGGGAGGTTTGGCAAGAATCTCTTCACTGAAAGAGTTGTCAAGCACTGGAACAGGCTACCCAGAGAAGTGGTGGAATCACCATCCTTGAAGGTATTTAAAAGACACATAGATGTGTCACTCTAGGGACATGGTTTAGTGGTGGCCTTGGCAGTGCTGGGTCAATGGTTGGACTCAATGATCTCAGCAGTCTTTTCCAAAAGAAATAATACTGTGATTCTATGACTAGTTACTGCTAGAAACCAATTTTACCCTTGTTAGACTAATTCTGAAATAAAATTTAGCCTTTTAACTGATGTTAGTCTGGAAGGTTTTCTAACATTGAGAACTTCTCATTAGAAGTATTGTTTTATAAGCTGTAAAAACTGTTAAACTTCTACTTTAACCTGTTTTATTTTTAATTTCATTTACTTAATAGAACAGTGTCAATCGAATTAAACTTTTGAAAAAAGCTTACTTTATTTGATTATTTTTCTGTGGGCTGTTCTTGCTATAGGTCTGTCAGACTGTGGATTAAGGTGCAGAGTGATGGTGGCAAAATTGGATGGAAAATAAGCAATGACCACAAAAAGGGCCTACTTTTATATCATGATTTTTTTTTCTGTTAATTAGAAAACTGTCTTTTGTTGAGAGAGGAGTAAACTGGATGTACCCAGCTGAAATGAACCTCAATAATTAATTTTCAGGTCACCTATCAAATGGCATTTTACTGTTATGGTCAATCACCAGGTAATACCAGTTTGCTTCTTGGGCCAGAGATAATTGTGCTGCAGAATTCAGTGGTGGCTTTAAATGGCTGTTATGTTTAAATTATGTTGTGCATGGATTATGAAAATCAAGTAATCATAAGCAAATTTACTCTTTCTCTTACTATGGAAACAACCTTTTCAGTCCAGGTAGTGGGTGGTGTGTCTGGGGATCTTGGACAGCTTTGAACCTCACTACACTTGCCCATATAAATAAAAACTTGAACCTTAATAGTTGGCGCAGTATCTATTTCATTCACTCCATTGCTGTTTATAAAAAAACCAGGCATCTTTTATCCTCTAATTGGTGAAATACTTTCGTGTTTTGAACATGACTGAGACTCTCCTTACTTTTAAAAGGTTTGGAAAGAGATTGTGGTAGTGTAGCTGACAGTTCATCCATACCAGAGATGGTAATGATGAGACATTTTTCCGCAGGCATTACTGTCGGGGGTTTTACCAGCCCCCCCTGGGCTGAAATGGTCAGGCCTAGGTAGATTTCTGGAGAAAAAGCCAATCAAAAGTTTTAGTAACGCCTCTGCTAATGACATATTTAAGAAAATGGAAGAGAAGGTGGATTGCACAGAAGAAAATTAAGAAGCCATGGAGTAAGAGGGAGGCAGCAGGCCCCCTGAGTGGGGGGGGGGGCCTCTTGTCTCTGGCCCAAGGCCGGGGAGTTGAACCCAGGATTTCTTAATCATCAATAATTTTCTACAGTTGGCAGTCTTTCCCCTGCTGGAGGGAGAGGGGTGGGGAAACTTCCCCCCTTGCCTCAGCTCTTCTCCTGCTAGAACTGACCTTGGAGTACTTGTTATCTCAAATCTTCCTCTACTCTGTGCCGTGGCTGGAATTCTTCTGCAGCCAAATTGCAGGCGGGCAGCTTCTGTCTGGAGTTTGTTTCTCCACTGTTACACATCCCGGCTGGAGAGACTTCAATGCCATGCCTGCCCCCGGCCCAAGGCCAGGGGGGAGAGGGCTTGGCCCCCCCACTCGGGGACCAGCTGCCTTCCTCTTACTCTATGGCTTCCTAATTTTCTTCTGCCCAATTCCACCTTCTCTTCCATTTTCTTAAATATGTCATTAGCAGAGGCGTTACTAAAATTTTGATTGGCTTTTTCTCCAGAAATCTACCTAGACCTGACCATTTCAGCCCAGGGGGGATGGTAAAACCCATGACAATTATAAATGGATATTTGGCACTGAGTGCCTTTATGGTTTGAGCATGTTTATCCTTGTGGTTCTGGAAACCAGACCACTAGGTGGATTATATTGCTGTATATAAATTGTATTCCAGCATGTTTTATAAATCAGGTGCCTTAATCAGATAAAGACAAATGGCAATGGAATAGGTTAAATACAAATTTACTGCCAGGTAGCCATTGTATAGCACTGTATTTTACTGGATTTTTTGACTTAGCTAGCAGTAAATTCAGTCATTTTCCACTTAGAGACATGGGTCAAATTGGCATTCAGTCCAATTTGTGTGGTCCTTTCAGGCTCAACATGAATGGGGGTTTTGCCATCCAGCAAGGACTGGCATCTTATTTTACAAGCTATAGAACTTCTTTCTGTTTCTTAAAGGAGAACTAGGTGTGCTGAGGGAGAAATGCAGAAATCCTTTCCCTGGTCTGGCTGCAGATGTATTCAGGACTAGTTCAGACCACAGCACAATCGAGACTGTTCTATTTGTTTTGGAAAGACTGTGACAGTCTATTGGGAAGTGTGATACCAGCAGGGACAAGGGCAGTGACAATTACAAGCCTTCCCCAAATGCGCTCTGTCTCAGATCCAAGATTTCAGGAGTCCTCCATGAAAAGCATAGCTGCAGTGGCTGCAGCAGCTCCATGGAGTACCTAGGTTCAGCAGGGTGGATGGTGTTGTAGTCATTGATTGCATCACCAGATCTGTGGAAGCATGACAGATCCAGATTCCATCTAAAAGAAGACTGGAGCACACAGCATGATTTAATGCACAGATATCACATCCTGACATGCAGTCACAGTGTGACCACAGTAGCTGGAAGCACTGCACTTTTGGGTTGATGTCTGGAGTGGATGGAAGAAGTGATTACTCCTTCCCATGCCTTCCAAATCCATTTAACATAAAATATTTAAGCTGAGGATGTGTCAGATAATAAAAGGGTAAGACAAGATGATGCACTTGATATTAGCCAACAGCTGGGAAGTGTGTATCTGGGACAGGGGCTTCAGTGCACGCTGCAGAGCACTTCCAGCCCACAAAGGATGATATAGAATAAGCACTTTCAAGGCTGTTGACAGATCTAAAAGATGACACATAAAAGAATGATTTCCTCACTTGAGAAAGTGAGAACTGTAAATCAATACAATGACAGTAGTCTGTAGTGATAACTGAAATTGCTGGGTTTTAAATTACTAAGGTAAAATGTCTAAGCAAAAGAACATAATCTTAGGCTATCTTCTTTATCTGCTTAATATCTTCTTTTAATTTTCACATTTATAGGTCTGTTGTCTTTCAGATATTAGTCAGTAGACCTTCTTTACTCAGTTTTGAGTAAAGAAAATGTAATTTGAATAACAGCTTACCTGCTGAGAATTTATGATGAACAAAATACGAAGAAGAATGTTTTCATATGGTTGTAAACCCTAATTCCATTTTTTATATCAACCTAAAATACATGGTAGATTAAATGAAGAGTTAATAGTAAATTTCATGTATAGTCTATATCAAAATAAAAGAAAAAAGAAAATCTGATTGCCAGATATATTTTAAGAGAGTAGATTTGCTTCCTGCAAGTGTGAAAAAATGACCAATTTCAAGTAAAAAAATTTTATGTCTTTGGATACTTGCTTATTTCAAACCAATGCTCCAACGTCTTTACTTTCCATTAGAACTATTTTCCTAAAATTACAGTACCTAAAGTATAATTTAATAATACAAGGTATCATAGAGGCAATTTACTGCAGTAGTTCACCCTTCTGCTATCAGGGAACAACACAGTGTCTAATTTTACTTTATATGTATATGATTTCATGTTTTCTTATGTTTGTGTGGATGTGAGTGTGAAGGAGGAAGAAAGTTCAATCTTTTACACAGGACTAGTTTGTTTTTATATGATCCAGTAAAACATTCCCCAGAAAAATGTATACTTGGCTCCATATTATGTAGTCATCCAGTGCTAGTACTTTGGACCATGTTTTTCTTTAGTTCACAACTCAGAGACAAAATGCTGAAAAGAAGCCTTGTTCTTTACTATAGAGACATTAATTCTCCTAAATATTCTTGTTTTAACCACCTCACTAGGTTTACCTTAGAGTGTCGTACACACTAGTGAAGACCCCTCTGTTGTTTACATTGTGTGTCTATAGGGAAGAAGTTATCAGGAAGGGATTAAAAAGAAAATAAAATAAAATAATACTTAAATTATGAGATGAAGATTTACTTTCAATTGTGCAGTTCTAAAAACTGTAAGTGCAATAGTCAGCAGAAATGTGGACACACATCCCATAAACAGGTCACTCCAGACCATAGCCATCATCCCATGGTGCACTTGAGCATCTGTTAAATATTTTATATATGGTACTTATATTTACAACTAGCTCTGTGTAAACCTAACAAGAGCATTTGAAAGACCATAAAAGAGGAAATGTTAACATGGAGCTATAAGGATCTCACATGACTTGGGCCCACATAATGTAGTGGGCATTTGTGGATCCTATAAATAGATAGTGAACTATTTATAAAGCATCACTCTGCTTCTATGCTACACTGAATATGTTGCCAAGACATTGTGGTTGGTTATTAGAACCCAGCAATGTATCTGACTAGATTCTTGCTAGTATACCTTAAAGATCTGACGTCCTTCTTCATGTTAGAGCTCAAGAAAATATTAAATATGTTCCCTTTAGATCTCTGTACTTGCATATGATCCACACAGATTTGTTTTACTGTCTTATCTATTGTGCTCCATCTTACCCTTAATTCACATCATGAAATTAAAAACGACCATAAGCAAAATATTATATTCTATTGTGTCCCAGATAATTATAGTCCAATAATGGACTAGAGGGTCTTCAGAAAGTAGTCAGTCTTTAAAGCAGACTTTACATTCCTTGATGAAGTCATGACTATATTTTTGTACACATATGGTCTCTGACATGGTGTGACCAGCCTACTGCTAATAATCAGATTGAATGTTTTGTTTCAAAACCCAACACTCTTTATTTGGCCTTTTGGTTTTCATGGAGAAGGACCAAAAATATGAGCAACTTGAGAAATCATATTTTGGTTCTATGGATGTTCCTTAGCCTTTTTTCCAAATAGTCCAGGATTAATAATGGAATTTTACAGTTTGAATTTACTTGGAAAATGTTCTATATAGGAACATGATGAGGGTTACCAAGTAGGCAAAGCCAACAAACTTGAAGGTTTCAGCTTCATTATTCCTAATTTTTTTTCTCTCTCTTAAGTAGAATACTCTCCTTTTAGTACTAGTCTACCGAGTTCCTACCCTTTTGTCACTGCTGATAGACAGCCCAGACAATTATCAGTTATGCGGGAAGACAGATGTAAGGAATCTACATATCCTTACTTGCTGTGTCTAGGAGGTTGCCATTGTCATGTAATTCAGATGGTGATCACCTTACTAAACCGTAACCACCTTAAAAGTGTCTTTTGCATCATGACTTTATCCATGTTTCTTAGAGCAGGAAGGAGATGAAAGAAATTGGGTCAATCTGTTGTCACTTGTCACCTCAAATTATTGCATAACTTATCATCAGCCAAGAGTGCCAATATTATGTATGCATTTATTTCTTTCTCATCAGTGTGTTCTTGCTGACACTGCTCAAATAAGACATTCCACAGTCCTCTGCACCACTCTGCTTCATGCCCTTTTTAAGTCAGTGAAACAGTTCACACATCAGTAGACAGCGAAAGAGGTACTTGTGAGTACTTGTAAGTGATCAGAACACTTTTGCTGCTTCTCTCTCTCTCTCCATCTGAGACAACTGTTTTTCTTCTAAGGTGCTTTTTTTGATTGGCACCGTGAGTCATAGTTAGGCAATCAGCAAGACTGCTCTCAGGTATATAGTCCACATTTCAAACTTCTTGGGTGTTACAAGTAGGATTGACTTCGACCATTCTTCACATCATTTTCTTGTCCAGGTACTGCTGCACAAAATGTCTAAATGCTCGATTGATCATTATTTCCTGCTGTGGCAGTTCTCTTTTTCTCAGAGCGTTTTCTTCTGCTTATCAGGGGTTTGATTTCCAGATTATAAGGACCTCCCTTTCTATTTCTGATTTGTACCTGGGCAATAGTTAACCTACTTCTCTACAACATTTTTTCTCCCTCACAGGGAGCACAAACCCACTTTTTTTTTGACTATGTAGAGCGCAGTTTGTCATTTTTTTCCCCTCACCTTTCTTTCCTAATGCCTGTTTTAACTTGACTGTTCTACAAGACAACTGCATATCATGACTCAGTAACATCCTCCTACTTTTCTATTGCATAAACCAGGGGATTTTTCTTGCCTAACTTTAAAGATACATGCAAAGATATTTGCCCATGGATTAGTGATTATAGCAACACAAGAGAGAGTAACAAGCAGCTATTTTAGATGTTTGTGTTTGTGTTTAAGCGAATCTATTTTGTAAGGGAACCTGAGTCAGTTTTTGATATCTCTGTCTAGTGAAACAAATCACACTAAGGACTTCTTCTAAAATGCTGGTCTTTATGGATTTTCTTTTTGCTTCCCAAAGTATTTGAAGTAGCCAGTTTCAGGGGATTTTTGGTCCCTATTGCTTACAGTCACATCCTATTCTATGTTCAGCCCTGTAATTTGTGCTAAATTGCACATGCTTTCCTCTTAAAACAAGCCCCTCTTATCTGGTGGAGGCCATAGACATTTCTACATGAGGTGGAAGAAATGAGCACACTCCTTTTTTAGTGAGATGCAGTTTTGGTTTTTTCTCTGGGAAGAAAACAGAGTGAGTATTTTTATTAAGAGAGTGTCTTAAAGTTTATATTCCAGAAGAGATTTGAAAGCCTAACATCTCTGAGATTCCTTGTTTCTGTATAATAGAAAACTTCTCATCTTCTGGTAGTGGATTGAAGAAATTATTTCAGAGATTTTTCACCTTAGCGTTGCCCATGAAATGATGGGAAAGTAACAGATGGAATCCATACCTCAAATTCTGTTTAATGTTGAATTACCCTAAAAACAGATGAGAATGATAAATATTTTTCCACAAAGTTTGCAGGGCAGATTTTTCCGCTCAATATTATCTCATGGGATGTAAATCCCCATATCCTGGATTTTCTCAGGATATTTTCTCAGCTTGCAGTATTTTAAGTCAAAGAAATTTTTGTTTCCACCCAGTTTGTTTGAATTTAACTATGTCTCTGACAGGTAAAGTGGTATTTAAGAACATTTTAATATTTATATCTGAGTGTTCAATATTTTATTTTGTAAAAAAAATAAGATTGCTTTAGAAGATCATTCAGAAATTAACCAAGAGATTAAAAAAATAGCCTTACAAAAAATATCTTGTGACTACCGCTTTTCAAGTAGTTTTCTAAATTTAGATTTTCTTTATTGAGATCACCTGATAAGTAATTTTCCCAGTTTCACAAAAATAGGAAAAGCTATTACTCTGTAAATAGAGCTTTAGTCTCACTAAAGTAAACATCTGAGTGTTTTGCCCTTTTGGTTTTTTGCTCTTGACATCCATAGGGAAATCACGAAATTCCACAATTCATGTATCCAACAGTTATTTATTGTTTGATGTATGGGCCCATGCATAGAGATGTCCAGTCATTATTTTCATTTAGCCAGTTCCAAAGCTGCATATCATGATAACTTAGGGAAATTATAGATGAGAGTGATACTTCTAGGAAGTGTTGAAAAATTACGATGCCTAAGTTTTAAGGTTTTATCTATTTAAATTCTTTTAAAAATTGCTTATAATGGTTTTGGGTTTGCATCTGCAAAATGGAGGAACAATATTAGTCCACCTTCAAGAACTATACACCTACTGGAACACAGCAGACATGATGAAATAAGTATGAAAAATGCCTCAAATTTTAACAGGTGTTAGAAAGAAAGGCAGTTGCCATATTTCTCATGATTTCAAAGTCATAGATACTAGAAAAGGACAATGAACAAGAACAATGTCTAAAACTTCCTCTTCTCTCTTGTGTTGCATAGTTTGTATCAGATAGTAAATGTGCAATTTCTGTCCTTACATTATAGAACTTCTCTAGGGTTCAACTATATTACCTTAAGTTTTTTCTAATACTTTAATGAACATGGTGAACTATACATTATATGTTTTCTATAAAAATATTTTCTTGGAAATGAAAATATTAAAATTGCCATGTTTTATCTCATAGAATTCTTGAGATATACTATCACAGAATTGTGGGAATCTTGCAGCTATTTAACTGGCTGTAGTTTTTTATTTTTATATAATTCAAACACAAAGTCAAAGGCACAAGTACAAAACTGTACTGCTTAAACCAGGTCTTCTAGCTTTCAGTCATCTGATGCTATGAATTGTTAAAGAGATAACTATTTTTATCTTTAGAAGGTTAGTAATTGACTAGACTTTTGGTTGAAATTAGCAAATATTCTCAAATTTATCCTCTGCAACATAAATTACCAACTGAGTATGGCTAATGCAGTACTTCCATTTTTATATCAGATTGTGCTATAAAAGCAATGAACTAAGGACTTAACATATAATGAGAAGTACTTCAATAAAGCATCAAAAATCTTATTAATATTTCTATGTAGGTCTAATTGGATACAAACAGATATAATTTCAGCTGAAATCTACTGAAAAGAACTTTCTTGTTACCTTGACTATTAAATGAAATCATCAGTAAAACAGTGTTCATGAAAACAGCCAAAATATGGGCAAGGAGAAAAATTAATCCCTTGGATCCAACAGTGAGCAAATCTTCCCTGAAGAGAAGAATGAGCAAAAGGAGCAAAACCAAGGAGCTAAGCTTTGCCTGCTTTTCTCAGTTTTAAAAAACAAACAACAACAAACAACAACAAAAATCAATAGGGAGTAATTGTAACATCTTGAGAAGAAAATGTCAAAGCTATGTAGTAAAAAGTAGTGAGTGATTGGGCTGAAGCTTAGTCTTTGTACTGAAGTTGAAGATGAAAAGAAAGAAAAAAGGACCTGTAGCTTTTAGGATAAGTGATCCAAAGGTTTGTAGTAATCTTGTGTAGCACATAAAGTGTGTTTCAAGATATATCTCAGTTGTATTTTGGTTACATCACTGTTATGATGGGTGATCAGAAACAACGTTTTTGTTTCCGCACTTCTGGCAGGTTGAATGGAATAATCAGCAATTCTTAATTAAAAGTCTTTCTTCTTCCTTCTCTTCTGAAATCACAAGCATGAACCTCTGATCTTTTAGTCCCATTTGATTTTAATTAGAATATTTTATAGAACTGCTTGAATTAAACTAAGAGGAGGGTGTTTGGACGGTAAGCCCTAGAATTGTACCATGAAGTTGTCCACAGATATATTAGCTCTTTGGTAGAAGAATGTGGGGAGACATCTTGGAGTTAGTCAAGACATTCTGATGTATGCAAGTTAAAACTCTGATCTGGCCACATACATAAGCATTTTATTACATAAGGATGGTGAAGGGACTTAAGGGGAAGCTGTATGAGGGGCTGAGGTTGCTTGGTTTGTTCAACCTGGAGGAGACTGAGGGGAGACCTCATTGCTGTCTACAACTTCCTTGTGAAGGGAAGAGGAGAGGCAGGTACAGATCTGTCCTCTGTTGTGACCAGGACCTGAGGAAATTCCAGGAAACTTAGTCAGGGAAGGTTTAGGTTGGAGGAAAAAGTTTTTCACCCAGAAGGTGGTTGGGCTCTGGAAAAGGCTCCCAAGGGAAGCGATCACAGCATCAAGCCTGTCTGGGCTCAAGAACCACTTGGACAACACTCTCAGGCACATGGTATGATTCTTGGGGTGTCCTGCACAGTGCCTGGAGTTGGACTTAATGATGCTGATGTGTTCTTTCCAAATCAGCATGTTCTGAGATTCTACAATTCTAGTCCTCTGTAAACTCTTGAGATAATTAGGCTATGAATAAAATTATGCTTGGGAAACTTACTCATTTTGCTATCATTAAGCTGTAGATGGACTGCACAGGGATCCAAAAATTGGTTTAAGGATACCAGTGCCCCAGTTTCTCAGCCAATGTACCATGCCTGTGCAGGACACACATCAGCTTGCTGAGTGGGAAGCTGGATGATTTAGCCAACACTCAAGTGTTAAAGATAGGGATTCCTTTCAAAATTCTCTCCAGTCATGGAGACTACAGGGACTACATGGGTCTGCAGGACTATACCTCACCCTCATCTAGAATATCTTGAATGGAAAGGAGGTAGAAGTTTCCATTTTTTTATCCAGCAGCCTGGTTTTGAATGCATTCATAAAGCTTATGAAAAACAAAATATAATCTTCTCCTCCTTCACAGCTATGGGTTGTTCTAGTGTAGAAGTATTTTTAGAGAGCATCTACTTCCTTGGCCAATTGGATAGAAATCAATTACTTCCTCCCAGCAGTTTCCCCGACAAGATCCTCATGCTAAGGAGTCACTCATGTTTTCAAATGGGAAGAGTTCCTTTGGGTGCATAGAAAACATCTGTGTCCCTTGATGTGGTCTCAGTTTTGATTCATTTTGCTCATATTTGACAAATTTTATTTTATGACAAGAAATTACTGTATCTGGACCTAACTATGGATTTATTCTGTGACTCTAAATACATTTAATATAACTTGGGAAGAACAACCCTACTTTATTACCAGACAATGTGTACCAATGGTAAGGAGTCTCCTATAAATAAAAGCAGAGAAACCGTATGTCATGTGTTTGATCCTTCTAAAGGTGACCAGTTGTTTAATCAGTTTGTCTGATTTTTTATAAAAATATTTATATTCATATACTAGCAATACCAAGGATTTTGATTATAAAAATAGGTCAAATACATAACAAAGCAGCCTGTAAATGCTGTCTTACAAGAGAGTACAATTTCTTGGCTTTTACCCAAAGAAGTTCTGTCCTCAATTATTTATATTTGCAAGTTCACCATTGCAAAATCTGTCTTTTAGATGAAATGATATTCCTCCTAGAGATTCTGAAGGGGGAAAACAATGAAGCCCTTAAAAATTTTGCTTTCGGGCGTTTTTGCATGTATGCAAAAGCATGCATTTAGGAAAGCTGAAACTGTCAGAAAGTGTTACAGAATGCAGTAATGTAACATGTACTGCAGCTACTAGGCTCAATCAAAGCTCAGAAAAGCACTTTTCTGATGTACTGTATTCCACTTATGCTTACACTAAAATGAAGATGTCCCAGTCAGTGAGGGAGACAGCATGACTCCTCTATACCAGTTTCCCCAGTTATGTCATTCAGTGTGATCTCATTGATTTATAAAATTTACATAAGGACTAGTTGTTTCTAAACTTTAAAGTCTATGCAAGTTTCTCTTCTGTGACTATAATGGAGCCAATTGCAATGTATTTTAAAAGACAAAAGAGAAAAAAAGTCAAGCCATATTTATCCACAAATGTCAGTTATGGAAAAAAAAATTGAAACTTCTGAGCTCTCCTCAGCAAATGCAGGTTTTGAATACTTCTGAATGAAATTAATATCTGCTTTTTGGCTGGTCTGCAGAAATGTATTTAGGTATGAGATACTCTGAATTTTATATTTTTTATAAGATGAAAATGAAAAATGGGCTTTGAAAACACACTTCATAACATTTGCCAGCAGCAAGAAGGTGGTTGAAACTCAACTTTCTGTGATAATCTCCAGATTTCACAAGTTCATAGCTTTCTGAAATACATTCTAAACTAAATATTTTTTATGTTTGGGTTCTTACCAAGATTTTAGAATCTCAGAGCAAAATTTGATTATTTTTTGCATGAAGAATAATTCAGTTTCTGTTGAGGGAAGAACAAGACCTGACAGTATTCTTTAAAAGTAAAGGTCCAGAAAAAACAGCTGAAGCTGAAAACTGACACTTGGCTGCTCAGTGAGGTCTGGGTTCAAAAAGGCACCTAACTGCACTAATACAGCACTTAAATTTCAGCCTTAAGACTTCCAAAGTAGCTGCACTACTGGTACAATTTGGGCACCTAAACGTACATCAGTACTGCTAAGTGACAGGCGAATACGGAAGAGATTGAGATCAGGACTCACCCCATGCTCAGGTCCCCGCTCAATTGTTAGACATCCTCCTAGATGTGTTTTGGACCTCTCCATTGGTCCATGCAGTGCACTGTTGGCAAGACAGAGAGTGCCTCCAGAGACCTGCATGAAGATACTTGTCTTGTTTTGGACCCCTCCCTTCTTTCCAACACTAAGCTTAAGCACTATCAAACTTCCTGTCTCCCTTCAACACACAACATTATGTTTAGTTTTTTACTTTTACTCCCATTGCTTGCACTACTGACTCCTATTATTCCAAACACTTTGAGCTGAAAAATAACCACACAAAATATTGTGTATTTTAGCCACTCAGGCACTAAGTGGGACCTAGAGGAGATGCAGTGCCAGATACTAGGTAGTAGTAGGGATGCTGCCAGCTTGTAGCAGAAGGTGGTAGCAGTAAGCAAAGTGAATGTAAGCCAGAAGAGACAGCATGTCTGCTTGTATTTTATGTCACCAACATGGCATATTCTGAAATCAAGGTCTGCAGCATCCAGCTTGATCAGCAAGGATCTGTTTGTGTTTGTCTTTTCTGAGGATGATATAGTTATGTCAGATGCTGATATAGATATGTCAGAGACTTCTGTAGAAACTCTCTCCATCTGCTTTCTGCTTGGACTTTGTGCTTGGCCTCTTCTCTTAAAAACTCATTACTTCTCTCCTGACATAAGCAGGGCACTTTTGTTTTTTGTAAAATGCTGGTTACAATGCCACCATTTTGTATGGGGAATATTAAAACATTTAGACAAGATAAGAGACACCCTGGTCCTGCTCATTCTTTTTGCGTGGTCGGAATTTATCCTGACTATTTCACAGTGGACTGTGAATGTGACAAGAATTCAAGATTCACAGGGCTTGTGTAAATAGATATTCTAACTGGCCTTTTAGGGTCCTGTCCTGGCAGACTGGGGATATGATCTGGACCTCTGGTAGACTAAGATATGATAGCTAGTTTCCTCTCAGATTGCATTTGTTATAAAATAAAGTTCACATAAATATTGATGATATTTTTTTTATATAAATATGTTATAAAGGTAGGGAATATATCATATAAAGACAGGGACCGTCTTCACTCTTCTAGAGATGCTTTTCAAGAATTAAATTGCCAGGAAGTTTTTGTGTAAGCTCAAGAAGTTGTGGACAGGAGAATGTGTGAATTCCAGCAGAACTTAGGGGTCAACTAGGTGCAGACAACTTGGTGTTAACAAGACTTCTGGAACTGGGAAGAAGCATAATTTTAAGCATGATAGGAACTTTGCTGTTGAAACTCTCAGTGTCCACAAATAGAAATGTCTCTGGCTTTAAGCAACAATTTAACTTTTAATAGTCCCTCATTGACCATAAATATATGTATTCTGCTAACTTCCTGCTTTGGTGCTTGTCTTTTTGTAAAAATTGATATGTTCTAGGTTTAGAGATACAAAAGAGTTGCATAAATGACTCTAAAAAGTAGTTCTGATCAGTGGAAATAATAAAGTTCAACTCTTCTTGAATTTAGATTTTCTGCAGTTTAATAAGGTGAAAGTTCCCCCTGGTGCTTCTTCTAACCTCTGAGTCATTCATAACATCATTCTTCCACATGGATCCTCGGATATCTGTGAGGAACTGACCTCATCTTTCACCCTTTTCCCCAATAAAGGCAATAATAGAGCCTCTCTCCTCTTCTTCACTCAGCTGTCTATTTCAAAAGAACATGTTGGATCTTACTGTACTGACACCTGAAGTGCTCAGTCAAATTTGGCTGAAACTGGCTGACAGTTCAAAAGCTATTGGAAACGGATGGATAAATATACCTTCACACACACCATCAGTGTTATGCTAGTAAAGTGCATTTCCTGAGGAAACTAAGGCAAAAATCCTGTCTGAGCATACTCAGAAGTCTCTGCTGAATCTCATAACAAAACCATTTTCACGTAAAAATGTCCTATTAAAGACTATGTTCTGCATAATTCTCTGAAAATCAATGATTTAACATCAAAAAAGGAGAAACAAATTCCAGAGGGGAAAAAAATGCAGTTTTAGTGTATAATAATACAAACCACATCAGTAAGTTTAGCCTGTACCACTATAGTGCAAAGTCTGATTCACGCTTTCAGCACAAGTTACTATAATAGAAAAACAGCTTAATCCCTTCAAATTCATATTAGAAGTGTTGCATTTATTCATAAACAAACAGAATGAGTGAAAGGAGTGCCATTACTTTGGAATCTCCTGTCCAGGAATTTTGTAATCACTGAGGAATCTGCAGCCCTTTATCATTGCTCTAAATTGTCACTCCAGCATGAGAAACTTGTGCTCCTCTGCACCATGACAAGATGCTATTTTGAGTAGTACCTAACATGCACTTTCAATCCAAGTTAGAATCTCTGGCCTGAAAATGTACATTGTACTAGTACCTATAACTTTAAAAGTCTGAGATGGAATACTTAAATACAAAAGAGAGCAACGAAATAATATTTACCTGAGGAATTTTGCATGTAGTCAAATGTGACCAATTTGTTGATTTAAATTTAGATATGGAGGATTCAGTGGATGTCTTCCAGAAGATGATTAATCCTACCTTTCAAGAGATGGGATAAAAAAACATAAGAAAAGAACCTATTTCTCTCCATTGAACATTCAACATTGTTGAATAGATGCCCAGCATTCTGATGACTAAAAAAGATGAGATAAAGGATCATTACAAATAATGAAGTCTTACTCAAAAACCTTTCCCCAGCCTCCTCTCCAGGAAGTCCATACCATTCTAGTGCAAAGTGTAACACCTGTTGTTAAAAAATTATATCCACACATTACTTCCATGTAAATAGAAATGTATTAGACTGTTGTCTGTAATGCTTTTTGTCACTTGTGATGTTGGAAGCATAAAGAACCAAACCAAAACAAAACAAGAAAACACCAAACCTTGTCTGATCTTGTTATGACATTTTCTGAGAAGACTGAAGGGTATTTTCATCTGAAAACAGAATGATATTCTTTTGTCATGGTGCAGTTCTGAATCATTTTATAAAAATTGTTAAGATTATCCTGGATATACCATGCTTTGATAAAGAGCAGATTTTAATCTAATGATGGTGTGACTGACAGTTGTAGCTTGCTTAGGAAGAGTGAGAAGTCTCCTCAGGATCCTCTGTATTAGGATCAGTCAGTTACTATCCAGCTGATTCCCTGGATGTTTTTCCTTCACTTTTCAGTAGGTTTTGTGTGGGAGGGCTGGGGAGACAAGCACTGCCATCAGTAAGGGAGTGGTGATTTTTGCATTCCTGAAAGTCACTACTGTGCTAAATGAAGATAATTGGCAGGAATCGATTAGTCTCATCAGAGGGTGCTATCAAGGGTTGAGGTCTTTTCACAAATTGCCCCTTCTGTGCTTATTGCTTGAGAGACATAATCTCAGCGATCCCGAAATTCACAGAACAGGAGATTGATTTCCTCCTTTTTCTTTTTCTTTCCCCGCCTTAAACTCTGCAGGTCAGTCCCACCCCAGGGTGCATCCGAGCGTTAATGAAGATGTTGTACTGCCCTTACTGCAGAGGACTTCCCACTGTGAAACCTTGCAACAACTATTGCCTCAATGTAATGAAGGGCTGCCTAGCAAATCAGGCTGATTTGGATACTGAGTGGAATCTGTTCATAGGTAAGAAGAGTTTAAATATTAGTGGAAGGAAATGCAATAGCAATTATCTGCTGAGTTCTGTGAGGTTAGAAGACACTGTTGGTCAATATTTGGAATGAAACAACTGCAGATACACCTCGCTTTCTAAGTGACCTTCCTGGCTTGCATTGAGAAATAACTGTTTGCCCTGCCCTGAGCCAGTCATGTTTAGTATTTCATATTTCAAAAGGAATGATATGGTGTTACAGTTTCTGCACTGAATTATTACATGCTATGTGAAATGTCAAGAAAGATTTGGTTGAGGATTTGATAACAAGCTTAACATGGCAGAAATAGTATGTATTACAACTCAAAACGAGGCTCTTGCAAGCTGAGGAGATAATAACATTGTGTAACACCCAGTCAACATAAATCACAACAGATGTTGTTCTTAATTCTGGTAGTATATAGGCAAAAAACTTTAAAAGTTACACACATGAGAAATTATTAATTCCTCATTCTTGCCTAAAGTATGTCAGTGTCTCCCTTTCAGTGTACTGAATAGACAGTACCAAACACAATCAAATGTTAGAATGGAGTATAGAATATATTTAAGGAAAACTGCTACCACAGTTTTATTCACTTAATTCTTCACTCGAGTAAACTACGAACAAAACAAGAAAGACATTTCCCTTAACAGCCATTCAGTTATCCTGTAGTAAAAAAAAAACCAAAACACACACACACACAAAAAACCCACAAAAAACCCCCCACACTCCACCACAAAAAAAAAGCCAAAAAATCCTCCCAGAAGAGTAATATATAACAAGAAATAAGAGTTTTAAATTGCTTTTGGTGATAGGATGACAGGATAAGATGAAGAATTAGACTAGCCTAATGATAACGTAGAAAGAACAGAAACAGCTAGTTACACCAGTCATTAACGAGTATCATAGTTTAGACTGGATTTCAGGAAAATTAATACAGCTGGAAAAAAATAAGATAAAACTTTCTTTATTGTGACTGATGAAAGAAAATGTTATTTTCTACTTTGGAAAGATAAACCAGAAGCAATGTCATTCTGCTGAATTTCAAACCCCACTGACCAATGTGACTTTGAAAATTTGACTCTGACTCATTCATGGATTTTTGCTTTACTCAGCAGAGTGAGATGGATAGGGAAAAGAAAACAGGATGAAAAATGAATCAGAGTATGAAATGTGAAAATGAGCATTGAGTGTGCTATAAAAATAGCATGCAAACAACAATATAAAACAAATGATGTATGTACACATACCTTCCCAGTACCTTATACTAGTTAAAAGAGTTGACATCAGAAACCATGCTGTATGGAGGGATACCCATGGGATTACTTGTATGAAAAGGAGAGTCATCAGAAAGACAAGTGGGAGCTGATGGAAAAACAATACTAACCTATTAGAGACATTGCATAAGCTACTTTCCCTCTGTCATTAAAGAATAAGTGAGAGCTGAAATGTCACTAATTCCAATCAAAGAAAATAATCTAAGCTTTTAGACAAAACAAACAAAACATTTGAACTAAAATAAATGACAGAGTTTTTATTAAGGCATGCACCTGTTTAAATCAAAAGCTGGAAGATAAGGATTCAGGTCTTAAGAGAACATTTCATTTTCTGATGCTTTAAATTCAGTAAGAGTGCTGGGCAGGGTGAGGTATGTGTTGGAAAGTGTGGAAATGTTTACAGGCTCAGACTTTCAGAGTCATTGATGCAAAGCCCTTGTCTTCATCAATGTCTTTCAGCTTTTGATTTTTCTTGCTCTCAGAAAAGAAAAACTGCATGAAACCTTGTACATTATGTTAAAATATAGTGCTAATTTGTTAAATACTATGTCAAGCAGGCTGGTATGCAATTATTCCTGCATAGGTCAGTGATGACAAGGTGGTGTACCGTACAAATACATCAAATCATATTTCCTCTTTCTTCTAGCTATACAACTTCCCCTCTATAACTTTATGGGGAAGAGAATAGAGGAGGAACAGAGATTTTCATGTGTTTGGAAAAGGTATGCTGTTTTGTCCCATTTTTCAGATCTCTGACAGCTTTGTTGAAGAAGAGGGTCCTTCCCTTATGAAAGATTGAAACGAGGCAAGTTGTCTCTGTCTCTGACAGCTGTCACAGGCTTTCTAATAACAAATCCAATTCCCTTAGTAGTAAACCCAACAAAATTTCTACTCGCTGAATTAAAATGAACAGCAGAACTTTACAGCACCGCTGAGCTATGAAAATTGGAAATAATGCATGAGCAGTTTTTATCCCTGTTCTGATACTAGGAACCATGCACTAGGAAAAAAAAAAAGATAATTTTGTGCACTAACAACCTCTGCATAGGCAGAAATCCCAAGTGTTAGTGCATATTCATACACAAATAGTTTTGCTTAGTTCATAATCTGTGCATTGTAAAATCGTTTTGGCAAAAGTTGATACTAAGAGAAAACTCTCAGATATGTTTGTCAGTAACTACATCGTGTAGTTTGGACTGCATGTCCTGGTGTTGTTCTGTAGTAACTGCAATGGTCCAGCAACAGCCAAGATCTGCAAGTGAGGAAGAACAGAGGAAAGTAAATAGGCTGTCTCACAGCAGGATGTGTTGCATGTTTCACCTAGTGCATAAATATAGAAGTCAGAACTGAAATCACATATATATGGCACTTATAAATCTTGCCTCTACTTTCAAAGCTAAAGATAGTGAGACAGCTTACCTTAAACATCTGGTGCTTTCCAAGGTTTTATAGACTGTGAAATTTGGTAAGAAGTGAAACAGCTGCAGCAGCGTGACACATGGTTTATTATATATTTCCTGTTTGTGTCACCTTAAAGTCTGTGTCCTTTTTGTGTAATGTTTCATTATAGGCTTTTTGTATTTAGTTGCCTTCCTAGGTGCATGATAAAAGCCAAATGTAGCACATCTTATTGTAGCAGATCCTCTGCAACTCAGAATTTTGCCTGAGAAAGGAAGACAAAGACGTAATATCATAATTATGAAGCTGTAATGAATAAGTAGTCCTTCCAGGTATCTATATAAAATATTTAAGAGGTATTTAAGAGTAAAGCTGCCACACTGATTTTGAAAGTGTGTATTTTGGCAAAGCTTACTTTTGAAGTTTTGCCTGTAAGTTTACCTATCATAATCTCCTTTGTACCAGTCTCGAGTAAATTCAGCAAATCCAAGAAAAAAAGAACTAACAGGAGAGCTGTACTGCTCATGAAGGAGATTGCCTGAGGGAGGAGCTGTCTGATTCTGTGGAATGGGGAAAAGGGGATTTTCTCTGTCTCACTGCCCAACAGATATAGTCAAAATTATGCTTTTCTCCATGGAGCTATACCAATTAACAGCAATAAGGATGAGGGATCCCAGTGTTCAGTGTGTCACAGAAACACAGAAGAGATAGATAAAACTATTCCCACTCACAAAAATTTAAACCCGTACATCTTAGGGAATGACATTAAAATTTAGCAATACCGTTACTCCTCTTTCTCTCGCTAACCTGCATTTCAGTCCATGGTCATATCTTAAGATTCTTTTATTTTCTTAATCTTAGCTTTCCCTACGGCTGATAATTTGTTTCCCTTTAACTGTTCTTTTCTCAAGTAGGAATGTCAGTTGCGGAATGAGCCCACCTAAGTGGACACCACACTTTCTCTTGGTGCCCTCATTCAGGCTTCAGGATCAATACCCATAAAAAGATCATTTCCATGGAAGCAAGTGCATCTCATTCTGACAGCTGCCTTAATCACAGGTTCAGGATAGCAAAGAGGTGATAAGGCATTTGCTTTTTTGGGGATTTGTTTTACAATTAGCATTGGATTTAACTTTCTTCCATCTTGAGAAAAAAAACGCAGATCATACTAAATATGAAGGTCTAGCAAGATTGTGACTCAAATATGATAATCCTTATATAAGTAATTGAGCACAACAGAAGAGTAAAAATCATACGAGTTACTCTATCTGAGCTTTGTTTTTGTAGACATGTAAAGTAATTCATAAATGTTTTGTTGCTGTAGTTAGTGACAAGATGTAATGAATGTGTAGTGGCATAGCAATGCAACTCGTGGAGGTTTGACACTGCATGGCTATTTATAACATCAGAAAGTATAAGTCCTTTTTTTTCCCCTAAGAATCATTCAATGATAAATCAGACTCATCTTAATCTTACCCACATGTTTTAATGGAAAACACTTCAGAAGTTGTGCAGTAACAGAGACGTGCAAATAACAGTCATTCCGACAGCTCAGGATTGCATCTCTGTCTATGGAAAGGAGCCAAGGGGCTCCTGCACTAGTTCGTGTCCACAGCTGTCCTTCAGCTTAGACTGGAAAGAAAGTCACTTTGCTATCAGTGTATTCAACACTTGACAAGTTCTGCAGTGTAGTAAGGCAGATCAACATGTAGAGTATTCTCACTGCAGTATGCAGCGCCTGCAAGGTTGGCATCCAGACTCAGAGAGCCACAGACATCTTTTATTGCCACCATCCCACTAGGCTTCAGCCAGAGAAGAAAATCGTACCTGAGAGGCTTCGGCAAAAGCTCCTCCTTCCAGTGTTGAAATTGTTTCACTTCTGTCATTACAGCAGCTCTGCATTACTAATAAACTTTCTTCTTCTTGTGCTTTAAGAATCCCTTTTTTCTTCCCATCAGTATGACTCAGACACTGACCTTAGGAGATCTCCTGAGGCAGAGTATACTCTGTAGTCTCAATTAGAGCAACTACACCATTTTAAGTAAAACTCCCCAGCAAAACCTTAGCTACTAACTCCTAGTGGAAGCTTTAGTGATGAAAATATGCAATCAGTTTTATTTACTGCTTACGAAAGTTTCCAGGTCTCTGTATTTTCTCTCGGTTGTGTGCAAGCACAAGGACAAACATTTTCCTTCAAGAGACCCCCTAGATTTGGCTTTTTGTAATGGCTTGTGACAAGAATAACTGAGACTCTCTTTGCTTCATAGGAAAATCAGTCTAGAATTATGATAGCAATCTTATACTATTTTCTTGTGCTTGTTTACACAGCTACTGTTAATAAATTCATCCATATATGTGTAGGCAACTACATTTTAGGTTCATGAAAATAGGGAACACCTGAAGTGTATTGAGATGAAATTCAAAAGAGATCGGAATATTTTGTCCTTTCTTTCTCTAAAGTGTGCAGCATAGAATCATAGAAGAATGGAATGTTAAGGGTTTGATGCAGCATAGAAGCATAGAATCATGGAATGTTAAGGGTTTGAAAGGACCTTAAAGATCATTTAGTCCCAACCCCCTCTGCCATGGACAGGAATACCTCACACTAGACCACGTTGCTCATGGGCTTATCCAACCTGGCATTGAACACTGCCAGGATTGGGACATCCACAGCCTCCCTGAGCACCCTGTTGCAGTGTCTCACCATGCTCACAGTAAAGAATTACTCCATAATATCTAACCTAAATTTCTCCTCTTTCAATTTGTACCTATTACTCTTTGTCCTGTTGCTATATTTTCTGACAAAGAGTCCCTCTCTGGCTTCCCTGTGGGCCCCTTCAGATACTGGAAGGTTGCAATTAGGTCTCCACACAACCTTCCCTTCTCCAGGCTGACCATCCCCAACTTTCTCACCCTGTCTTCACTGGGGAGGTGCTCCAGTGCTCCTATCAACTTCATGGCCCTTCTGTGGACTTGCTGCAACAGGTCCATGTCCTTCTTATGCTGGAGCCCTGGAGCTGTACACAGAACCCCAGGTGGGGTCTCAACAGAGCAGAGGAACAAANTCAAAAGAGCGGAGGAACAAAATCACCTCTTTTGACCTCCTGCCCATGCTCATTTTGATGCAGCCCAGGACACCGTTGGCTTCCTGGGTGGCAAGCACACACTGCTGGCTCATGTTGAGTTTTTGTCAACCATCATCCCCATCTTTCTCCACAGGGCTGCTCTTTATTTCTCTGCCCAACTTGTAGGTCTGCCTGAGATTGCCGCAACCCAGGTTACACTTTGCTTTGTTGAACTTCATGAGGTTTGCATTGGTCCACCTCTCAAGCCGGTCAAGGTTCTCCTGGAGAGCATCCCTTCCCTCCAGTGTGTCAACAAACCACAGCACATAGCTTGGTTTGGATCATTAGTGAACTTGCTGAGACTGCACTCAATCCCACTGTCCTTGCTGCTGACAAAGATATCAAACAGTATTGGCCCCGACACCGACCCCTGAGGGACACCACTCATCACTGTCTCCACAGGGACAATGAGCCATTGACTGCAACTCTTTGTGTGCAGCCATCCAGCCAGTTCTTTATCCATTGAGGGATTCATCCATCAAATACAGGTCTCCCCAGTTTAGAGGCAAGGATGTCATGCAGGACATGCATGTCAAATGGTCAAATGCTTTGTCTCAGATCAGGGAGATGTTGCTCTGTCCCTATCCACGAATGCTGTAGCCCTGTTACAGAAGGTCACCAGATTTGTCAGGCATGATTTCCATTTTATAAACCAATGTTGACTGTTACCAATCACCTCTTTGTTTTCCATGTGCCTTAGCTTAGTTTCCAGAACAATCTGCTCCATCTGTCCTTTGTATTTTTCCTTGCACACTACAGACCAAAGTGTAGCAATCTGTTGTAACTCTCAGTAGGCAAAAGTCTTGCTCCTCCTTAATCATGGTAAATAAGAGCCAAAATCTGGGATTTTTGCAACCTTAGTTACCTGGGACTTGAATATCTTCCCTCTACTACCCTCCTCCTTAATCATTAGATGAAACTAAGCTGTGTTATTTTTTATATGTTAGCCTCTCATAAAGTCCTTGGGAGAAAAAATAAGTGATATTACTTCGTTCATGAAGATGCACTGCAGAAATACAGTTTCTGGTAGGAATTCATCAATTTTGGTTTGATGAGCATAGAATGGGCACTTGAATGCAAACACTAAAAGTTCACAATGCGCATTTTGTCCTGATATGAAAACAGATAGCATTCATAGTCAAGGCAGCCTAAAATTCAAAGCCTGCATAAAAAGCCTTATTTTAAGTTATTGTCAGCTTAGAAAGCATTGAATTGTTGTGGTGGGTTGACCTTGGGCTGGAAGCCAACCCAGGCACTCTGTCACTCCCCTTCCCAGCCAGACAGGGGAGAGAGTAAGATTGAAACAACCTGTGGGCTGGGATAAGGCAGTTTATTAAAGCAAGACCAAAGCAAAAGCTTGCATGTGCAAAAGTGAAATGAAAGATAACACGGTTTATTCTCTACTTCTCATCAGCAGCGATGATCAGCCACTCCCGAGCAGCAGGGCTTCAGCACACGTAATGGTTCCTCAGCAGGCAGCCATTGGAGATAATGAATACCCTCATTCCTGCTCTGTGCCTCAGCTTTTATATCTGAGATGACATCATATGGTCTGGAATATCCCTTTGGTCAGTTTGGGTCAGCTGGCCTACTTGGGTCCCCTCCCAGGATCTTGCCCTCAACTGAGGAAGGAATGTTACAGTGCTGGTGCTGTGCTCAGCAGTAGCCAAAACACCAGTGTGTTATCAACACCCTTCTAGTTGCCAATGCAAAGCACAGCACTGTGAGGGCTACTGTGGGGAAATGGACTTCATCTCAGCCAGACCCAATGCAATTGTTTAGGCTAAAGTCAGTATTTCTTGCATTCTACCTGAATGAAAGTTATCATGACACCTCCAGTGAAACTATCTTTGCCAACCGTTGGAATGAAAATAGGGAAAACTATCTTAACCTAATGCTTTTCATCTTTTCTAGCCATTTCTTAGAGAAACTTTTGTGCCTCCAGAGTTGCAGAAGTGAGATTTTCTTTAAGTCTCCTGTATGTACAGACTGTAGTAGCTATTTTTATATACCAATGTCTGTTCCCTTAGTTGAAGTGTCAGGGTTTGGTGAATGGCTCTAAGGATTTTGGTCCCCATTGTGATTATATACAAATAAATGGAATCCCAAGTTTAGAATTATTTTTCCCCACTTTAGCGTATGTTTTGGAAAAGCAATGGAAAATAAGTAGAGTATACTGTTGTGTGATCAAGCTGCAGATTTGGTTGCTCAGAAACTGAGAACAAACAGATGTAAATCTAACGTTGTTTACGAAAAAAAAAAAATCTGTAGCATGCTTCAGGCCCATCAGTCTCCACAATGCATAGGTAGCCTATGTGAAGGAATTTGAAGTGCTATTAAAAACACAGACTTAACATCCTAAAATAATTATGTCAGTTCAGGTTAAAAATATGTAATTTTACAAAAGAAAAGTGAACTCAACTTGACAATACCTAATTAAAAGATTATGGTACTATACTTTTGAAATTCTCTAATATGCAGAAGCCTTCATGATCCCATAGTTTCCCCTTGTTTTCCAGAAATAGTAGAATCACCACCTACAATTTAAATACAATACCAAGATCTAATGGTTCAGAGTATATAGGAGCAACCCTGAAAAAAAAAGGCAACATCACCTATCAGTGATGAAGGAATGGGACTGCACGTGCGTGCGCACACACTATTGAGTTTTCAGGATTCCCCACAGATCTCTCTCTGCATTCTCCTTTTATTAACCCCTTCGGGTAAACAGCACCTGGTGTTGACATTCAGTTAACTCTAATTCCCAAGACTTTGGTGACCTCATGTTTTGATTTTACACATTCACAATCTATCATTCTGTGATTGTTTTCAATCACAGTATAAACCATGCATACTATCATGCAGACCATTAAGTGTTTTTTCCACTTTGGGAACACAGCGCTCCCTTTATCAAAACATGGTCAAGGCCAAAACACACCTTTTGATTCTAATTAACTGAATATAGGTGCTGCTGGTTTAACGTGTTCCCACAATCACTATTCATTGAGGTAAATAATGTGAAGAAGAGGGGAACTGTGTTATTTCCCTACTGTTTCTCTTCCCTCAGAAGTATAAAGGATTCGCAATCTGGGCGTGTGATTCCTCAGATGGTAATGAATTCAGCCTGAGAGAAGCTCTCTGAAGTTGTACTGCTGGCAGCATGCAAATAGCAGCAGTCCTTGCCTGCTGCTTAAATCTCTGTGCTTCCCCCTGGGGCAATACAGATTTGTATAAGCAGCTCACAGCATCCATTACCTGTATATTTGCTTCAGGATGTGTCAGTGAAGAAGGGGATTCCCTTCTGTTGGAAGGACTATGTGTATCTTGTGCTCCAGTTACTGGCTCAAGAGGGCTGAGACTCATCTGTCTTGATCTTGACAGTGACACCATTGACAGCTTGTTACTAGGGGGATGCAGCCTGGAAGGATGCTAATAGCTTCACTCAGAGTGACTCTTGAAAACTGCTGCTCCTGAAGGAGGCCTGTGGATATCTGAAGATGCAGATATTTAGTGGAATGATAGCAGCAGACTTTTTGAGCCCCTGAACTTTGATGTGGCTTATGGAAATGAAGTGTGGTGATTAACTATACCATTTTCTTTAAGGCTAGAAAGATATTAGTATATGTGTAACACATTGCCCATTGTTATCTCATGTGACAATTACAAATGCAGGATCACATTCAGCCATTCTAGAATTCTGCCTTTGACATCTGTACACAGTTCTCTTGAACTGCATGATTGCTCCAGTTGTAGGAAAAAGCTTCTCAAAACTTGAAGTAGTATGAGAATCACATACTCAGCATTTTCATCGGGCACAACAGAGCACTATGTTGACTCCAGCACTTAGATACAAGGCAGATCAGCATTGTCAAAAAAGTTTAAAAGAATTTATAACTAAACCATTGGACCCAAACGATGACTTTTTAGTTCCATTTTCATTCCTCATCTCCCACTCCCCACGTCATTTAGCATGAAAGGGAAATGTCTATCTAGTACACATGAGCACAGTTTGGAAGTTGCATAAAATAGCAAATTTCTCTGTGCATTCAGGGGAAGTGCTACAGAAGCTGTTTTGCCACTGCTCTTAAAATGCTATGAATTAACACAAGGATCTCACATAGGATATCTCTAGAAACAGGCAAATATGTTAATTATTTATTGCTCAAATACTATGTGGTTCTGCGATTACGATTATGATTATTATTTTGTACTTTTCCATGTCCATATCTATGCCCTCTCAAGGAACTTCTTGCCTCCAGGAGTACATAAAACAGTACTGTTCTTTCTGTCCTAAGTTACCATGTATATCAGCACCTCAAAAGAGCTTTCTCTTCAGTGGAGGATTTGATCTCTCTATTAATTGCATTTATGTAGGGCTGAATCCCTGTTTACCTGTAGTGATATCCCTCAGGAACTTCACTGTGCTGATCTCCCTGTTTCACAAGCCAGGGACCAGATGGAAAATATGTGCCTCTCACCTGATCTGGTTTCCCTCCTGGTTTGGGGGATTTGAGACAGCAGATCTCTCTGGCATATGGCTGTGAGTGGAACCCACATAGAGACTGAAGAACTTAGCTATGCTCTTACAGTTCAGTTACCTCAAAGATCTACTTTGATGTAGTTGTGGAGTTTTTTGGAGGAGTACTAATCCAGATGAAGAACATGTGACTTCTTTCATTTTACCCAAACACACGGGTTTAAATATAATTTTAATTGGTTTGAACTTTCTACTTCGACTTTGCTTAATTGAGGCAATGCTGCATTACACTAGGAAGGCAAAAAATTATGTTATTTCTAAAAACATATCTTCAGTTACATCATCATTTGACCTGGTCAGTATTGATAAACCTGACGTAATCTGAATTCTATGTTTTACAAATACTCCTATTTTTAAAGGAAAAAATAATTATGCAATAATTAGAATGTTGCCCAGACAAGTACTGACAGTTTTATTTCACTTTTTTTTTCTCTCTGTCTATTTTTCTGCATTTTGTTTTTGCTTGTGTTCAGCTGTATTTAAGACCATATATGAGAGGAAAGTATTTTTTTTGCACCATGACACACTTTTATACTTTTAAAATATTTGTCTTGGAATCTGCATCTATTTTTGAAAACTGCATAAATAGGAAACAGTTTTCATACACTGAAAATAAACTTGATACTATATATAATAGATCGTATTTTGAATGATCTAGTAGAATGATTTATCAATTATTTCAGATTCTCTAAACTTCACTTTAGAAACAAATGCCAAATTAGGTTCTCCATTTTTCAGGTAAATGTCATGGAGAGATGCATGTAACTCAGAGCAAATTTGTTCCACAATAAGTAACCTCCTTAGCTTACTATTATCAAAATACTTGGTTACATCTGAAAATACTTTGCTGTGTTTATTATACAATATCATAAAAAATGATCCTTACCACAATGATGTCAAAGCAAAATTGACATTGATTTGCTTGGTATTATAATTTTGAGCCATTGCTTGATGAAGTCTAATCTGTTTATGATAACATCTTTGGTAGGATATTATCTATTTAGAGTCACTAGATCATGGCACTAAGTGTCATGTCCAATCTCAGTTTAAAAACCTCCAGGGACGGTGAATCCACCACCTCCCTGGGCAGGCCATTCCAATGCCTGACCACTCTCTCTGTAAAGAATTTCCTTCTAATATCCAGCCTAAATTTCCCCTGGCAGAGCTTAATCCCATGCCCCCTTGTCCTATTGCTAACTACCTTATCATTTCATTATTCTTTTTTAGTCCTTGGATTTCAGAGAAAGTTTCAATTTTACATTTCCCCCAGAATAAAACCTCAAACCAAAACTCATTACAAGAATTCAAATGTGTAGACAATCTGAACCTAAATCACTAAATTTTCTTTACTTTTCAACTGCTTTTGCAGATCCTTTTTTGAACCATACGTATATTATCCTATATTGCCCAAAGCTCCAAAAAGTATTAGCAGTATAGAAAAACCTACTCAGATGTATTACTTTCTATGGATATTATATATTATAATTTTATATATATATCATATATATATTACATATGTTCCTTAATGTAAACAAAATGTTCTTT